>CM018047.1:41521352-42121352 GCA_008638375.1 Nyssa sinensis | reverse complement strand
TAACACATGCGATATACACATAATCATCATCCACATCATCACCCAACTTTAGCAAGATAACATGAAGCACATAAACATGTGAACAATCAAGGCAGCAGGACAAGTATTCCTAATCTCAATTCTATTTCTTACTTAGCACAATATATCGTACCTGATAATCGACCTCAGCCCGGGAAAGCGTACTCGTAGTATGGTAGGATCACAGTGAGAATACCGAAGGTCAGATCACCTTCTCCTTGTCCTCTCGTGTCCCTAAAATCATAATAGGTAACTTAGTTCATTGTCATTTGAATTTATTCTATTCATCAAATTTTATGTCTTTAATTCATAAGTTTCTATTTTGTTAAATTAGACTCCACTATTGAGTCCAGGACGTCGAAGAAACTAAGTTTAGGTTTTCGTAGAACTCAATTCGGACATCTGGGTTCAAAAGGGCAAAACAGTCATTTTGCACTTTACACGGGTCCTTACATTTCGTGACCTCTTTTCACAAATCGGACTCCATGGTTGAGTCCGGAATGCTCGAGATAATAAAGTTTCACTATTTGTTTACTTAATTTGGAGTTCGTTTGACTGTGTTTCAATTCGGGGGCATTTTGGTAATTTTAAAGGTTACTACGGGTCTTTTATTTTTTGGGACCCCGTCTCATAAAACGGACCTCACCATTGGTCTCAGAATGGTCGAGATAGTCAAAATACACTAATGACTTGTCCCATTTGGACTCCAGATTATTTTAGAATATTAAATTAATTAATTAATTTAATTAATATTTTATTAATATTTTAATTCAGGTGGGTCAAAGTGTAATTACCCAAAAGTTTAGGGTTAAAACGTAATTTTTGAAATCTGAGGGGTCAAATCAGAATTTTAAAAAGTATATGACAGAATGGTAATTTTCAGAAAGTTCAGGGACAATTTCGTAATTTGCAAAACCCTATTCTCAATTTGGATAGCCAAACAGTGGCTAATCCAAAATAAGGATAAGATATCCCTGTTCCTATTTAATTTAAATTTCTAATTTCTTAACTCTGTAGCCAAACAGCTCCAATTAGGTTTTTAATTTAAAACATCAGCGCGACACGTGGCAGGGGTGGTTTAGCCCCGCCCGAACCGGACCTGACCCAGGCCCGGAACAGTCTTCTTCTCCCCCCCGATTTTCTGGCGATGCACAGTAGGGTTCCGGCGCCGGCGACTGATCTCCGGCGAGATTTTCAAGGTTTCTAAATGTGTTTCTCTCCCATTTTTCATGTAGATTTCATATTTAAAGTTGGTTTTGGATTCAACCCATTGGATTTTCATGAAATAGAGGGTCAACCCCTCGGTCAAAACTCCGGCCGACTCTTTCCCCTTCATTTTTGTGACAGTTCGGTCACGGTTTAACTCCCATTTTTATCCTAAAGTGTTTCTGCACCTCCTAGGGTTCATTCTATCTCATTTAAACCAAGTTTTGTACATAAAATGATAACACCCATCTCCCATGGCCGTGACCTGCAACTCCCCATTTCTCCCTAGTTTCTCAACCATTTAACTCATTCTTTTCGCATTATAAACCTCATTTCATGCTCTATAATACCCAAAAATCAAATCAATCAAACAACCCAAAACTTTAAAACAGAAACTAAACCCACTTACCCATTTTTCAGATTTCTCCCTGTTGCAGTTTCTCTCTTCTCTTCCTTTCTCCTCTTGGATCATCTCTCGAGCTTCCTCTCCACCTTCACAGTCCTCTCTCTCTCGCTTCTGCTTTTTCTTTCCTTCTCTTCTCCCAACCGAGACCCAAAATATACACACAAATCCACTCTCACACGTCTCCCTCACATCAGCCCCCTTCCTTGACTTCTCTCACCTCTGTTCAGCCACTTTGCCTCTTCCAAAATGCAGGTTTGCATTAAATGCAAAGCTGCCTATATAAGCCTACATATATATATATATATATATATTACTCATCACACACTAGGCACACACACTAAACACACACACACACTCCAACCGACACTACACACACTCACACACTAGGTCTGCTACACTCACACATACTGCCAAATGTATTTATATACATATACATATTCATATTCATTGGACATACACCTTTCCATACATGTATACATACATATAATATTCCACACACATATATACATATACACATAATCTCATACACATTACATTCACACAATAACCATAATAATAATAATAATAATAACCAAGAAAATTTATTTATAAAAAAAAAAAAAAAATTTCCCGTTATTACACATGCACACACAAGAACACAAAGATTTACATGGTTCACCTCAGAATAAGGCTACGTCCACAACTGTTGCGACTTTACTATGATTTGAAAGAGTTACAAGTTACAATGAGATGCGTCTTCTCAACTATAAATACATAGAATTAAGACAACATGAAAATAATGTGAAATACCAAAAATACTCTAGTGTTCAGTACTTATTAGAATCTACACTACCCAATAATCTCCTACTTAGAACCTGATATAGACAAGTTCAATATTCCATCATCACATAGAAAAACACCGTAACAACTATCTTTCTTCCTTAAGTTTGGAGACCAACTAAAGTTGCACATAACTTCAGTTTCTCAATAGTGACTACCTTGGTTAACATATCTACTGGATTCTCACTACAATGAATCTTCTCAAGAGACAATACTCCATCATCCACAAGAGAACGAATGAAATGATATTGCAACTGAATGTGCTTCATCCTAGAATGAAATGCTGGATTCTTTGCAAGATGAATAACACTTTGACTGTCATTGTATAAAACATTATCCTCCCGCTTCTTACCCAACTCTTCTAGAAAACTCTTCAGCCAAGTCATCTCTTTACCAGCCTCAATAATAGCAACATACTCAGCTTCTGTTGTAGAGAGAGTTACAATCTTCTGTAACTGAAAAACCTAACTAACTGCTGTACCACCCAATTTGTAAACATAACCAGTAATACTTCTTCTGTTATCCACATCACCAGCTAAATCTGCATCAACATAACCATGTAATGCCATATTTGTCCGTCTGAAATAAAATATCCACTTTACTGCCTCCTAATGCTGTTTGCCTAAATTATTCATGTACCTGCTCACGACTCCCACTGCATGTGCTATGTCTTGCCTAGTACAAACCATGGCATCCATAAGGCTATTGATAGCTGAAGCATATGGAACACGCTCCACATATGTCTATTCCTGTTCAGTTTTTGGTGATTGTTCCTTGGTAAGTTTGAAGTGACTAGAAAGTGGGGTGCTCACCAGTTTTGCTTCATCTAAGTTAACTTGTTTAAAACCTTCTTAACATATTTAGCTTGTGACAACTTCAAAATACCATTCACCTTATCCATGTGAATCCTCATACCAAAATTTTGATTAGCAGCTCCAAGATCTTTCATTGCAAATTGATTGGACAACAACTTCTTTAACTTATTTATCTTTTGAATGCTAGAACCTGCAATTAGCATTTCATTAACATACAAAAGTAAAATAATATAACTGTTGTCAAACCTCTTGAAATAATAGTAATGATCTGTCTGGCATCTTATGAAACCGCTGCTACATATGAAATCATCAAACTTTTTGTACTACTACCTTGGGACCTGTTTCAAACCATACAAGCTCTTTTTAAGTTTGCACACCAAATTTTCTCTACCTCGTGCAATGAAACCCTGTGGTTGCTTCATGTAAATATCCTCCTCCAGATTACTATAGAGGAAAGCTGTCTTTACATCCATTTGCCCAAGATGCAAATCTTCAGCAGCCACAATTTCCAACACAAGTCTGATTGTTGTCAACTTCACAACTGGAGAGAAAAGTTCAGTGTAGTCAACACTTTCCTTTTACTGAAACCCTTTCATAACCAGTCTAGCCTTAAATCTCTTACTCCCATCATGTTGCTTTTTAACCTTGTAAACTCATTTGTTATACAAAGCTTTCTTATCCTTTGGAAGTTCAGTCAGCTCCCATGTCTGATTTGTCATTAGAGAATCCATCTCATCCTGCATAACTGACTCCCACTTGGTTGAATCATCAACTTGCAAAGCCTTATTACAACTCTCTAACTCATCACCGTCAGATAACAACAAATAGTACAATGAAAGAGAATAATGTTGTGTGAGCCTAGACTCTCTAATAGACCTTCTTGGCGAAGCAAGAGTACGTGGTTTCACTTGCGGAATAATATTTTTAAGATTATCCTGAACCTTATTATTTATATCACTTTTAGTGATTTCTTCTAACTTAACAAGTTGTTCACAACTATCAGATTCCATAACAGACTTATCCTTATACATTACTTTCTCATTAAATATGACATCTCTACTTCTGATTATTTTTTGTTTTTCATCATCCCAAAAATGATAATCAAATTCATCAATACCATACCCAATAAAAGTACATTTGGAAGATTTAAGATCAAGCCTGCTTCTATCAGTAGAATTTATATGCACATATGAGGCGCAACCAAAAACTTTCAAGTGTGAAAGATTTACCTTTCTTCCGTTCTAGGCTTCCTTTAGCAATTTTTCATCCAAGGGAATAGATGGACCACGATTTATTAGATATGCTGCAGTGTTGACTACATTTTCCCTGAGCATCTTTGGTAATCCAATGTGTATCTTCATGGCTTTAGCATGTTCTTTATAGTTCTGTTCATGCGTTCTGCAATGCCATTTTGTTGGGGTGTTTTTCAAACTCTCTTTTGCATTTTTATCCTATTATCTACACAAAACCTTTTGAACTAATTGTCTCCATACTTCCTTCCATTGTCTGATCTCAAACACTTGATTTTCAAATTTGTTTCATTCTCTAGCAAGGCTTTCCACTTTTTAAAGGTAGCAAAAATATCAGATTTATTCCTCAAAAAATAAACCCATACCTTTCTAGTTGAATCATCGATAAAAGTAACATAATAATATGATCGCTCAAGAGATGCAACTAGAGAAGGCCCCCATACATCAATATGAATCAATTTCAATTTTTATGACTTCGATTTCCTGCCATCCTTCGAAAAATTTACCCTTTTTTGCTTTCCAAATATACAATCTTCATACAAATCAAGATCAATTGATTTCAAACCTAACAGTTTCCCTTTTGACAGAAGTACTTTCATCCCTTTCTCGCTCATATGCCCAAGCCTACGGTGCCACAATTGGAAATCTTCCTTTTCATCAACAACTACTACTGTTTTTGTTGTTTGTTGTCACATAAAGAGTGCTAGTCTTCATATCACAAGCAACAACCATAGCTCCTCTGGAGATTTTCCACTGCCAACCCGTGAAGGTTACTACATGACCTTCATCATCAAGCTGTCCCACGAAAATCAAATTCCTTTTCAATCCAGACACATGTCTAACAGTCTGTATGTTCCATATAGACCCATTTGGCAGCCTTATTTTCACTTCCCCTTTATTTACATTATGCAAAGGTTTATCATATTTTGTGGTAGCCATCTCCAAAAGCTCTAATACCAATTTGTTGTGCAACAGAAATAGAAAAGAAACAAACACAGCAAGAACACGAGAATATCAAATATACGTGGTTCGACAAACAACCTACGTCCACGGGCAAAGCACAACAAAATATCTACTATCAAAAGTGAAGAATACAAAACGGGGTGCTAAAACTCGTTCACAAATGTCTAAGAAGATTTTTTACCACTCTCCTCCTCTCATTCTCTTGCAACAATACATTATATAATGTTCTCAAACCTTAAAATACGAAAAGATGCTAAAATCGCGAAACTGGACCTCCAATGCCGATCGGCACACAAAGAGAGGGTTTGCTGGCACCCGAATGCCGATTGGCACTCCCAGAGTACCGACGGGCCATTTTTTTACTTTCTCCAAATGCTTTGAAATTTCTTGTACCAATTAGTTAATAGAGAAGCAAGTTTTCTTGGTCCAAGTACCGATCGGTAGACTACCAAAAGTACCCGAAACAGTTTGGCTGTGTGTCGGCTCAAGAATACAAGACACAAATAATATTACATTTGCAAGTCCAACATCAATCTATTGATTTTTTCATGACTATTAAATAATAGAGCATACAAAATTGTACGCAAAGCGATGATTTACTTGCTTAATTGTCCAATAAAGTAAGCCTATATTGAGCAAAATTAAACTTCCTGTAAAACAATTCTTTGTAAATATGCAAGTTGAAATCTACTATGGCTACTACAAATCAAAATGATCTACCAATAAGAAGGGGAATTTAATTAATGACACTGATGAAATAAAGTTTCGTGGTCTTATATCTGATTCATCAACTTTAACGGAAGTATGAAATCAAACATTAAATTAACATATGATAGCAAATAATATAATAATCACATCTCAAGTTATGCAGAACTCACTATATTGCTTTGCCGCAACCGTTGAAAAAATTGAAAATAAAAAACAACCATGCTATAAAGGGTCGAAGTAATCAAATATGGAGCACAATGCAGCAAACATGAAGTCATTCAAGAAAGCAAAAATTGTAGTATGACTAATTACATCTCCATAAGGCCAAAAAGGAAGATGTCTTTACGCATTCAAAGAGCACAAGCTTTTGGTAAAAAAAAACAATGACTTTACAGCCAAAAAAAAAAAAAACATTGTCAATGCGTTGCAAGCAATTGAAAAGGATGAACCATTTCAAATTCAAGACGAACCCATTCTAATTTAAGAAGACAATATCCCGTGCTTCAAGAGGAAGAAACAAGAAATAGAGGAAGATGATGAATTGATAAAAAATTTCATCAAAAAGAAAATACAAATTGTTAGACTACCATTTCAATTTATTAGACTATTTTGTGACTTTTATTTACTTTTTTAGGTTTTGATTCAAAATATTTTTATTTAGTTTATTCGCTTTATGTTTAGCACAATCATACGATATTCAAAGAACAGTTATAGAATATCTATTTGCAACTTCTCTTCCATGAATAATTCTCTACTAGCAAAGCATTCTTTACTGCTTTTGGAATTAAATTGTGTTATCATATCCTGTGATATGAGAATTGGATTAGTCTCCCTTACTTTATATATCTATCTTTTTTAGACAAAGACATGCAATGCAATAGAAAGAGACATACCGCAACAAAGACATGTCAAAAATGGTTACACTTATGAAAATCCACATTAAATGTCAAGCTTTTATTACAAAATAGTGTATATACCTGAGTCACAAAAAATATATAAAAAAAAAAACCTTACGCGTGCAATTCACATGTATTTAAATTAGTCTATACTATATATAAAAATACAAATATTTTTGTTTTGTTTTGTACATGTGTGGTCACATAATATTGCTAAAATCCTAAAATAGAAGGAATCTTATAAAAATAAAATAATTAACATAAGTTCGGAGTGATATATAATTATTACATGTTAGTATATTAAATAGTGTGAAATGGATACATTTTTTTTAATTTATCTAACATTTGTTTTTGCTACAAACAATCTAACTTTTGATTATTAAGAATTAAGAATGACCAGAAATATTTTGTTTAGTGAAGTCAATTCTTACTACAATTACATACAAAAACGAATATACCAAAATCATGTAAATTCAATTCAATAGGATGGGATTAATGAAAAAAATACTTTTTATACTTTTATTATTAACAAAAAAATTCTCTATTTCTCGACTAAGAATTAAAGAAAATTCTACTAAAATTAAATAATAAAATAATTAATGTAATGTAATATTGCTAAAATCCTAAAATAGAAAGAATGTTATAAAAATAAAATAATTAACATAAGTGTGGAGTGGTATATAAATATTAGAGATTAGTATATTAAATACTGTGAATTGGATACATTTATTTTGATTTAACTAACATTTTTTTTTTTTTTGTTATAAACAATGTTTAACTTTTGATTCTTAAGAATTAAGAATTTGAAATATTTTGTTTAGTAAAAGTCAACTTCTACTTACATTTACATACAAAAACAAATATACCAAAATCATGTGAATTCAATTCAATGGGATGAGATTAATTACAAAAATATCCTTTATACTTTTTGCGAGTGCAAGCACCTGAAAAAAAAAAAAAAACCCGACTTTTGTCTGCTCCCTCGAGATGGGAGAGGAATATCTTCTTTTTGGATTGGGGTGTACATGAATACACAAAGGAGTCACTAGTTTGTTTTAGGTTAATAACGAACAAACTTGATACAACCCATGGAGAATACATGTAAAGGAAATAGCAAGAAAATTATAAATACATTGTTTTGGTCCAACCGAGCTTTTGTCCGCTCCCTCAAGATGGGCGAGGAACACCCTCTTTTCGGATTGGAGTGTACATGAATATACAAAGGAGTCACCAACTTATTTTAAGTTAATAACAAACAAACTTGATACAACCCATGGAGAATAAAAGAAATAACAAAGAAAATTAGAAATACATTGTTTTGGTCCTATTTACACTCTAAACTCCTTTACATGAGCCAAAAAACATAAAGCAAACTAGTCTACTCTGAACAAGAGAATTCTAAATCCGAGAGCTAAGGTACGAGATCCCATCCCGCTTAATCTGAATGGACTGGCCTTAAGTGTTCATCCATAAGGCGTATATTCCATGACATAAATAAATGAAAGAGTAGAAAATGAGATAATGATAACGATTATATGAATGAATAAAATAAGAAAAAGATGTAAACACTACAAAAAAAAAATAGTTTTTGCGACGCGCATTATTAGCGACGCACGAAAAGCATCTCTAAAAGTCACTTTTCGCGACGCTCAGTAGTGTGTCACGAATAGTAGGGAAAAAGTAAAAAAAAAAATGTGTGTCTGGCGCCAAAAATTAGGCGCGAAACTATTAGCGACGCACATGGGACCTTTAGCGACACACGTGGGCGTCGCAAATAGCTTCATTTAATAAAATGGTGGCGTTTTACTGCCATTTAGTGACACACAGTATAAGTCCCCCCTTTTTAACGAGCCACCGACCCAGTTTCTTATTCTGCTCCTATTTGTTTCCCTGATTTTTTCTCACTCTGTCTCTGTCACTGCCTAATATCAAGCTCGATTCTGACGGCAATGGAAGGCCCATTCGGCAACGGTGGTGGAAGGCCCATTCGGCGACTGCAATGGACGGCAATCCTATTCGGCGACGGTAGATTTTCAAATTTCATATTCGTTCTTTCTATTGTCGCGAAGATCTGTCAAATCTGCATCATTCTTTTGGGTTTTAGTTTAGATTTGTTTTTTTTTTTATTTGTGTTTGTTTTTGTGTTCATTAGCCATGACCGAACCTCATGGTTGTTTGTATGTGTGCCATTTTTGTTAAAAGTTGTGTTGTCATTATACTTCATCTGATTTTCTATTTTAAGATCTAATGTCTTTGAAATAAGCTTTAGGGTTTTAGATCTGAGCTTTGTATGTGTGCCATTTTTGTTAAAATTTGTGTTGTCATTATACTTCATTTGATTTTCTATTTTAAGATCTAAGAGTGGCTTTATTTGTTTAGATAATATTCAGTTCTAAAGAATCTAGCTTGGTCTGGGAAAGTAGGAAGGTAACTCTCATTGGAAGCAAATTAAATGGTACAAGTTTGATAATAATAATAATAATAATAATAAAAACTTTGGTAGTTCAAATGCTCTTGGCTAGTGCTGCCAATTTTCTTTCATAAAGACTTTGAAACTGGGGTTTTTGGTTCAAATAACAGATATATTATAAATTTTTTGTTATTAGAATCCTTCTATAAGCCTCTCAAATCAATCCATGTCATTGCGATCATATATATGTGTGTGTGCAGGTGGTGTTGTTATGATCAGTGTGTGAAGGGAACTTAAGTCCCATCCCAGCTAATCCATTTTACATGTAAGCCAATTTTTTTGGACATTTATAGATAATAAATAAACATGGTCTTAGACTTCTAACTCCCACTTATTCTCCTAAAGTGTGATTGATCGTTACAAATTCTATTCTTCATCATAAATTGTAGGTAATTATTTTTTTTTATAATTTAAAAAAAAAATATTTGGTGAAAAACCATCACTTTACATCTTATAATAATATATAATAATAATATGAAGTCACAGTTTTGCTGAATAACCTAACTATCTCTCATATTGTTTTGGAAAAGATAGACAAAAAAAAAAGTGGAGAGAGAAGAAAAATTGAAAACTTGAGAGTTCTATGGAGATGTTGAGATGGAAATTATACACGTGGTAAACTTGAGTTCTATGGAGATGTACTAAAAGTCACTTATCTTTTTCTTTTTCTTTTTTTTTGTTTTTTTGATAAGTAGAGTATATTATTAATGAAAAAATGCGCAACCTGTGTACACAAGAATAATAACAATCCCAACCTAATGCACTAGCTCAATCTCCTATAAAATCAACAAAAAAAATTGGAATTTGGATATTGATAAAAATTTATGTATCGCAAGTCAAAAACTACTAATATATCAATGCATATATGGTAATTACATATCAATATCACGATTGTTTTTCAAAAAATAATAGATATTAACATTAAATTATGAAAATTTAGAATAAAAATTTCTTAAGTAGTAGTTGGGATGTTAATGCATTATTTTGAACCAATGTATTATAAATAAAATGTATATTTAAATAAGTAATGTTAGATATATCCAATTTATATTTTCAATTGTATCTCATGTGATTTGTGACTTTAAAAATCACATCATGTGAAACTCAAAGTCATCATATCCTGACACATGACATTGTGGATATAAATTATAGATCTCTAGTATTTTTCATTTTTAATAATATTATGGTATATAAGTTTAAAAAAATTACATGTTGATGAAGACATAAAAAAACACTAATTAAAATAATTTACATAATTTTTAATTGCATTAAAATAATGTCTTTACATTCTAATGATCAATCCTCAAAATCAACTCATGTCTTTGCTTAATCTTTATTTGACAGGTACATTTCCAAGAGATTTAGGCAACTTTTGAAGGACATCTGAACTGCAGAGACCAGTTCCTACTTTGATTCTTTGTGCTTTGGGCTCTATTTCTTTAGGATAAGTTTCAAGCTTTCAGGTAATGCTCTGAATATGCCTGTTCTGATTTTGTAACAATACAAATGAAACAAAACTTGGTTTTTTTGCTTTTGACAGTATACAATTTCTATAATGACCTTGTTGAAATGCTCTCTCTCTGGAATTTCTTGTTTCTGACTCTTTTTAGATTACAAATTCCATGCATATCAAAAATATCTTATTGGTTTTCTTTTTCTATTTTTTTTTTCAAAAACCGTTTCCAGTGGTCATCCTATTAGTTTAAGCTTTACTAAAATTGGGAGTGTCAGTACATAAACTAGGTATCTTGAAAAAGAGGAAAGATACCAATTTGTCACTCGCTCTTCTATGGACTTCCAAGTATTATTTTCATGAATGCTTTTGATCTTGTGATTCTCTCTTAGGTAATGCCAATTTAGAAGAAAACAATGTACAATGTCATAATAACTATAATCATAAACTTCAGTACTATATCTCGTTAATGTTTTCCACCTTGGTCTTTTTTTTTTATTAGTTAAAAAAAAATATTATTAATATAACCAACAATGTACAAAATATACAAAATAATTACATCAGCAAAGGTTCGGTACACAAGTATCATTGCTTACCAGTCCTGTTTCAATAAATTATATAACACCTAAAATTGATTGAAATTTGAATACCAAATCCACAACTCCTTCACCACTTCACTTGTCTTTGCCCACAAGATTACCTTTACCATAATCCTTTCAAGGACCTCCTCCCATCTTGGCTGAATTGACTCAAAAATTATCATATTTGTTTTATTTTAAATATGACATATGTTAAATATCTTGCTTCAGTGTTTTGTAGGATTTTAGTCAAAAAATTCCTTGAATCTAGACACATGAGTGCATTTGGACTTTTTTTCATGTATGTGTTCATTCAACATGTATTTTTCCATGGCTGTGTTTTTTCCCCTCTTGTGTTCCATGTATGAGTTCATTGAACTGCAACTTGAATCCTAATCCCTTGCTCTTGAGTTCCTCTAAACAATATTTTTTTTTTTTTTTGTTTTAGCTGCCAAGTAATAAGAGTTCTTGAGTCCTATAGATTGAGAGATCAGCTAGATACACCTGACCTATTAAGTCAGTTAGTGGTTTTAGGTAGCAATTGATTTGCTTTTGTTGGTTAAGTTGTTGTTGTTAGGTGCCAAGTAAATAATTCTTGATGAATGACCTTAATTAATAGATAAAATTGAAAGATAGGTGCTTTTACTTGTTAGCAACCAAGATCAATATGTTTTGTATTGGCATTTTCAATGCTATTGTAAATGTTTTTTTTAAAGCAAAACTCTGTCTGACAATCAGAGTTTGCACTTACACTAATGAATTTTTTAATTGCATTCATGTAAGCCTAGCCCCGTTCGGGAGTCATTTTCATCACATGTGAATCTTGTTGCGAAATTTATTCGCGATTGGGCTCGTGTGTATGAAAATCGATTCTTAAATTGTCCAGAGAGGACAGTTCAGGAATGCATAAATCTGCATTGCAATCAATAGCGCATATGCTTGAATATTTCACTATGATAAAATTTTAGTACGGTCTCCTATTGTTCTCTGGGTATATATTTAGGCGTGTTAACGTCTATCTCGTATACTTGGAGAACCGTGGGGAGATGCTGCCAAAATTTTGTCCGAGTGGAATCAAGCATTTGATTTGCTGTTGATTGCAATGTAGATTGTGCATTCGCGAATGGGATAGGACCACCTTACCCTTTATAGAGAAGTTGGAGGTGATAGGATTCATGTTTCATATTTATAACGAGCATCATTTTTGACTTGTATTAGGTAGACGAAAATGGATAAGAGTTGGATGGACTTGAAGGGCAGGCGTTTGCTAGGGTATGTGAAGGGGATCAAAGATTTTATTGAGTTTGCTCGTGCATCTACAGATGGGAGAAATAGGATAAGATGTCCATGTAAGAGGTGCAATAATAGGGATTATATGCACATAGATGAGACCAAAGAGCACCTACTCGAACACGGGATGGACAAGAGGTGTACGTGTTGGGAATTTCACAGGAAACGTTGTGACGTACGAGTGGTATTTGATGATGAAGAAGAAGAAAGCAATGATGACTTTGGTGATAATGTTGGGGTTGGTTACGAAGGCTTGCCACAAATGCTGGCAGACTTGCAGGGGGCTACAACTGGGGCGAGTAGTCACAGGAGTAACACGGGATAATCGATCGCGTTTGAGTCATTGTTGAGGGAAACAAGGCAGCCGTTATACCCGGGTTGTGATAAGTTTTCGAAACTGGACTTTCTCGTGAAACTCCTTCATATTAAGACCATCAACCGTTGGAGTAACAAATCAGTTAATATGGCCATTGAATTGATTAAAGCAGCGCTTCCTACTAGGGAGACCCTTCCGAAATCATATTACGAGGCGAAAAGAATATTAAGAGATTTGTGCCTCGGGTATATTCCCATGTATGCTTGCAAAAACGATTGCATGTTATTTTGGAAGGAGACTGAACAATGTAAGGAATGAACGATGTGCCACGAACCTAGGTACAAGCTGAATGAAGGAAAGAGCAAGACAATTTTGCACAAGGTGCTGAGATATTTTCCCTTAAAATCGAGGCTACAAAGGTTGTACATGTCTCAAAAGACAGCAGAAGATATGCGGTGGCATAAGGAGAAGCGTGTTGCTGAGGAAAATGTATGTAGGCATCCGACAGATTCACAAACTTGTGCTGAGTTTGATACAAATCATGAATGGTTTGCAAATGAGCCGCGTAATGTACGAATTGGGCTGGCTAACGACGATTTTAATCTGTTCGGTGACATGAGTAATGCCTACAGCATGTGGCCGGTGTTGCTTGTGCTGTATAACTTGCCACCGTGGAAATGTATGAAAGAACCATTTATCTTCATGTCGTTGCTTATTCCAGGGCTGAAGTCTCCTATTAATGAAATTGATGTGTACTTGCGTCCTTTAGTGGACGAGTTGAAGGAATTATGGGAGGTGGGAGTGGAGGCATACGACGTCTCTAAAAATGAGACATTTCAATTTCATGCAGCGTTACTATGGACCATAAATGACTTTCCAACATACGGGAACTTGTTTGGGTGGAGCACTAAGGGGTATCTGGCATGTCCGGTTTGCAATAAGGATGCATGTTCCTTACATTTGTCCAATAGGAAGAAGATACGCTACATGTGCCATTGTCTTTTTCTACCGCCATCACATGGCTGGCGAAATCGGCAGAAGCATCTGTTTGATGAAAAAATTGAGCGCAGATTGTCACCTCCATTGTTGTCTGGCAAAGACGTGTTGGAACAATTGGCACTCATCCAACCAGTGAGGTTTAGGAAGATACCGGGTACTAAGAAGAGGAAGCGTACAAATGTGGACTTAAATTAGACGAAGAAGAGCATATTTTTTGATTTACCGTACTACGAGACCCTTAAGTTGAGGCATAATTTGGATGTTATGCACATCGAGAAGAACATCTGTGATAATGTGCTGGAAACTTTAATGAATATTGAAGGGAAGACGAAGGATACTGTTAAAGCCCAATTGGACTTGCAGGAGCTGCGAATAAGGAAAGAGCTGCACCTAATACGTAGCGGTGATAAATATATCGTGCCTCCTACACAATATACGTTGTCATTCGCAGAGAGAATGAGGATTTACGAGTGGTTTATCTCGGTGTGTAAATGTTATAGATGGGAAAATATCCAGATTGAAGAGCCATGACTGCCATATCCTTTTATAACGACTTCTTCTGGTTGCACTACGTGGATATCTCACCGATGACATATCGACTACATTGATTGAGTTAGGCTGCTTCTTTAGAGAATTATGTGCGAAGATGTTGAATGTGGAATTACTTGAAAAGCTCAAAAGGGATGTTGTCGTGATCCTCTGCAAGTTGGAACAGATTTTCCCTCTAGCTTTCTTTGATGTAATGGTTCACTTAGCTGTGCATTTGCCTTATGAGGCAAAAATTGGCAGACCTGTCCAATACCATTGGATGTATCCAATAGAAAGATATATTTAATTTTATGAATTGTGTTATCTATCCATCCTAACTATTATAATGTATAACTGATTAATTATCAAAACAGATATTTGCACATATTGAAGCAATATGTGCGTAACAAAGCACGACCGGAAGGGTCAATTGCTGAGACTTACGTTGATGCTGAATGTCTCACCTTCGGCTCTATACATCTTGAAAATATTGAGACAAGGTTTAATCATCAAGAGCGAAATTATGATAGATGTCCAGGGCAGTAATGAACTAGCCTTGCGGTGTTTAATCAGAATGTACGGCCAATAGGTGCCCGTAAATATAAATGGTGTCATCCTCAAGACTTGAAAAAAGTCCACTATATCGTGCTCAACAACTGCGATGAGACATTGCCATATTTTAAGTAAGTTTATTGAAATGATAAAATAGACTTGCACGAACTTACGGCACTCGGTTCGGATACCCGATTTGAAACTTATGCAAGTTTTAGTTCCAAAAAGGCCCATTTTGGGGTTTTGACAGACCAAAATGCCGGATAACGGCCTAAATACAATGAAACCCCATCACACACCTCACAAATGATAAAATAAACTTGCACGAACTTACGGCACTCGATTCGGATGCTCAGTTTGAAACTTATGCAAGTTTCAATTTCAAAAAGGCCCATCTTGGGGTTTTGACAGACCAAAATGTCAGATATCGGCCTAACCACACCGAAACCCTATCACACACCTCACAAATGATAAAATAGACTTGCACGAACTTACGACACTCGGTTCGGATGCCCGGTTTGAAACTTTTGCAAGTTTCAGCTCCAAAAAGGCTCATTTTCGGGTTTTGACAGACCAAAATACCGGATATTGGCCTAACTACACCAAAACCCCATCACACACCTCAAAAATGATAAAATAAACTTGCACGAACTTACGACACTCGGTTCGTATGCCCGGTTCGAAACTTATGCAAGTCTCAGCTTCAAAAAGGCCCATTTTGGGGTTTTGATAGACCAAAATGCTGGATATCAGCCTAACTACACTGAAACCATATCACACACCTCACAAATGATAAAATAGACTTGCACGAACTTACGACACTCGGTTCGGATGCCCGGTTTGAAACTTATGCAAGTTTCAGTTTCAAAAAGGCCCATTTTGGGGTTTTGATAGACCAAAATGCTGGATATCGGCCTAACTACACTGAAACCACATCACACACCTCACAAATGATAAAATAGACTTGCACGAACTTACGACACTCGGTTCGGATGCCCTGTTTGAAACTTATGCAAGTTTTAGCTCCAAAAAGGCCCATTTTGGGGTTTTGACAGACCAAAATGCCGGATATCGACCTAAATACACCAAAACTACACCACACACCTCAAAAATGATAAAATATACTTGCACGAACTTACAAAACTCGGTTCGGATGCCCGGTTTGAAACTTATGCAAGTTTTAGTTCCAAAAAGGCCCATTTGGGGTTTTGACAGACCAAAATGCCGGATATTGGCCTAACTACACGAAAACTCCATCACACACCTCAAAATGATAAAATAAACTTGCACGAACTTACGGCACTCAGTTCGGATGCCCAGTTTGAAACTTAGGCAAGTTTCAGTTCCAAAAACGCCAATTTTGGGGTTTTGACAGTCCAAAATGCCGGATATTGGCCTAACTACGTAGAAACCCCATCACACACCTCAAAAATGATAAAATAGACTTGCACGAACTTACAGCACTCGGTTCGGATGCCTGGTTTGAAACTTATGCAAGTTTCAGCTCCAAAAAGGCCCATTTTGGGGTTTTGACAAACCAAAATGCTGGATTTCAGCCTAACTACACCAAAACCCCATCACACACCTCACAAATGATAAAATAAACTTGCACGAACTTACGATACTCGGTTTGGATGCCCGGTTTGAAACTTATGCAAGTTTCAGCTTCAAAAAGGCCCATTTTGGGTTTTGAGAGACCAAAATTTCGAATATCGGCCTAACTACATTAAAACCACATCACACACCTCACAAATGATAAAATAGTCTTGCACGAACTTACGACACTCAGTTCGGATGCCCGGTTTGAAACTTATGCAAGTTTCAACTTCAAAAAGGCCTATTTTAGGTTTTGATAGACCAAAATGCCGAATATTGGCCTAACTACACTGAAACCACATCACACACCTCACAAATGATAAAATAGACTTGCACGAACTTACGACACTCGGTTCGGATGCCCGGTTTGAAACTTATGCAAGTTTCAGTTCCGAAAAGGCCCATTTTGGGGTTTTGACAGACCAAAATGCCGGATATTGGCCTAACTACACCAAAACCTCATCACACACCTTAAAAATGATAAAATAAACTTGGACAAACTTACGGCACTCAGTTCGGATGACCAGTTTGAAACTTATGCAAGTTTCAGTTCTAAAAAGGCCCATGTTGGGGTTTGACAAACCAAAATGCTAGATATCGGTCTAACTACACTGAAACCACATCACATACATCAAAAATGATAAAATAGACTTGCACGAACTTACGGCACTCGGTTCGGATGCCCGGTTTGAAACTTATGCAAGTTTTAGCTCTAAAAAGGCCCATTTTGGAGTTTTGACAGACCAAAATGCCAGATATCGGCCTAACTACACCGAAACCAAATCACACACCTCAAAAATGATAAAATAGACTTGCACAAACTTACAACACTCGGTTCGGATGCCCGGTTTGAAACTTATGCAAGTTTTTAACTCCAAAAAGGCCCATTTTTGGGTTTTGATAGACCAAAATGCCGGATATCGGCCTAACTACACCAAAACCCCATCACACACCTCAAAAATGATAAAATAGACTTGCACAAACTTATGGCACTCAGTTCAAATGCCTAGTTTGAAACTTATGCAAGTTTTAGCTCCAAAAAGGCGCATTTTGGGGTTTTGACATACCAAAATGCTGGATATCGGCCTAACTACACCGAAACCCCATCACACACCTCAAAAATGATAAAATAAACTTGCATGAACTTACGACACTCGGTTCGGATGCCCAGTTTGAAACTTATGCAAGTTTTCAGCTCCAAAAAGGCCCATTTTAGAGTTTTGATAGACCAAAATGCCGTATAGCGGCCTAACTACACCGAAACCCCATCACACACCTCACAAATGATAAAATAAATTTGCACGAACTTACGACACTTGGTTCAGATGCCCGGTTTGAAACTTATGCAAGTTTCAGCTTCAAAAATGCCCATTTTGGGGTTTTGACAGACCAAAATGCCGGATATCGGCCTAACTACACTGAAACCACATCAAACACCTCAGAAATGATAAAATAGACTTGCACGAACTTATGACACACGGTTTCGATGCCCAGTTTGAAACTTATGCAAGTTTCAACTCCAAAAAGGCCCATTTTGGGGTTTTGACTGACCAAAATGCCGGATATCGGCCTAACTACACCGAAACCCCATCACACACTTTACAAATGATAAAATAGACTTATGCTACTTTATGCCGTTCTTACTATTTATGCATGCAAAAAAAAAAAAAACTATTCACATTCTATGTTTATTTATATTTAATAATTATTCTAATATATATCATTTGATCTTTATTTTAGATTGATCGGGATTATTGCCGCGCTGTCTTTATGTTTTGCATCGAAACTTGTTATTTTTTTTCTTTTCTTTTCATGGACATCTGTAGTTACATTTTGGAGACAATTTTTACTTTTTCTATTTATTGTTAAATTGAACTAACAGACCCAATGTAGATAATTAGTTTAATATATATATATATATATGTATATATTTATATATGAATATATTTTTCTTTTTTAATATATTCATTTCAGAATGCTTGGATTTTATTGTATATCAGGATAGATGATTGATACAGTTTTAAACAGGAATAAAACAACAAATAAAACAAAGCAAATATGGTTTAAAAAAAAAACTTTTAGCGACGCACACCAATGTGTTGCTAAAAGTAAGAATTCAATTTAAATATACAATATTAGTGACGCACATTGAGTCCTTGTGTAGTATTTGTGACACGCGTACCCAATTATTAGCAACGCACAGTGAGCGTCGCTAATAGTCACCTTCAGCGACACCAAAGGGTGCGTTCGTCGCCAATACTATTAGCGACACTACTATTTGTGACGCCTTTAGCAACGCACGTTTGTGCGTCACAAAAGACCTTTAGCAACGCATAAGGCCACTATTAGCGACGCACATGTGCGTCGCTAATAGTGCCTTTTGCTATAGTGAAAGTAAATAAGATAAGGGAAAAGTAGACTCGGGCTTATGAGGCGTCCTACGTATCCGTTTAGATAACGGAATTAAAGCCAACGTAGTTATCTAATTTAATTAATTATATCAAGAGTGATATGATGAATTGAATCAGGAAAAGAAAAAAGAGAAGGAGAAATGTTTAGGGAATGCACCTGATTATTTGCGGCTTAATCAAACAAGGTTTGTACTTGAACTCTTTGTTGTTGATTTGTGTAGAACTTCGTCTTCAATAGATTAGAACTCTTGCTTGTGTAGAGCAAGGCTCGGGCTTATGTAGAAGAAAGCTTAAAAAATATGAAAGTAGAAATATAGAGAGAGAAAAGAGAGAATTATTGCAATAGTATGTTGGCTCCTAAAATTTTTGTCTTTGATTATAGTGGCTAAGGGGTTTTATTGTATTTCAATTAAGAATTGAACCCTCAACCTCCTATTTGAGAGATGAATTTGATACCATTCAAGCTAATTCTTGATAATTATTTTAAAATAATATTTTTTAATTAAAAGATAAAAAAAAAATATAAGGAAACATAATTTCTAACTAAAATGCATAACATGACTAAGGCCCGTTTGTCCCCCCATTTTTCCCATAAACTCACGATGAGTAAACGCAAAAGCTAATAAGTTATTTTTCTCTAAGTGTTTGGTTCTCTATTTTAGCTATAAATTCAGGGTGGGACACTGTCAAAATCCTCCGTTTTATTAAGCCAAATTTTATAGCTTTTCCAATTGCCATTATAGAAACGGTGGCCCTCTTTTTACTTTGGACCAAAAAATTATATTTATTTACAAATTACTCGTCTAATATGGAACAGAAACATGGAAGAAGAATCGAACACGTTGAATTCTTTTTAGAACAAGTAACATGAGGACTCCTCATCCAATAAGAGAAAATAATTCTCCAAATTTTATAATTGAATTGATATTGATAAGAAACATCTCCATAAAGACCTATTACATCACACTTATAATGCTAAAACACTACTACTTTAGTTAGGAAACAAAGTCTGCTTTTGGATAGTGATTCAGATATAATTTTCTGAAAAATATTTCTAAAATGTGTTTCAGAATTTTGTAATTGATTTTTGAAAATTGCGAAAATGCATTTGGTTATGCTAATCAGAATTCAGATTCTGAGTTAAAAACTGTGAAAATGCGTTTGGATATAAAATTTTTTCAATTTATATACACCAAAAACAAGAAGTATTATTTACCTCTGTCCAATTCTAACTTATAATTTATTAAGTCCGAACATATTGCAAATTTTATTAATTTAATTTACTAAATAAATAAGTATTTTAATATTATATAAAATATTAAATTACTCAAGCTTAACTCTTAATCCGTTTATTCAAAATTAATTTATGAAAGAAATAAATCCAACATATTTTTAGGTTATTTTTTTTTCAACGTATGATATATTAATTTATACGATTCAATATTAAATGCATCAAACATATTTCAAGTTATTTTAAAATAAACTAACATGAATAGGCAAAATTTATATATGTTAACCAAATTATAAAAACAGTTAATATAAATATAGATACTGCTCCTTAATTATTGCTTACATAATTCAACTACATTTGCATGGCTATTTCATCACGCAGGCGCGTCATAGCATTCATTTGTTCTTGTGACATGTCAACATCAGGATAGGGAGTATGATTGGTCATCTCTAACTCTATGTCATTTGCTTGAAATTCAATAAATAGTCCATCCGCACTTGCATTTAAACGAATAAAGTTATGAATTGTGCAACAAGCTACCACTAATGGTCCTTGCCGAACAAGCTTGTAATTTGGCATACTCTTAAGTAGCGGAAAACAGGCCTTTAGTACGCCAAAACATCTCTCAATTACATTACGCAAGGAGGAATGTCTATAATTAAATAACTCCCGATGCCCACTAAATGCACGAGTCCTGCCTCGAAAATCCTGCATGTGGTATCTCTCACCATAATATGGGGATAAAAATCCACCCACATTGGTGAATCCAGCATCAACTACGTAATATTTACCTAATAAACAAAAAAAAAATATTAATCATTTATAGGTTAGACAAAAATTGTATATAGATTGTTTTAGATCTTTATTACTAATTGAGCGTAATGGTACACATTTTCTTACCAGTAGGTGGCATAGGAAATTTGACTTCAGGCGATGTTATAGCATTTAAGAATACACGAGAGTCATGTACACTACCCTCCCAACCTGTGTATACAAATGTGAATAGCATATCAAAAGAACAGGCAGCCAACACATTTTGTGTGACTGTTGATTTGTGCCCTCGAAATGCTGTCTGTTTAGAAGTAGGTGCCCATGCAGATATATGCGTTCCGTCAATTGCACCCAGGCAATCCTATCAATATACGAGGGGAAGTATGAAAAAAATAATCAAAGATGAATGAAATCTTAATCGCTGTGAAATTAAATCATGGTACATACCAGAAAATATGGGTTAAACTTCGGATTTCCCACAATTTCTAGGGCTGTTTCATGTGGGTCCTTCGGTCGAATTATTAACACTCCTAATTTAGCCAAAGCCCTCATAACCCATTTGATATAGCGATTTATTGTTTCATTTGAATGTTGAAATCTTTCAGCCACAACTCTTTGTCTAGTACTATGACCTACAATTAGCAAGAATATTGTTAACGATTCTTCAATTTGCACATGACGATGAGGAACTTCATCAAGAAACCCGTTCCTTAATGTGTTACAAAGTGACATGAAAGTAGGTGCATCCATTTGTAGCATGTCATATATTCGCGTTGGGTGGCCAGATAATAACTCATGTACATACTCAACCCCTGTTAAGGCCGATGTCCTACATGGTTGCTTTCGAAGACTATTTGTCAGTTGATTATGCATTTGATTTAACATAATAAATCCATCATCATATCTACATCCTCTATATCAGATTCAGTTGAAGGCTCTGTAGACATTTTACTGCATTAAATATATAGTTAGACAAAAACAAATGTTCACAGCCTGAGGACTCAAGATTTTCATAAATTTGTTAATTTATTTATTTTATATAAGTATTTATAACATATTTAATAATATAATATATAAAAGACAGTAAAAAGGTTAATTTATTTATTGAATACAAATTTCATTCATTTCAGAAATTTTTGCGATCTAAAAGGACCAACAATATGCGTTCCGTCAACTATTATGTTTGCATCATAGTTAGACTGAACCATCCACAGGTTGCAGTATATTTCTAGGTTCCAAATAGCTCAAGTATGTACAGGAAAATAATTTATGAAATAGTTCATATATGTAACAAACTGGTTGCTTATCTATTATAACTTTTTTCTCTGATTAGGGTGAGAACAATTCCACAAGCTAATTGGCATAGTAAACCAATGCCCAATCTCATCACAGTATCAAATATCTTTAACACACACTACCTATAACTTTGAGTCAAATTTCAACAAAAGTGGAGTTTGCTGCTGTATACTAAATTTTGTATCGTATGCTATACCAGAATTACTAAAGCAAAGTTTGAGGCGCAGAAAATGGAAGAACAAAAATGAGCAGAAAAAATAACTGTCATTAAAAAAATATATATATACTTACAACGTCTGAGATAAGTTTTGAGAAAATATTTGAAAATTTGTTGTATTCTCCAATTAGCAATCCTATAGAGAATCAAAATGAAGTTGGTAACTTAATAAAAAGATACGATAAAAGGCACAAATAATATGATAACAGACATGATTTAAACTATTCAATGCAAATTAACTTAAAGCCACACGAATACCAGTGCGTAAACTACAGGGTTTGAAAAAATAAACAGTACAAACTTATACAAATAATAAAAGAAGTTATTATGTCCATCACTCTCCCTACAAACTCTGCACCCATTTCAGCTTGATGGATGCTCGCATTTCTATGAACATGATCCGACAGTTGCCATCGGAGAAAGACTTTGTTGCCTTCATATACTGATCATACTCCATATCTTCTAAACTATTCAATGCATCCATATGATGAGAGCATAATATTTCATATTTTTAATTCCCTTATATTTAGTTTTGTGACATATTTTCTATTGAAGTGAGCTAATTAATTCATTTATTGAATTAGGAAAGTATTGATGGTAAAAGAATAATTCTGTACAATTTTTGATTTTTTGGACAGATTTTACCTATAGAGCTTCATTTGAGATTTGGATGGTGTTCGAGTTCGAGAATGAGGAAGTGGTCTTCATGAAGTTTGTAGAGGACGTCTTGGGATTTTCAGAAAGGTCTGGTTTGAAAAAATCCGAGTTCGTTTGGACCTCCAAACATTGTTTCGAAATCAGGCCTGAGAAGCTGTCCGCACAGCTGATTTTCCGTCCGATCAGCCGACTTCAACAGGCCGTAAATTGAGTTTCTGGAGCCCAAATCAGGTGTTTTAAAAGCCTATAATTATTTACTCTTCAAGGGCTACAACTTTCGTGAAGAGTCGGAGTCAAGACTCAGTCGTTTTCGAATGAAAAAATAGCTTGAAAGTTTCAAAAATTTTAAGGATTTCAATAAATCAGCTTTGAACAGTGGGCTGTGTCCTTAATGGGCTAGGGTTGGTTTGTTGGCTGGGCTTGTGCTGGAACGGCTGAAGGAAACAAAAGCAAGAGGAGAAAAAGTATAAGAAAAAGACAAAAGAGGAAAGAAGGTGGAAAAGTCAAAGCTGAAAAGAAAAATAAAAGAAAGAGAAATAGAAGAAGGGCGGCGGAACTAGGCGCACGGGAGAGGAAAATTGAAACAAAAAAAAAGCCCAGGAAATAGAAGCAGTGCGTCTAGGGCTGGGAGTCTTTGCTTTAAAAAGAGGCTTGAAGAGAACAAAAAGGGGCGGCGCAGGTTGAAAAAAAAGAAGGAAGAACAGTGTGCGCGCGAGACGTGGAAGCAACAGTGCAGCAGTACAGAGTAAAATAGGAATAAATTATTAATTTTGATTTTATTATACAAGCATGTTAGGCTAATTTTTTAATTCAGTTCTAGGGGATTTCGAACCCTCGTTACAGTTTAATGGTTGAATCAATTCAGTAACGTTATTTCCCTCTTCTTATGAATCTATTCATGATAATCTATTTTAATTGTTTTATTGATATTTAGTTTGATTGATTTAATCAGGCCTGTTAGATTGATCAGATTATTATCAATTGCTAGATTCAGGAGGTATATTACGTAATTGATATAGTTCCTAATCAATTGTGGCAAATAGTGATAGATGATTGTGGACAAGCTTTTGTTTATTGCTATGATTATCATGACCTAAGTTAAACAGTCCGAGCTTGTGTGATTGTTGCTCAGAATAATCTAATTTCTTAGATATTAATGCTGCCATTATATTAAATTTAGAGAGCTTATTCTAAATTGTATAATGGTTAGAATCTAATGGAGAGCTTGTTTCATTGGTGAGGAATTAAGGGAAATTTCGGGTAGCAAAGTTTGTTGTTACCTAGGATTATTAGATTCATTGAAGGGTAGAATAATGTTATAATTGATTGATTGTTCCATTGACTGTGATGGTAAGATTGAACCGAAGAACTGAAGTTTTAATTCATTGATTTTTGTTATTAATTTAATTTTCATTCGTAATTAGTTTGATCAAAATTCCAATCCCCCCATTTATTTTTTTTGCTATTAATTGGATTTTAGTTTAGATTTAGTCAGAATAAATAAAATAAATAAATTACAGACACTCTCTATGGGATCGACCCTTACTCAACTAGTTACTGTGTTTATTGTGTTAAGAAGTAAGGTTAATTTATTTTTGGAGTGTTAACGACGCGCTTCCAAAATTTGGCGCCGTTGCCGGGTAGTGTTTTCTGTCATTTTTTTTATTTATTTATTCTGGCTGATTTTTTTTTTTTTTTTTTTTTTATTTTGTTGCTTTTAAGTCAATTTGTGTTTTAATCTCTGTTTATCAAATTCTAATCTATTATTTTTTTTTTATATAGGTTCGGTAGAGTTTTCTAGGTAGCACTATTCATTTAGAAATTTGCGATTTATTGTTTGGTTATTTTTATTATTTTTTATTATTTTTATTTTTTTAATTTTTTTTTCTTTGATTTTTTTTTTGCTTAGTTTTATTTATTTTCTATTTGTTTTTGGTTTATGACTCGATCTTCTCAATCTGACGAATTAAGATTTGATCCATAAATTAAGAAAACTGCACGAAGGTTGAGAAAAGAGACTCGGCAAGCTCGAATTGCAACCACAAATTCTGAAAAAGCTATTGCTGCATCAGCTGGCTTGAACATAGCACTTGAATTATTTTCTAACAGTTCATCCAGTGATTCAGAAGAGGAAGATATGGCTGCTCCCAACAACAATAGGGCTGCTAGAACTTTGAGGGAGTTGGCTACTCCTAATCTAAATCAACAACCATTGTGTATTGAGTATCCTAATTTAGATGCTGCTTTTGAATTGAAATCAGGATTAATACATCTTTTGCCTATTTTTCGTGGTCTTACAGGTGAAGATCCATACAAGCATCTGAAAGAATTTCATGTGGTGTGTTCTAGCATGAAGCCTCAAGGAATAGCAGAGGAACAGATAAAGCTTAGAGCTTTTCCGTTCTCATTGGCAGACTTGGCAAAGGATTGGCTATATTACCTTCCTTCTGGATCGATTCAGACATGGAATGAGATGAAGAGACTATTTTTGGAGAAATATTTTCCTGCTTCTAGGGCTGCTAATATAAGGAAAGAGATATGTAGCATCAGACAATATAATGGAGAATCTCTTTACGAGTATTGGGAGAGGTACAAGAAGTTATGTTCGAGCTGTCCACCACACCAAATTGATGATCAACATTTAATTCAATATTTTTATGAGGGGCTATTGCCAATGGATAGAAGTATGATAGATGCTGCAAGTGGAGAAGCACTAGTTGATAAGACCCCAGATGCTGCTAGGACTTTGATTTCAAATATGGCAGCCAATTCACAGCAGTATGGAACCAGAATGGAGCACGCACCTAAAAAGGTGAATGAGGTAAGTACTTCTAACATTGAACGTCAAATTTCTGATTTAACTGCTTTGGTTCGTCAAATGGCTGTAGGGAACATGCAAGCAGCAAAAGTGTACGGAATTTGTTCGTTGTCAGGGCATAATTCAGATGGGTGTCCAACATTACAAGAAGATGAAACTGTTCAGCAAACGAATGCAGTAGGGAATTTCCCAGGACAACCCCAGCGCCTATATGATCCATACTCTAATACTTACAATCCAGGATGGAGAGATCATCCCAATTTGAGCTATGGAGGAAATAGGCAACCAATGCAAAATGTTTTTTCAAATAACCAGCCCGGTTTTCAACAGGTTCAGCAGCAATATCCACCTAAACAAGCAGTTCCTTCCAGTTCTGGAACATCTCTTGAGGATATGTTTAAAGCTTTCATGACCAATACATAACAATTCCAACAAGAGACAAGGACCTCCATACAAAATTTGGAGAATCAGGTAAGTCAGCTTGCTACCACAGTTGGTCGATTGGATTCTCAAGGCTCAGGTAAGTTACCTCCCCAAACTATTATAAATCCAA
The DNA here is from genome assembly GCA_008638375.1 of Nyssa sinensis. Lineage (NCBI taxonomy): Eukaryota > Viridiplantae > Streptophyta > Magnoliopsida > Cornales > Nyssaceae > Nyssa > Nyssa sinensis. The sequence goes on along the minus strand of CM018047.1, from coordinate 42,094,535 downwards.
GAGAGAATGCAAGTGCTATAACATTGAGGAATGGCAAACAATTGGAAGTACCAAAATCCACTGTTGTAGTTGTTGAGGAAGAGGAGATTGAGAAGGAGGCAGAAATATCTAAGGTAATTCATAATCCTTCTATTCAAGTTAAAACTAACCCCCTACCTTTTCCATACAGGTGTGCAAGGTCTAAGAAGGAGGAGCAAGAGAAAGAAATTTTAGAGACATTCCGCAAGGTAGAGGTAAATATCCCTTTACTAGATGCAATTAAGCAAGTGCCAAGGTATGCAAAGTTTTTGAAAGAATTATGCACTAACAAGCGGAAGTTAAGAGATGATGAGAAGGTAAGTGTGGGGGAGAATGTGTCAGCTGTTCTTCAAAGAAAGTTTCCCCCTAAGTGTAAAGATCCAGGTATGTTCACCATTCCATGTAGAATAGGTAATACTAGATTTGAAAGAGCCATGTTAGATTTAGGAGCTTCTATTAATGTCATGCCACGATCTATTTATGCTTCTTTAAATCTAGGTTCTTTGAAAAAAAATTGGTGTTATTATACAGTTAGCGGATCGTACTAATGCTTACCCTGAAGGGGTGATTGAGGATGTATTAGTGCAGGTGAATGAATTAATATTTCCTGCAGATTTTGCATTGTGGATATGGATGATGATGCATCTCCTAATCCTGCACATATTTTATTGGGGAGACCATTCTTGAAAACAGTTAGAACAATGATTGATGTGCATAATGGTACCTTGACCATGGAATTTGATGGTGAAAAGATTCAATTTAACATTTATGATGCTATGAGGTACCTTAGTGATATTGATCATGTTTTTACTGTTGATGTTATTAACCCTTTAGTGCAGGAAGTTTTTGAGCAAACAAGTAAGGAAAATTTGGAGGTTGCAATTACCAATAGTTTGGAATTAGAGAAAGAAGAAGAAATTGAGCAGAATCAAGATCTAAAGGAGACTGTAGCTGCATTACATTCTTTACCTGTGATTTTAGATAAGTATGCAGTATTTTCCATTCAGTTACCTGTTACTCACAAGAAACTTTTACCTTCTGTTGTGCAGGCCCCTATTGTAGAACTGAAACCATTACCAGCTCACTTGAAGTATGCATATTTAGGGGAGAATGATACACTGCCAGTGATTATTGCTAGCAATTTGACTAAAGTGTAGAAGGACAAACTGTTAACAGTTCTAAGGGAGCATATAACGGTTTTTGGTTGGACAATTGCAGATATCAAAAGGATCAGCCCTGCTGTGTGTATGCACCTCATTCTGTTAGAAGAAGGAGCTAAACCAACTAGGGAAGCTCAACGCAGATTGAATACACCAATGATGGAGGTAGTGAAAAAGGAGGTTCTGAAGTTACTTGATGCAGGTATCATTTACCCAATTTCAGATAACCAATGGGTAAGTCCAGTGCAAGTTGTGCCAAAGAAATCTGGTGTCACAGTAGTTCAGAATGATAATAATGAGTTGGTACCCACACGTGTGCAAACAGGTTGGAGAGTTTGTATTGACTACAGGAAGTTGAATTCTGTAACCCGAAAAGATCATTTTCCTCTTCCTTTTATTGATCAGACGTTAGAGAGATTAGCTGGCCATACTTATTATTGTTTTGTGGATGGTTTTTCAGGTTATAACCAGATTGTGATTGCTCTAGAAGATCAAGAAAAGACAACATTCACCTGTCCATTTGGTACATTTGCTTACCGTAGAATGCCGTTTGGACTTTGTAATGCACCAGGGACTTTTCAGCGATGCATAGTAAGTATATTTTCTGACCTTTTAGAGAGTTGCATTGAGGTGTTTATGGATGATTTCACAATATATGGAGATTCATTTGATGCATGCTTAGATAATTTGACTCGTGTGCTTGATCGATGTTTAGAAACTAATCTTGTTTTTAACTGGAAGAAGTGTCATTTCATGGTAGAGCAAGGTATAGTTCTTGGGCATGTTGTTTCAGCTAAAGGAATAGAGGTAGATAAGTCAAAGATAGATATTATTTCTGCTTTGCCTTACCCTGCAAATGTGCGGGAGATTCGTTCTTTTCTTGGTCATGCAGGTTTTTATCGTCGATTTATCAAAGATTTTTCAAAGATAGCATTGCCTTTGTGTAAGTTGTTGCAAAAGGATGTACAGTTTCAGTTTGATGAGGAGTGTAAGGATGCATTTAACAAATTGAAGAAGTTATTAACTTCAGCACCGGTGATACAGCCACCAAATTGGGCGTTGCCATTTGAAATTGTGTGATGCAAGCAATTATGCAGTAGGAGCTGTGTTAGGACAACAAGTTGGCCGAGCTGTTCATGCCATTTATTATGCCTCCAGGACTTTAAATGCAGCTCAGATTCATTACACTACGACTGAAAAAGAACTTTTATCTGTTGTTTTTGCTTTAGAAAAATTTCGATCTTATTTGCTTGGTACTAAAGTTGTGGTTTATTCTGTTCATGCTGCTCTCAGGTATTTGCTTTTAAAGAAGGAATCCAAACCTCGGATTATTCGATGGATTTTGCTGTTACAGGAATTTCACTTGGAGATTAAAGATAAGAAAGGGGCAGAAAATGTGGTGGCAGATCATTTAAGCAGGTTGATACATGATGAAGATGAGCTGCCATTGCAAGAATCTTTTCCATATGAGCAATTATTTTCTATTGATAAGGCATTACCTTGGTATGCGCCTATTGCAAATTATTTAGTGGGTAAACATTTGCTTGATAATCTTTCTAAATCTCAAAAAGATAAGCTGAAAAGTGATGCTAAATATTATGTGTGGGATGACCCGTACTTATGGAAATTTTGTGTTGATCAGGTAATAAGAAGGTGTGTGCCTGAAAATGAATTTTTATCTATTTTAACCTTCTGTCATTCTTATGCTTGTGGAGGTCATTTTGGACCTAAAAGAACAGCTCGTAGGGTTTTGGATTGTGGTTTTTATTGGCTAACTCTATTTAAGGACTCTTATCTGTTTTGTAAATCATGTGAAAATTGTCAAAGGACAGGTAATATATCGCATAGAAATCAAATGCCACAGACTCTTATTTTGAGTGTTGAGATTTTTGATGTTTGGGGCATTGATTTTATGGGACCATTTCCTTCCTCTTTTGGTAATATTTACATACTTTTGGCTGTTGATTATGTTTCTAAGTGGGTGGAAGCTAAAGCCACCAGGACTGACAGTTCTAAAGTTGTTGCAGATTTTGTGAAATCTAATATATTTGTCAGGTTTGGAACTCCAAAGGCCATTATTAGTGATAGAGGAACACACTTTTGCAATAGGATGTTGGAGGAAATGTTTAGGAAATACAATGTTGTGCATAAGATTTCCACATCGTACCATCCACAAAGCAATGGCCAAGCTGAGGTGTCCAATCGAGAGATCAAGTCTATTTTGGAGAAAGTAGTCAAGCCGAATAGAAAGGATTGGAGTTTGAGGTTGGAGGATGCATTATGGGCCTACAGGACGGCATATAAGACTCCTATTGGCATGTCACCTTATAGGTTAGTATTTGGAAAACCATGTCATCTTCCTGTGGAATTAGAGCACAAGGCTTTTTGGGCAATCAAGCAATGCAACATGGATATGGATAAGGCTGGAGAACATAGGAAATTGCAATTACAAGAGCTAGAGGAATTGCGGAATGAAGCATATGAGAGCTCTAAAATATACAAGGAAAAGAGAAAGGCCTTTCATGACAAGAAGATTTCGAGGAAGAACTTTGTTGTTGGACAAAAAGTTCTACTTTACCATTCAAGGCTTAAGTTATTCCCAGGTAAGTTGCGTTCTCGTTGGGTTGGTCCTTTTGTTATTACTAATGTTTTTTATCATGGTGCAGTGGAAATTCAAAGCCCGACAACGGGAAAAGTTTTTAAGGTGAATGGTCATAGACTTAAACCTTTTTATGAAGGTTTTCAAGTAGAGAATGTTGAGGTAGTGGATTTGGAGGATCCGGTTTGCTCAGGTTGAGGAGCAAGTTGTCGGGCAAACGACGTGAAACAAATGCGCTGCTTGGGAGGCAACCCAAGAAACCAGATTTGTTATTTCTTCCCTTTTTCTTTTTATTTATTTTTATTTATTTTTTGTCATTTCTTCTTTGCACCATTCTCTTACATTGGGGACAATGTAAGGTTTAAGTGTGGGGGAGAGGATTTCAAACTTTGTTTTATTTATTTATTATCATTATTTTTTTTTTAGGGTTGCTGGATTTTTATTTTGTTTTAGTTTATTATTTAAAAAAAAATAAAAAAATGAAAAACAAAAAATAAAAAAATGTTTGTGTGCGGAATTGGATGGTTTCGTTTGGATTTTATTTGGCTAAGCTCTTGAAGGTCGCCAATGAATGTGTGAGAATTAATGTTGACTTTCAGGTTTTGGTTGATGTTTAATTAATTGATGAATAATGATGACCAAGTCACAATCCACACTTGAACGGCTGAAAACTAATTGGTTTTTATATGCATGGGTGCTTGAATTTGAGATACATGTTTTATTAGCTAAGTTGTTTGGATGTCTAACTATGTGCATTAGTTTCAAGACTTAGAACTTGCTTAACTGCTCATTTTGGTTTTTAATTTTGGAGTTATATGAGAGAAATGAATTTCAAAATGAAAAAAAAAAGAAGAAACAAGTAAATCATGTGGTGGGTTGAGATGGAGCGTAAAACGCACTCACTCATAAACACATGCATAAAGTGAGATGGAGCGTAAAACGCACTCACTGGTGGGTTGAGATGGAGCGTAAAACGCACTCAATCAAAAACACAGGCAAAATGTGAGAGGGAGCATAAAATGCACTCACCTAAAAGAAAAAAAAATAATTGTGTGAAAAGTAATAGTGGAAAAGCTATGTTTCGAGTCTTGAAATAGTATGCATAGTTGTTCTCCCATATGGACTTAGTTGTGAATTCATGTTGATCATAGGAAAGGTACTCGCATGCATGTACTTGAATTTTGAAATTGTTTTGTGAAAAATGACAAGGTTGTTATTGCGAATTGATTGATGAAGTATTAACCAAATGCCTGTTAGTCTTTGCATTAATTTTCATGGATGAGCTATTGAACTTAAGACCTTTGAGAGTTTGGTTGAATGGATTCAAGTGAACCTATTGTTTTGTTCGTAGTTCTGTTTACACGAGGACGTGTAAAAACTAAGTGTGGGGGAATTTGATGAGAGCATAATATTTCATATTTTTAATTCCCTTATATTTAGTTTTGTAACATATTTTCTATTGAAGTGAGCTAATTAATTCATTTATTGAATTAGGAAAGTATTGATGGTAAAAGAATAATTCTGTACAATTTTTGATTTTTTGGACAGATTTTACCTATAGAGCTTCATTTGAGATTTGGATGGTGTTCGAATTCGAGAATGAGGAAGTGGTCTTCATGAAGTTTGTAGAGGACGTCTTGGGATTTTCAGAAAGGTCTAGTTTGAAAAAATCCGAGTTCGTTTGGACCTCCAAACATTGTTTCGAAATCAGGCCTGAGAAGCTGTCCGCACAGCTGACTTTCTGTCCGTTCAGCCGACTTCAACAGGCCGTAAATTGAGTTTATGGAGCCCAAATCAGGTGTTTTAAAAGCCTATAATTATCTAATCTTCAAGGGCTACAACTTTCGTGAAGAGTCGGAGTCAAGACTCAGTCGTTTTCGAATGGAAAAATAGCTTGAAAGTTTCAAGAATTTTGAAGATTTCAATAAATCAGCTTTGAACAGTGGGCTGTGTCCTTAATGGGCTAGGGTTGGTTTGTTGGCTGGGCTTGTGCTGGAACGGCTGAAGGAAACAAAAGCAAGAGGAGAAAAAGTATAAGAAAAAGACAAAAGAGGAAAGAAGGTGGAAAAGACAAAGCTGAAAAGAAAAATAAAAGAAAGAGAAATAGAAGAAGGGCGGCGGAACTAGGTGCACGGGAGAGGAAAATTGAAACAAAAAAAAAAGCCCAGGAAATAGAAGCAGTGCGTCTAGGGCTGGGAGTCTTTGCTTTAAAAAGAGGCTTGAAGAGAACAAAAAGGGGCGGCGCAGGTTGAAAAAAAAGAAGGAAGAACAGTGTGCACGCGAGACGTGGAAGCAACAGTGCAGCAGTACAGAGTAAAATAGGAATAAATTATTAGTTTTGATTTTATTATACAAGCATGTTAGGCTAATTTTTTAATTCAGTTCTAGGGGATTTCGAGCCCTCGTTACAGTTTAATGGTTGAATCAATTCAGTAACGTTATTTCCCTCTTCTTATGAATCTGTTCATGATAATCTATTTTAATTGTTTTATTGATATTTAGTTTGATTGATTTAATCAGGCCTGTTAGATTGATCAGATTATTATCAATTGCTAGATTCAGGAGGTATATTACGTAATTGATATAGTTCCTAATCAATTGTGGCAAATAGTGATAGATGATTGTGGACAAGCTTTTGTTTATTGCTATGATTATCATGACCTAAGTTAAACAGTCCGAGCTTGTGTGATTGTTGCTCAGAATAATCTAATTTCCTAGATATTAATGCTGCCATTATATTAAATTTAGAGAGCTTATTCTAAATTGTGTAATGGTTAGAATCTAATGGAGAGCTTGTTTCATTGGTGAAGAATTAAGAAAAATTTCGGGTAGCAAAGTTTGTTGTTACCTAGGATTATTAGATTCATTGAAGGGTAGAACAATGTTATAATTGATTGATTGTTTCATTGACTGTGAGGGTAAGATTGAACCGAAGAACTGAAGTTTTAATTCATTGATTTTTGTTATTAATTTAATTTTCATTCGTAATTAGTTTGATCAAAATTCCAATCCCTCCATTTATTTTTTTTGCTATTAATTGGATTTTAGTTTAGATTTAGTCAGAATAAATAAAATAAATAAATTGCAGACATTCTCTGTGGGATCGACCCTTACTCAACTAGTTACTGTGTTTATTGTGTTAAGAAGTAAGGTTAATTTATTTTTGGAGTGTTAACGACACGCTTCCACCATACAAGCTTGAATTGAGCACCGATCTTTTAAGTTGGAGGAAGCCTCAATAGCAGTGGTATTGCCTTCTATTTGCTTCTTGCGGGCATTAGCAAAATCTGTAAATGCTTCTAATGCGATGTCCATATTGGACACCTTACTACATTTAGTAGCTCTAACACTTGATTGCCCACTAGAAGCACGTTTACCACTGCTGGAAACACGTTTTTCAATCCAACAGAGAGTCATATTGCATACCGGTACTTGAAATGTCATGAGCCGCAACCCCTATAAAATCCTCCTCTAAATCCCTCTCCTCATCTGAATTTGGTGGCAATTGGGATGATGACCTGGCTAAAGACCCACTTGCGTTGGTATTGTTGAAATTTATACACAGTAAATTATAATGTTCACATCCTTTGCATCGAAATTGACATGCTTTAGGATAAGCCTACAGATGTGAAATGGCAACATGTTAACCAACATATCTACAAAATTTTGACCCAGAAAAAATTGCTTTTACAAGTATGAAAATTAGGTTGCAGTAGATACTTGAAGATGTTTCTGCCATACGTCTTCAGTGGCAGTGACAGTGCTTGTTTCAGGATCCCAACCGAATCCAGAAACTTTTGGCCCCAACAGTGTTGCAAACTCCCAAAATTTCATTTTAAGCCGACTGTACTTTGTTTTCAATTTTTGAACCGTGTACCGCTTGCCAAACAAATTAAAAAGTTGTTCATCTAGCTTCTGCCACACACAGTTATGAAAAGTATTGGTCTGTAAAGGGTTCTTCTGAACCTCATCCACCATCATTCTTATAAATGCTTCCTCCACCCTTGGAGGCCAGTTCACAGAATCTTCAAATTCAACGATTTGTTTCGACATCTAAAGCAATTGTGGTAATTGGTGAAGATAATTTTACTATACAAAGCAATAATTATACATTATAGTTCAGTCAAACACAGTCAATTATTGCAATCCCCAAATTAATAAAAAAAAAATTTCTGGATTCTACAAACTTGTTTCACCCAATTACAAAATCACTGAAGTTTTCTACTTGAAATCCTCTCATGCACAACCTTAGCCTAAGAACTCATGCAAGTGTGGTCATATAGTCTTCAAAAAATTCATGGAATCACAGAATATATCAACCAAAAAAAAAAAAAAAAACCAAAACAGATAATAATGTGGTGATAATCTACAAAGAAAAAAAAAATTATTCTCACATTTGTGGGGAAGTCAAAAGTTTGGCATGAAGCCCATATGTCCAGGAAAACAACAAAAATCATGGAATCATGTTATGGTAAAAACAAGAAGCAAAAAAAAAAAAAAAGGATGTGCCAGATTTCAACCTTTTCCCAATCACCCCTTTGAATCGAACTTTGCAAAGCATGTAATACGATTTATATATATTTATATATATTCCATATTGAATTATATATGAATGACAGGGGTTACGATAGTTCATTCTGAAAAAAAAAAAAAAAAAGGTTAGGGGTTTTCATACCTTCTTGAACGATGATAGTGGTACTGGGACCTGGTTCTCGTCGGTGTAGCTATGCTCGGTATCGTCTATAGCTTCTGCTTGCTTTCTCTTTTGCCCTCTTGTTAGCATCAAAGAAGTGAAGATCACTGGGGGCTTCATCGGTGGGTGAGAGAGAAAAAGGTGGAACGAGATCTAGATCTCGGATAAAAGGAACTGTGCAAGACCACTTGAGATCTTGGAACGAGATCTTCAAATCTATACACCGAAACTGAGAGAGAAAATGCGTACAGACTTCGTCGGTGGGTGAGAGAGTTCAAGGTGGAACAGATCTTCAAATCGGAAGGCTAGGCACTGCGCAAAACCAGTTGAGATCAAGTTGAACGAGATCTTTAAATCGGGCCAAGAAATCGATGGAAAACGCAAACAAGGGGCAAAGAGAATGAGTCGGTGGGTGATAGAATCATGGCGATGTAAGGGATTGATGGTGTTGATTATCGCTGGGTGAGAGAGAGAGATATCAAGAATAGATTTTCTCTTTGAAGTTGGATGAGAAAGTGTGTGAGAGAGATCGTGAATGAGTCGGTGGGTGACAATGTTCAAGGGCTACGCAGCAATTCAACTCTATCGCTAGGTGAGAAAGATACAAATGCGAATAGCTTTTCTCTTTGAAGTTGGATGAGAGAGTGTCGGGGGGTGAGAAAGAGAGATCTGAATGATAGGATAGTTGAAGATTTTTTCAGAGATAGATCATGAAAAAGTTGAAAAAGTGAGTTTGGATATAATTGGATACCTATGTATCCAAATACTTTTTTGAAAAAGTTGAATTCTGAAACTGGTTTCAAGTTTTATCCAAATAGAGCCAAAAACTTCTTCTATTTTTAGACTAATCCTAATACAATAAAAACTATTAATTTGAATAGGAAACTACTAATTCCTATATTTTCTAAACTAATCCTAATAAAATTAGGAAACTAAATAAATTAAAATAAGAAACTAAACAATGCTAATACAACTCTAAAACAAATATCCTTAATTTAGTGCCTCAAATATGTCCTACATCAGTCTTTTTTACTTGAAAATAACTCGACCTCAAGTTGATTGAATGTATACGACCTCGAACTCATCCATAACTAGGTAATAATAATTAAATCTTTTGAAGAACAATTAAGTATTGAATGAGTTCTTCTACCACATCTTCTATGAAGTCAGTAATTTTATGCCCTTTTCGGATGATAATAATGCACCAATAATGAAACAAGAATTATCTTCTTGATCCACCATAATTTAATTTTACTATAAGCATTAGAATCATCTTTTACGAATTCAGGTTCAGTTTTATCATCTTTAGTGTTGACAACTTTAATGAGATTTTTTTGTTTCTTTGTAACAATTTCTTCTTCTTTATTATTTGCACCAACTGTTTCAACCCTATCAATAGAAATAAATTCAACTTTATTTTCGATTAACTCTTTGTGATCTTCTTCAAAGCATGAAAAAATTTGATCTTCATTTTTTATGACAAGAGAGTCTTTTGTAAGGATGTGGACTTCTTTCAACGGCTCAGTATTTGCAACCTTATTAGTTGAAGTTGCTTTCAAAATTTCAAATTTATTTGTGCTTCTTTCTTAGTGCTTTCCCATGTTAGCTTGTATTTATCTTATCAAATTTGCAAATAATTCTTTGGCAAAAAGTTATTCATCAGCATGTTCATCATTCTTGGCCATGAGTGAATGTACTTTTTATGTTGTAATTGTCTGTGGATCTGTAAATCAAACCACCATCTTTTTGCAAAGCCTATAAGCTTATCTTTTGCCAAAAAATATTCCTTTTCTTTTGAAAGTCTCAAATCATTAAACCAATCATCCAAATCATAAACCCAATAATGAAAGTCTTTAAGATAAAAATTGCCATCAAAATTTGAAAATCTTTTGTAATTGCGAATAGCTCTGTTTTCAAGCTGACATTGGGCAAATCCTTCGACTCAGTTCCTATCGATTAAAGGGTCACTAGGAGCATTAAAATTGAGTTGCATGAGCATCTGTTATATACCACCAACGTGGTCGTTAATCTGTACTAACTATTACATATGTTCATCAATCGCCGCTCATACAACCTCCATCTCAGGACGAATATCAATGGGATTTTTTATTCCGTCTACACGATTTGCCATTGAGGCAGACAATTTCTCGCTCTGATACCAAATGATGCAAAACGGAAACATGGAAGGAGAATGGAACACGTCGAATTCCTTATAGAACAAGTAACATGGGGACTCTTTACCCAACAAGAGAAAATAATTCTCTAAAATTCGTAATTGAATTAATATTGATAAAAAAAACTTCTCGATAAAGACCTATTACATCACACTACTACTTTAACTAGGAAACAAAAACTCTTATTTTTAAACTAATCCTAATATAGTAAAAACTATTAATTTAAATAGGAAACTACTAATTCCTACATTTTCTATACTAATCTTAATAAAATTAGGAAACTAGATAAACTAAGAATAAATTAAAATAAAAAACTAAACAATCCTAATACAAGTCTAAAACAAATATCCTTAATTTTAGTATAGCAAATCTGTCCTGCATCAGTCAAATATTTTACTCTTACAGCAAGACATTATGTGATAATGTGAATCTTCATGGACATGAACAATTTTAAAAGATAGACTTCCATGTGTTGTACATAAAAATAGTAATCATTTAATTCATATTTAATATTATATTATATTATATTATATTAATTATTATATATTTTGTTAATTTATTAAATTTTAAATTTTAGTTAAAATATGTGGCCAAACATAGGGAAAATCATTATAATAGTATAAAGGATAAATAAGAGATTTCATGATAAAAAATCACTTAGGAACAAGTTTTTCCAAACACTCAATTAATCACTTTTGCCTTTATAATCAATTCTGACATATGTCTATCCAAACATCAAACTAATTCTCTATTAATCAATTAACTTAGAATTATTTTTGTATTAAGTTCAGTAACCCTAAATGGACACTAATAGCGATTTCAAACTCATTAAAAACACAAATAGATTATAACAAATTATAAAATTATTAATTATTAATTATTTTATCTCCCTTGTTAATACTCTAATAATTTACTTTAGACTGAGGGAACTTTATAAAGATTCCTAACTTCAATTGAATTATAATTTTAAAATTGATATTTTTACTCATTAGGTAATTTTAAAAAAATAAAAACCAAATTATAATAATACCCGCAATTTTAATTAAGATATTTTAAAAATAAATTAAATTAGATTATAATCTTGAAAAGTTTTTTTTCAATTGAAAAATTTTGAACCGTATACCTCTGAACCCTCCGTACCTAATTGATCTGAGTAAAACAATCTTTCTAAATCAATACCCTAAAAAATTCTGTATAAACATGTGTCATACTTTTAAATATATTTGTTACTTTATGATATATCAACCATAATATATATATATATATATATATAAATAGATAGGCTAGTTATATGGTTCGTTAGATTTACATAGTAGTATATTTAAATCTAACCATAATGTAAAATTCCTTTGCCTTGGGATCATGCAAAAAAAATTTTAAATAATGATCTCTTGTGTTCTGAAAAATTAAATGCATAATTCTCACAAATAAATTATATGTAAGGTCTTTAACCATATTTCATTTCAATATAAATATATATTTAATATAAAACTACCGAACACAAAAAATTAAAAATAGAAAATTAATAATTAACCAGTGATTAAAGTTGGCTGAGTACGATACAATGACATATCATTTGATGAAGTTTATAAGTTATTCATATTATAATTTTAATTTTATTAATTATGTTTTTGAATGCTTAATAGAAATTTTGATAATGGAGGAAGATTTTGTTTTGTTTTTCAATGATTATGTGGAAGTAAAATCAATTTATTTATTTTTAAATATGTAGTGGCAGAGAATGAATTAAGTGGTGAATGATGTTTCTTTTCCAATAATTGTACATGTCATTCAAGAGTCCCATGCTTCATTTGCTCTAGATAGATGAGATCTTTGTTCTGTTCATTACCGTCACGGCTTGGACACATACCAGAGGCGATTTGACTGCTCCCCACGCCCCCCTCTCTCTCTCTCTCTCTCTCTCTCTCTCTCTCTCTCTCTCGCACAGTATACGATTATTTGCCGGCTTGAAAATGAGTTTAGCTAAATTAATTCTTATAGTTATAAATGTTGTATTTTTTAATCAGTAGTGCTCTGTTCTTCATTGCCTGTCCAATATTTAAAGAAAAAGATCAGAGGACCACTGGATTGACTCTGGTGATAACCGTTTTAATGATGAAGTCAATAAAAATAAAGAAAATACTGTAATTGAAAATAATTAAATAACCGTAAATTAAAAGCGCACCTTAGGGTTTACTTTGTAAGCTACGGATCTTCCTAATTTGAGTAGGACTTGAAGTTGCAATAATAGGGATTTGATTGTCATCTGATAATGGTAGTTATCATGTTGATCTCTGCGCTTCATAATTGATTGTTATCTGATAATGGTAGTTATCATGTTGATCTCTGCGCTTCATAAAAATAGAAAGTGAAAGATATCCCAGAGTGATAGTTTCCTTGTTGTGCATTGTTTCCTTATTCTCAGGTCGGTAATGTATTCAAGGCGGTAACTAGCTTGGAACCCCCTAACGACTAGGCTCCATATTCCCTGCTCTTAAGATGAGACTGGAAGTCGTGCGGGGTTCTGAGCAAGTAGGATTAGAACCCCGAGTATCATCTTGTTCTAGATAGGCGAGCTTTGGTTGTTCTGTACCCTTGGGTGCTCTATACGTACACGTGTCATGTGGAGGCTGGTTTGTCATTTTATGGTACATCAGCTACTCCCTCCCGAGCCTTAGTTTTAGCGCACCGCATAACTGAGGCTATGGGTTTCCGAAAGGTCACGTGGTTTGCCCACGCATCTTGTCTCTTCATTTTCCCAAACGACCATTGATGTGGCATTTATTGCGCCAGCCACCATTTGGGCTTTCGAGGCCATCATTTCTCCAACCGCCGTGACGTTTCGGGAAGGTGGGCCCCTATTTCGAAACCCGTTATAAAAAGGGGAAGAAGGTATGCGTACGCCCTTCCCTTCATCATTTTCATGACGCCAAAACTGAACCTGCTCCGCCGCACAGTCAGAGTGAGAGAAAGATCTCCATCGTACAAGACTCTTTTTTTGACCAAGTTTCTAGCCAGGTTTGGTTCTGCCTTGTTCGTCCACTTTTATTTTTCATTCCTCTTCTTCCTTTCTTTTCTACTTCTTACAATGTCGACCTCATATGCCATGTCTAGCATTGGTTATGGCTCAGAAAGCTCTTCAAAGACATCTGTGCCATTGTAGATGCATTTTGAACCTAGGAACATAATGGGGGAAACCTCGAGTAAGCCATCCCAACGAGAGGAAAGAGAAAGTACCATCACTTAGGACATGTTAAGTGATTTGAGGGCTACTTTCAATTTCCCTCAAAACATGACATGTAGGGCCCCTAGTTCTTTGGATCGCCTTACCGATGTTGGTCTGGGCAAGATTTGTGTTTATCTCGAGTGGTTTGAGATAGGGCTTAGATTCCCTCTTCCTTCACTAGTTAGGGAATTTTTCAAATGGTTCAATATTTGTCCTGCCGACCTCAACGTCAATAGTTGGAGGCATCTATTAGGATTTATAGTTTTAGGGCATTTGAACGGCGTCGAAGTAAATCGTGACCTGATCCATAGCAATATGGATCTGAAATATCTGAGGTCGGAGGGCTTGTTTTATATGTCCTTCAACAAGGGGTTCAGACCCCTTTCCTTAATACCTACTTCCAACAAGACATGGAAGAAGTGGTACTTCTTTGTACGAGGAGGATAGTACCTATTTCCAACAAGACATGGAAGACTTCAAGGGCCAGACCTCGACAGTCCCTCGGAGTACTGGGTTTAAGGGTGAGGCCCCCCTCTTAATATAATCTCACTTCTGTTGTTTCTTCATTTCTTCATTGTTTGTCTAATCATGGTGTTTCATGGCTTCTGTGTAGATAAAAGGGCCTGAAAGAGGTCAATCTTTACTGTTGACCTTTAGGACAGATATCGTAGACTTTTCTAGATGAGTAACAGAGTTTATACTGTCATTCTCTCTTTTGAACATCTGATGGAGGCTGGCCTAACAAAAAGCAGAGCTGGTAACCTAAAGAAATCCCTAATGTCCAACTAGGCACCAGGGAAGAAGAAGAAAACGGTGGGGGAGACTTCTTCCCCTATCGACTCGCCTATTCAAGTGAAGAGGAGGAGGCTTCTCTTCCGCTCCTTAGATCAGACTTCGTCTGAGGACGTGAGGGAGCCTCTTGCTCTTGATCCTGCCCTTTTCCCTAACCCTGAAGTACCGACCAAGCGAAGGGAGAAGGGGAAGGCCGCCGCTACTGCTGTTGTAATGCCTGATGACTCTGGCTACTTAGCCGCGAAGAAGGCTTTCGATGAGTCTTGGGCTTCAAGCCCAAGTAAATACAAAGGTCTGAAGGTGGAGAAGATCGCCAAGGACCTACTAACCTTCCAGCTAAGGGTAATTTTCGAGCTCCCTAACTCTTCTTTGTCTCTTCTTTTACTTTTATGTTCTGAAGCATTACTTATTCTGACCTGTTTGTTTTTTGCTTTTCAGACTATGCATGGCCTTGTTGCCATTGTGGAGTCCTCAACGGATTCGGAGTTAATTGATAACCTATAATCTGAACTGGATGAGGCTAGGCTGCATTTGGGGACAACCCAGTCCACTGCCTCCGCTGTCGAGGAAAAGCTGAAGGAGGCTACGAACTCATACTCCATCCTGGAATCTGAACAGGACTCCCTTGCTTAGAAGTTGGAAGACCTCTAAAAGAGGTTTGAAGACTTCCAGTCTGCCTCCTTCTAGAAAATCCAAGATACAGTTGACTCTGCCAAGGCTCAGACCAAGGCTGAGATGAAGGCTGAAGTTAAGGAGATGGGTGGAGATCTGATTGAGCACGGGTATAATACCTTTAGAGACAAGCTCCTCACAAAGTACCCCGACCTTGATCTGACTGGGATCGACGATGCTAAAGTCCCTCCTGGTGAGACCGAGGTGAGGGACGATGATGATAAGGTAGTACCTCCCGACCTTCCCACCGTGGACGCACCTGCTCAAGCTAATATGGATGTAATGTACTGAGTTTGAAGAAAATGAAGAAGAGGAAGAAAAGAGCGATCTTGACATAGTGGACTCCTCCTTATACGTGATGCTCTAGAAGTGGCTAAACCAGCAATAAACTAGGGTCTTTTGTACTTTTGTTTTTCTTCTTTGTAATCTTCCCAAGTTTTTGGGCCAATTTTCAAAGAAATTGGCTTTTCTAGAACTTGTGTACTCTGTCCTTTTTATTTTAAAGCTTTATTTGTCGATTATATCTCCAGAGCACTCATACTTGTGAGCTTTTGTGGATGTCAATGTGTTGATTGTTATGATATACCGAGCTTTCAAGCTTGCAATAAATATTAGCATTTTAAACGAGTCTTTGTTTCAGACCGTCACTGCTCTGTAATAAAACTTTAGACTTTCTATCTTTAAAACTTGTAATTAAATCAAGTAAGAATCTTCACGAAAATGGACCAGACCTGTAACTTTTACGTTGGCTGCAAGGTTTTTAGGGGTCTGTACATTGAGATAGACCAGACCTTTAACTCTTGCAACGGCTGCAAGGTTTTTAGGGGTCTGTACATTGATATGGACCAGACCTTTAACTCTTTAACTCTTGTAATGGTTACAAGGTGTTTTTAGAGGTCTGTACATTGATATGGACCATACCTTTAACTCTTGCAATGGCTGTAAGGTTTTTAGGAGTCTATACACTGAAATGGACCAAAACTTTAACTCTTGCAATGACTGCAAGGTTTTTAGGGGTCTGTTCATTCTGATAAGAACACTTTGGGAGCAAAAAAAAAAAAAGAATCTTTATTGATAGTATTTTCGTAACTGTTCTATATTCTAGGACCTGGGTACAGGCTTCTTGGTTATATCCTCCAACCAAAACGTAGTAGGCCTGACGATCTTGGTTACCTTGTATGGGCCTTCCCAGTTGGGTGAGAGCTTTCCCATGGTGGGATCCTTGGTGTTAAGGAATACTCTTCTTAGAACGAGATCTCTGAGCTAAAAACTAAGGGGCCTTATCCCTTGTTTGGAGCTATTGACCAACCTGCACTGGTATGTTGTAGTCTTGATCCTAGCCTGATCTCGTCTTTCTTTAAGTAGATCCAGGTTTTCTGCAAGCTGTTGCTTATTGGCTTCCTGCTCAAAGGCATCCGTTCTTAAGGTTGGCATGCCAATTTTGACAAGAATCACCGTTTCTGAACCATATGCAAGTGAAAACGGCATTTTAGCCGTTGGTATTTTTCTTGTAGTTCTGTAAGCCTAGAGCACACCAGGGATTTCTTCGACCTATTTTCCTTTGGCCTCTTCTATCCTTTTCTTAATGGCATTAAGAATTGTGCGGTTGGTGACCTCGACTTGTCCATTTGCTTGGGGGTGCCCTAGTGAAGAGAAATGATGACTGATATGTAGATCTTGGCAAAATTTCTTAAAACTTTTGCCAGCAAATTGTGTACCATTGTCTGAAATGATGATGTCACGCCCCGAAATTCCACCAACCCGGAGTATGAGCGAAAACAAAATAAGAAAATAAAATAAAAGACAATTTAATGGATTCAATTAGACAGGCATTCATTTTCTTCAACATATAAACACGTAAAGTACATCGAATAAACATATCGTTCTCATCATTTGGGCTTAAGCCCTTACATCTCAAAATATGCTCCAAGGGCCAAATATACTTCTAGGTTCTTTTCCCTCATTTCTTCAAGACTTCATCGAGTCTCATGTACGAGGGGTGTCATCCGTAATATGATATCCCACGAATGGGTCAGCTCAACTGCTGGTATGACACAATGCTAATGCAAGGAACAAGGTTAAGGCGTGGCATGTGCAAAGTGTACATTTATAATCTACATGCCTTCCAATTCATCAATACAATGTAATGGAAATATGTGTGACATACCCATGCAACTCTATGCCACACCCATATCTCGTTTACGAATCGCTCCCAATGGACCCTGAGTACCAATACCCGTTCACGGATCGCTCCCGTTGGATTCTAAGAACCAATGCAATGGCCAATTTTGAGTTTTTCACCACAGGATCTACACCCTCATAATGCATAGCACCAAGTGCTCAACCCACACCATGTTTCCAAGGAATCACCATATGCCAATATGCTTTGATTTCACCATGCAATAATGCAATCTCAATGAAGTATTCCATCAACACTTAGAGCATGGTTTAAACAATGCACTAAACTCAAAGCAAATATAACATTTGAATCACAAACTACTTCCACATGAACATATGTTATATACACTCAGTTAATCATATAGTCATGGTACATGTTTATCACTTTACCAAATTCTCAAAGAATAACAAATAACACACACGAGCACATAAGCAATCAATTCCAGGTTTTTCACAGCAACCATATCCTAAGTGATCTTCTAACATTAAATAAAATATATGAATCATTAAATCAACATGGAAGTTACTCCTAAACTTAATCATATTCCTTACTTAGCAAAATATCATACCTGGAAGGTTTGTCTCAACCTAGGGAGTTGTGTCCGCTACTCAACCAAACCAATCGACGATAACGCAGTCCTCCTACTGTATCTGTCTAGAGAGTTAACCCGCCTTCTCCTTTCCCTTTGTTGTTCCTAAGATTCACAAATTATGTCTGAGTGTATCGTTACATGAATTTATGTTATTCATCAAATTTTATGTCTCTTTATTATTGGTAACTCTTTTACTTGAATAGACTCTACCATTGAATCTGGAATGTCGAATAAAGTCGATTTAGGCTTTTGCAGAATTCAATTCGGGCATCTGTACTAAAAGGGCAAAATGGTCATTTCACACGTTTACGGGTTCTTACTTCTCAAGACCTCTTTTCTCAAATCAGACTCTACGGGTGAGTCCGGAATGCTCGAAATAATAAAAATTCACCATTCTTTTATTTTAATCGGAGTTCGTTTGACTACTCTTTGACTTAGGGGCATTTTGGCCATTTTAGTATTCCTATGAGTCTTTTATTTTCAGGACCTCGTCTTGCAACACGGACCTTACCATTGGTCTTAGAAGGTCCAAGATAGTCAAAATACACTAATAACTTGTTTAATTTGGACTCCGGGCCATTTTGCTATTATTTAATTAATTAAATTAATTATTATTATTATTATTATATATAATATATAGATATAGATATATATTTGTGCCCAAAGTTGACACGGGATTGTCTTGTCCAACTGTTAAGGCTTGAGGGTTTCATCCGAGTGGTCACTAGTTCGAGCCTTGGGGCTGCGCCCTTTTTTCAATTTTTTCTTAATAAATTCCCTTTTATAATATATATTATTTATGTGGACATCCTTCACCATAAGTGGTGGTGGCTCAGTGGACTTGGGCTTGGTTTTAGGGCCAAGGGTCAAGGGTTCGATTCTGGGGAGCTTCGGCTCCCCTTTTATTTTTCCTGATTTCTGTGAGCCAAACAATAGCTAACCATAAAACTGTAATTGTGTATTCCCATTCCCAATTTAATTTCAATTTCCAATTTCTTATGCTTATTTCCAAACAGTCCCTTTTTCATTTAAATAAATAGTCAAAATGTCACAGTTTTGAAAGCAAGCTTAGGCGTGAGTGGCTCGGATCTAACCCAACCCGAACTGATCCGAACCCAAAGCCCTAAACAGTTCTTCTTCTTCTCGATTTTCCGGCAGAGTTGCGGTAGGGTTCCGTCGCCATCTCTAACGACGGCCAACTTTTTTTGGCTATATTCTGACCTAAATCAAATGCAGTTTTCATCCATTTTTCATAAGGGTTTCATATTAAATCTTGGTTTTTGATTTAGATCACTAGATCTTCACAAATAGGGAAGAAACCACAGTTCGAGCCAACTGGGTTCTCTCTAATTCGTGCCTGTTCCTTAATTATTTTCACTTATTTCTTTTCTAAATCATCTCCTGTACTTTATTTGAACATCTTCCCATCATTTAAACAAAGTTTTAAAGGACAAAACTCAAAAATCTAACTATCCATAAGGACCTGTAATTCCCTGTTTCCTTCTCATTTCTAATCCTTTTTTTATTTATTCTTTTTTTAAAATACTCCTACTTTCATATTGATTCAGAACCTATCAACGAAACCTAGTTTCATGCTTTAAAATTGAAAAACTGAAATTAAACATCACTCACCTTTTTCTGATTTTTTCAAGCTGCTGTATCTCTTTTCCCTTTACTCATCCTTCTTGTTTCAGCTTCTGAACCTCCCAAAATCACCTCTCAGAGCCTATCTTTTCTCCTAACTTCTTCTCATTCCTCTCAAACAACCCAACCGTATAGACACACTTATACATCATCACAACTGCTCTCTCTCTCTCTCTCTCTCTCTCTCTCTCTCTCTCTCTCTTCTGATTTTCCTCTCTCTATATCAGACCTGTACACCATCATCATTAAGTCTGTGTTTGCACACTCACATACTCTTTCAATTTCAGAACTCACACAATCACACGCAACACTCATTTCACCCACTGCCTCTACAGTGCGCATGCTGTTCTTCCCATGTCATTTCCTTTTCTTTTCTTTGGTTACATTCAGACATGTATATACATATATATATATATATATATTATATGTATATAATATTACACCCACATTAATTACACTCACCTCCACACGCAACAGCATGCTTGCATGCTGGATGCATATATATCTACATAGATATTTGTATATTATATACATACAATTATGTTACTTTGTGTATACATATATATATATACACTTAATTATACACATTTACATGCATACATGTATATTTATGTATATCTCTTCATTTTCATGTATATATATGTAAGAACATTTTATATATTTCTATAAATATATATATATATATATATATACACGTGCACGTATTCCTGTATTTTTGTGCAGTCGATTCTTTTAACCAAACGGTCTCGGTGTGCTCGGTAAATTTCATAATCTAAATTAATTAAAAGTAAATAAAAATTAAAGAAATTCAAATCTCACAACATAAGCCAAATTGTTCGGGTACTTAGGTCGGGGTGTTTCAAATAGTGCTCCATTGTTTAAAATGAAAAATTTATTCTCATTTTTTTTTCAGGTCTTTACAGATGACGTGAGGTATGCCGAACCTACAGACTATGTTCTTCCATGTGAAACTGTTTACCTCTACTTCTATGATTTAAGTTAGAGTCTCGGCTTCCACTCACTTAGAGAAGTAATCAAGGGCAACTAGTAGACACATTTTGTTTGGAGAGGCCTTTGGTAATGGTCCCACGATATCCATCCCATACTGAGCGAATGGCCATGGGTTGGCGATAGGGACTAGCTCTTGGTGGGTCTGGTGATGATATAAAGTGAATCGTTGGCACTTGTCGCACTTCTGGACATATTCTTTGGCTTGTTTTAACATGTTGGGCCAATAGTAGCCTTGAGTTAGGGCTCGGTGGGCTATGGTTCTGCCACCATTATGGTTGTCGTAGATTCCTTCGCGTATTTCTGCCAGAACATATTGATATTCCTCTAGAGATAGACACCACAACAAGGGTTGCGTGTAAGATCTTCGATAGAGCTTCCCATTCAAGATTAAGTACCGAGCTGTACTGATTTGGATCCTTTGGGCTTGGTTTTTGTCCTCTGGGATCAATCCTTCTTCTATATATTAGAGGATGGGAGTCATCCAGTTTTGGGTTTGCTTTGAAACCTAGGAGGATTGTACCTCTTCAATGCTTGGCTTCATTTGATGAGAGATCCTCAGAGTTGAATCCCCTTCTGGTTTGAGATGGGAGGCCATGTTTGCCAGGGCATCAGCCCTAGAGTTCTGACCTCTCTCAATCTTCTGAATGGTGAATTTATGGAAGGAGCGCTTCAATAATCTTAATAGTTCTGAGTATCAAATCATTCTCTCATCTTTGGTAGAAAATTCTCCCGAAACTTGGCTTACCACAAGTTGGGAGTCAGAGAATGCTTCAAGATTATTCCAGAGGCAGTTTTATCCCGAGGATGAGGGCTTCGTACTCAACTTCGTTATTGGAGGCTTTGAATCCCAAGCTAACCACCTTTTCTATTATAAACCCATTGAGGGATCGAAGCACCATGCCAATGCCAGAACCTTTGTCTGTGGACGATCCATCGGTGTAGAGCTGCCATACAGTGGGGCTTTTGTCAAGTTGTGCTTTATCATGCAGTGCTGGAGTGAATTCAGCAACAAAATTTGCCAGTGTTTGCCCTTTGATGGAAGTCCATGGTACATAGGATATATCGAATTCTCCCAGCTCCACAGATCACTTAACCAGGTGCCCTAAGATTTTAGGTTTTTGTAATACTGACTTTAGTGGATAAACGGTCGGGATCTCAATAGAATGCGCCTGAAAGTAGGGCTTAAGCTTTCGAGCATAGACTATTAGAGTGAAGGCCAGCTTTTCAATCTTAGGATACCTTGTTTCTACATCCAAGAGCGCCTTGCTTACATAAAAAATAGGCCTTTGAACTTTTTTCTCCTATCTGACCAATGCAGAGCTGACAGCGTTTTCTGAAACTACGAGATAGAAGAGCAATTTTTCTCCTTAGACTGGTTTTGAGAGGAGTTCGGGGGAGGCTAGATACAGCTTCAATTCTTGAAAGGATTTTTCACACTCTGGGCTCTATTGTAAGGCCTTATTCTGCCTCAAGGCTTTGAAGAATGAAAGGTAGCGATGGTAGATTTGGAGATGAATTGGTTCAGAGCCGCGATCCTCCCATTTAAGGCCTGAATATCCTTCTTGGTTTTCGACGGCTTTAGTTCAGTTAGGGCTTTGATTTGCGTAGGGTTTGCTTCTATACCCTTCTGGGATACCAGAAAACCTAAGAACTTCCCCTTAGTTACTTCGAATGTGCATTTCAAGGGGTTTAACTTCATCTTGTCTTGCCTCAAGATATTAAATGTCTGGCTCAGATGCTAGATATGGTTGTTATTATATGGGCTTTTGACCAGCATATCATCTATATAGACTTTCATTGTGTCACCGATCAGAGGAATGAACATCTTGTTTACCAAACGTTAATATGTAGCCCCAACATTCTTCCGACCGAATAGCATCACTCTACAACAATAGAGACCTCGTTCAGATATGAAGGCTGTCTTCTCCTGGTTTGAGGGGTAAATCTGGATCTGGTTATATCTAGAGTAAGCGTCCATAAAGCTCATAAGCTTATGCCTAGCTGTTCCATCAACTAGCTGGTCAATCCTCGGAAGGGGAAAACTATCTTTGGGACAAGCTTTGTTGAGGTCCGTGTATTCAATGCAAACCCTCCACTTGCCATTTTTTTTTTATAAGAACGGTATTAGCGAGTCATTCTGGGTAGAATACTTCCCTTATCATTTTGGCATCTAGCAACCTCTGGACCTCTTCGTTGATGATCTTGTCGCGCTCTGGAGCAAACGTACTCTTTTTTTGTCTTACTAGAGGGTGATCTAGGTCAGTCATTAGTTTATAGGAGATAAGGCCGGGGTCAATCCCTTCCATATCTTTGGTTTTCCAAGCAAATACCAAGAGGTTGTTCTTCAGAAACTCCGCCATCTCATTTTGCTTGGAAAGGGATAGGTCTGAACCGACTTCCTCCTTCAGAGTCTATGGGCATTTTGATGGGATCTCCTATTGGCTTGGCTTTGCTGTCCCTGCACCATCTCATTTTGCTTGGAAGGGGATAAGTCTGAACCGACTTCCTCCTTCAAAGTCTATGGGCATTTTGATGGGATCTCCTATTGGCTTGGCTTTACTGTCCCTGCCTCGGGGGCTTAATGGCTCATATATTTCCTTGGGGCACTCCTCTATTTCATGAAGGTGGAAAAGGGCAGGCCCCCCTCCTTCATGAGGGTACTATGATTTCTATTTAGGGCTTTCTCCTTCAGTGCGAGAGCGTGACATTCTCTGGCGGTTGGCTGATAGCCTCTGATAGAGTAGACCATGTCATTGTGTACATACTTTAGGCATTAGTGGAGGGTCGAGGTGATCGCTCCCATCTGGTGAAGCCAAGGCCTTCTGATGATAATGTTATAAGGGGACTTGGAATCCAAAGCCATGTATTTGGAGATCAAGGTCTTCTGCCCATCCCCTTCTCCTACGGTGGTCGGTAAATCAATCTTACCCAGCGGGGTGCTGAGGTTTCCATCGAATATTACCATTATTCTAGAGGTGGTCTTGATGTTACTAGGATTGAGCTTCATGCGCTTGAGAGGCTTATAGAATAGCACGTTGGTGGAACTCCCCGTGTCCATCAAGACCCTTTTGATCTCAAAATTGGCAATTTTGACTGAAATAACAAGGGCGTCACCGTGGGGACAGTGTACCCCTGCAAGATCCAACTCTGAAAACTGGATTTGAGGTGCCGGCTTCAGCCTTTTCTCGGTTGTAGAGATCTAAAGGACGCTAGGTGTCCTCTTGGCCTCCTGAGCGTACCGCTTTCTTACGCAGTTGGATATCCCTATCATTGAGTTATTCGCATGGAGGACAAAAATGACTTGATTTCTTTGTTGGGGCGGCTCGTTCCGGACTTCCCTCTATTTAGGCCTCTATTTTCGCCTCCACTGCTGTGGTCTGTTATCTCGAAGGTTCTACCTCCCATCCTACCTGATAAACTCCCGCAGTCGCCCTCGCCTGATGAGTTGCTCAATCTCTTGTTTGAGGGCTCTGCATTCGTCGGTAATATGCCCATGATCCTTATGGAAATCATAGTATTTTCTCTGATCCCTAGTATGGGGATTGTTTTTTAGTGGTTTTGGCCACTTCAAGTCTTCACGGGTCTGTACCTGCTGAAGTATGTGAGTGAGGGAGGCATTCAGAGGAGTGTACGTGCCATACCTCCCAGTATTGGGGCTATTCTGTGCTCTGGGTGCCGTCCTTTTATCGGGACTTCTAACCCTCTTTTTAGTTGCGCTGGAATTTCTCTTGTGATCATCCCTCTATTTTTGGGAGGATATCTTCGTTTCCTCCAAATTTATGTACTTACGCGCCCGTTCCATAAGCGTTGCCATGTCAACGGGTGGATTCTTTGTCATAGAATCCTAAAAACACCCCAGTGCTAGGCCAGAAGTGAGAGCTGCTAGCAGGAAGCTCGGGCTGTAATTTGTGATCTTCATGAGCTCGGTATTGAAGCATGCGATGTATTCTCAGAATGACTCACCTTGGGCCTGTTTTATGTTTAGTAGGAACTCTGGCCCCTTTCTCAACCTTTTGCTGGTCATGAACCTGTTGAGGAACCGCTTGTTGAGCTCATAAAAATTGATGATAGACTCTTGAAGAAGGCTGTGGAACCACTTCAGAGCAGTACCCTTGAGGCTGGTTACAAAGGTGCAGCACATAAAAGCGTCAATGGCTCCATGTAGCGCCATGG
The DNA here is from genome assembly GCA_008638375.1 of Nyssa sinensis. Lineage (NCBI taxonomy): Eukaryota > Viridiplantae > Streptophyta > Magnoliopsida > Cornales > Nyssaceae > Nyssa > Nyssa sinensis. The sequence continues at coordinate 42,069,602 of CM018047.1, read as the reverse complement.
TGTGTTGGTAGTGAGAAAGATGGTCACCCGGATCCTCGAACCCGTCATATAGAGTGAACTTCAAGACAACAAATTTCTTTGGCCGCTCTTCCGCCATTATGGCAAGAGTGAATGGCATGGTAAACCTTTCGAACAACTTTGCCAGTTCATCCTGCTCTAAAGGGATGTAGGTACCTTTAGTGATGATAGTGTGATCTATGGAGTCTACTACTTCCTCGACCCTCTATGGGCCACTGGGCTGAGTTAGTGGCTATTGGGCTTGCCTTGCAGCCTATGTCCCTTTAACAATTCTATCCAGAAGTAGGGATTGGACACCAGTCTTCTTGGACCTAAAGGATCGGTACCTGTTGATGTTATGACATGAAAAAAAGAAAAAAATTTTTTTTTTTTATTTTTATTGTTCTTGGTTAATTAAAAATTTTTGCTATTATTATTATTATTATTATTCTTATTATTATTATTATTATTGTGATGGGTGGAAGTGTGTATATGATGTGCATGATATATATATATATACATGGATATATACATATATATATATATATTGAATTAATTGTGTAATGTGTGCATGTATATGGGCATGTATATATGGATGTGTGGGAGGGCGCCTTTGGCAGAGTGTGTGAGGTGTAGTGTCGGCTGGGTGTGTGTGTTTGGTGTGTGTCTAGTGTGTGAGAGAAGTGAGTTATCTATATATATATATATATGCTAGAGTAGAGCAGCTTTGCATTAAATGCAAAGCTGCATTTTGGGGGAAGGAAGGTGGCTGATATAGAGTGATAGAGGTCAGAGAGAGAGAGACGTGTGAGGTTGAGTTGTGATGCATAAGTGGTCTCGGGTGGGAAGAAAAGAGGAGAGAAAGGCCAGAAAAACTGAGAGAAGGAGCAAGAGAGGTCGTGTACATTGGGAGGAGTCCAAGGAGCTTGAACCAAAGGTGAAGCAGAAGAGAGAAGGAGAGGTCGGCTAGAGAGAGAAAGAGATCCAGAAAGAAAAGAGGTGAGTAGTTCCAGTTCTGAATTCTCATTTCCTTGCATATTAAATTGCTTTAAATATAGGGTCTTGTAATGTATCAAATGTAGATTATCTTGCAAGAAAAACCAAGTGGAATGACCAAGAAATGAGGGAGAACAGTAGGGTTGCAGGTCACGGTTGGTGGAAATGGGTTGTGATATTTTATGTGTTAAATTAGACTAGAATGATGGGAAATAACCTCCTAAGGTGCAGAAACCATTTGGGGTCTGAACTAACCAAAACCAGTGAGGGAAAATGGAGAAATAGAATCGGCCGGAGTTTTGACCGAGGGTTTGACCCTCTATTTCGTGGGAATCTAATGGGTTGAGTCCAAAACTAAGCCTAGATATAGAATCCTTGGGAGAAAATGAAGAAAACTGCATTTTGAAAAGTTGAAAATGTCGCCGGAGATGGGTCGCCGGCGCCGGAGGAGACGCCGGAACCCTACTGGGTGTCACCGGAAAATCGGGGAAGAAGGGGGGGGGTCTGCTCCGGGTCGGGTCGGGTCGGTTCGGGTCCGGTTCGGGCGGGTGTGGGCTGCCCCTGCCACGTGTCGCCATATGTTTTAAATTAAAAGATTTAAAGGGGGTGTTTGGTTGTGGATGTATGAAATTAAGAATCTGAAATAAATAAGAACAGGGATATCTTATCCCTGTTTTAGGCTAATCCTTGTTTGGCTGTCCGAATATGGAATAAAGGTTTTCAAATTTACAATTCTGCCCCTGAACTTTTGATAATTGAAAATTAACCCAAAACTTACAGAAATTATAAATTGACCCTCCCAACTATTAATAATTCTGATTTGACCCTCCTGAATAAAATATTAATAAATTATTAATTAAATTAATTAATTAATTAATTAATTAATTAAATTTAATTATTTAAATATTCAAAAATATCCCGGAGTCCAACTGGGACAAGTCATTAGTGTATTTTGACTATCTCGGCCATTCTGAGGCCAATGGCGAGGTCCGTTTTATGAGACGGGGTCCCGAAAAATAAAAGACCCGTAGTGACATGTAAAATTACCAAAATACCCCTGAATTAAAGTACAGTTAAATGAACTCCAAATTTAGTAAACAAATAGTGAAACTTTATTATCTCGAGCATTCCGGACTCAATAGTGGAGTCCGATTTGTGAAAAGAGGTCAAGAAATGTAAGGACCCGTGTAAAGTGCAAAATGACTGTTTTGCCCTTTTTAACCCAGGTGTCCGAATTGAATTCTACGAAAGCCTAAACTTAATTTCTTTGACGTCCCGGACTCAGTAGTGGAGTCTAAACTAACAAAATAAAAACTTATGAACTAAAGACATAAAAATTTGATAAATAGAATGAATTCAAATGACAATGAACTGAATTACCTGTTATGCTTATAGGAACGCGAAAGGGCAAGGAGAAGGTGCTCTGACCTTCAGTATTATCACAGTGATCCTACCGTACCTCGAGTGCACTTCTTGAGTTGAGATCGATTTACAGGTACGATATATTGTTCTAAGTAAGAAATAGAATTGAGATTAGGAGTACTTGCTTCGCTGCATTGATTGTTCACATGTTTGCTTGAGTGTTCACATGTTTATGTGCTACGTGCTATCTTGCTGAGTTGTATGATGATTATGGATATACTGCATGTGTTAGTGTAGTGTGTGAATAATATGCTTTGAAGAACTGTTGACATTATGAACTGTGTACTTGGAGGCATGCTTTATGTATGAATGAGATGCATCATGACATGATGAGATCAGAGCATATTGGCATAGTGAAATTCTTTGGACATGGCGTGGGTAAGCACTTGGTGCTTTGCATTATGAGGGTGCAGATCCTGTGGTGAAAAACCCAAAATCGGCCAATAGGTACTTGCCAGCCTGACGGGTTCCGGACCGTGAAGCGAGACATACAAGGTACTCATGCCGACGGGGAAGGACCGTATCATGAGACATGGGTGGGCATAGAGTTGCATGGGTGTGTCACGCATACTATTTATATACTGTACATTGTTCATATCCTGTCATCATGATATCGAATGCCATATAGAAATAACTGTACACTTGCACATGCCACGACCTTGGTTTTGTCTCTTGCATTAGCATTATATTGTACCAGCATGTTGAGCTGACCCCTTTAGTGGGGCAATATTTCAGATGATGTCCCAGCAGTACGAGATGTGGAGATGATCTGACTAGGGACTGTGTTAGGCCCAAGGGGCGTTTGTTTTTGATATTGTATAAGGGCATAAGCCCAAGACCTTATTTCATTTTACATGTTGTAAGCAAGTGGACCAGACCTACGTATGTATCAGAACAGTGTACAGAATGTATGAGAATGTTATTATTATCTTTTATTTCTTTATTATTTTATTTTCCTTCGTCTCGTTACTCGCGCCTCGGGTTCGCTGGAATTCGGGGCGTGACAACGTGGTATCAGAGCTTAGGTTCGAATACCTAGAGACCGTGGGGTGTTGTTTAACACCATGAGACCCTAGAGAAAGGAATGAGACCTAGTGTGAACTATTAGTGGCATGCTGTAGGGCCTTATGTGCTATGTGATTATATGCCCTGATGCATGACTTATTGTGATTATGTGCTGATTGATGCTGTTTTTGGAGGCATGACAGATGTGATGTGTGAAAAACTTGTTAATAGTATATGAATCATGACATGCTATGTGTACTACCTGTAGAAGCATAGGCCATTGATAGGGACATGATTAGGGTCACATTTGAACACCCATATATTGAATGTGAAAAAGTGATATTGAATTTTTTCTCTTGGACTTGTAGATATGCCCTCCAGACGAGCTCCTACGGGAGCTGGACCGCCCAGACGGGGTAGGGGTAGGCCCAGAGGTGCTACCCAGCCTAGAGGCGCCGCCCAGCCTCGTCGTGGCAGACCTAGAGCTGCTGCCCCTATTCCCGATATAGTTGAGGAGGTCGTTGCCCCGGCTGACGCACCAGAGCACAGTGCAGCTGAGGAGGATGTTGCTCCCGCCCCTGCCCCTATTCCTGCTCCCGCTCCAGCACAGGAGGTAGAGCAGATGGTTGGCGCCAGAGATATGGCGGCCCTTTTGCAGGAGTGTCTCCGCACCATGATGGAGGCGCGGACCACTGGCGGAGAGACCAGGGATACCTTCGTGATGAAGGTGTTCCAGAGGATGAGACCACCTACCTTTGCCGGGCAGCCAGACCCACTTATTGCAGAGGAGTGGTTGAGACAGATTACCCGGATTTTGGATTCACAGGGGATCACTGAGCCCCATCTGAGGATCAGGTGCGCTACATTTCAGTTTACAGACCTGGCTAGTCAGTGGTGGGAGGTAGCTGCTGACAGACTGCATCGGTTTGGAGAGGGATGGGACGCATTTGTGGCCATGTTCAATGACCACTACTTCCCGATGTCTGCCAGAGTGGGGTTTAGGGAGGAGTTCGAGGCACTTCTGCAGAGAGACATGACAGTGGCTCAGTATGAGTCACGGTTTACTGCTTTGGGGAGGTTCGCCCCACACATTATTGCACATGAGGATTTGAGGGTGTACAATTTCCTCAAGGGGTTGAAGACCTCTATCAGGGACAGACTGGCTGGGCATATTATAGAGACATATGAGGAGGCAGTGATCAGGGCCTCCAAGGTGGAGAGAGAGCTGGCTGATCTTAGAGGGATCAGAGAGACTAGAGCACAGGGCAGGGCACCCACAGTACAGACTTCCGCACCTGCCCCGACATATAGACAGCCGAAGAGGTACCGAGCCAGTACTTCTTCCTCACAGCCACAGGCCGGGCCCCTCCATTCTGTAGCTCCCCGTCCTGCCTTACCATCTACTTCTAGGGGAGGGGGATCCCAGCGGCCTATCACATGTTATACCTGCGGACAGCCTGGCCATAGGAAGGCCGACTGTCCCTTGAGGGGGCCCAGCATTGCACAGGGTGTCGGATCCAGTCAGGGATCATTTCCACTACCCCTACCAGCACCGAGTCAGAGGGCCCCGCCGATTTGTTACACTTGTCAGCAGCCTGGCCATGTTAGGGCCAACTGCCCTCTGGGGCAGACTTCGCAGAGTGCGCCGAGGCCACACTATTATCAGTATACACAGATACCTCTGCCACAGCCATAGTCAGTCCAGGGACTACCAGCGCCCTATTATCAGCCTACATCCTCCACACAGAGCGTCAGAGCTCCAGCACCTAGGGGAGGAGGCCAGCAGACTCAAAGAGGGGGAGGCCGACAGGGCCAGACCACCCAGGGCCGAGTCTACGCAGTGGCCGCCCCGGAGACCTCTGCTGCCGGACCGTCAGTAGTCTGAGGTACATTTCTCATATCCAGTTCATGGGCCAGTGTATTGATAGATTCAGGAGCATCACATTCATTCATTTCTACTGCACTTGCCATGTCATTGGGTCTGGACATAGTTTGGTTGGACCCCCCGTTGCATGTTGGTACGCCAGTTGGGGGTGTTGTAGTACTGACGAGGATCTGTAGAGATTGCTCGATAGAGATAGCTGATCGTATTCTCCATTTTGATCTTATTGTACTTGATATGTCTGGGTTTGATGTGATTCTGGGGATGGATTGGTTGTTCACCTATCGGGCGAGTATAGACTGTTACAGGGGGAGGGTGACTGTATGCACTCCGGAGGGAGACTGCTTTTATTTCACAGGGGATCGGGGGGATTTCTTGATTCCACCAGTGCGTGATTCTAGGAGCTGGGGAGGCCACAGTTATATGTTGGCTAGTCTGATTGCGGGTGATTTTGAGGCTATAGAGGTTGTGCTACCCCCGGTCGTGGATGAGTTCCCCGACGTCTTCCCGAGTGACTTGACTTGTCTACCCCCTAGACGAGAGATCGAGTTCACTATAGAGCTCATTCCTGGCACTACACCCATTTCCATACCACCTTACCGCATGGCTCCAGCTGAGTTGAGAGAACTGAGGGAGCAGTTGACTGACCTCCAGCGGAAGGGGTTTATCCGTCCTAGCACTTCTCCGTGGGGTGCCTCGGCACTGTTCGCGAAGAAGAAGGACGGGACGCTACGATTATGTGTAGACTACAAGAGGCTGAACCGGGTTACTATCAAGAATAAGTACCCGTTGCCAAGGATTGACGATTTGTTTGATCAGCTGAGAGGTTCGAGATGCTTCTCGAAGATTGATCTCAGATCGGGTTACCACCAGTTGAGGGTCAGGGAGGAGGACATAGCGAAGACGGCCTTTCGCACTCGCTATGGTCACTATGAGTTTGTGGTCATGCCTTTCGGAGTGACGAATGCCCCAGCGGCATTCATGGACTTGATGCACCGCATTTTCAGTCCTTACCTGGATCAGTTCGTGGTGGTATTTGTGGATGACATCTTAGTGTATTCACCAGCTGAGGATGTACATGCCTATCATTTGAGGACTGTACTACAGATTTTGAGAGAGCATCGCCTATTTGCCAAGTTCTCGAAGTGCGAGTTCTGGCTTAGAGAGGTGCAGTTCTTAGGGCATGTAGTGTCCAGTGGAGGGGTATCTGTGGATCCCTCCAAGATTGAGGCGGTCATGAGCTGGGAGAGGCCGAGCAGTGTATTCGAGATTCGGAGTTTTCTGGGGTTGGCCGGATACTACCGACGATTTGTGGAGGGTTTCTCCCGTCTTGCCGCGCCGATGACTCGTCTGACGCGCAAGGGCGCCAGATTCTTATGGACGGAGGACTGTGAGCAGTCTTTTCAGGAGCTGAAGGGGAGATTGACTTCAGCGCCTGTTTTGATCATACCTGAGAGGGGAGTGGGCTACGCTGTGTACTGTGATGCATCCCGAGAGGGATTAGGGTGTGTATTGATGCAGGATGGCAGAGTGGTAGCCTACGGTTCTCGTCAGTTGAAGAACCACGAGCGGAACTACCCCACACATGACTTAGAGTTAGCTGTCGTCATCTTTGCGCTGAAGAGTTGGCGACACTACTTATACGGAGAGAGATTCGAGGTATTCTCTGACCACAAGAGCCTCAGGTATATCTTCACGCAGAAGGACCTGAACCTGAGGCAGAGGAGGTGGATGGAGTACATGGAGGATTATGATTTTGACCTTCAGTACCACCCAGGGAGAGCCAATGTGGTGGCTGACGCACTCAGCAGGAGATCGAGGGGTACAGTTGCCAGTATTGCCATCAGGGAGTGGGAGATGATGGGGGATATTGGCGAGTTTGATCTAGATATTGCTGAGTTTGAGGGACAGGCCACTCTGTTCAGCTTGTGTGCACAGCCCACCCTTCTAACTAGAGTGATAGAGGCACAGCTAGTGGATGTTGAGGCAGATCAGATCAGAGTACGGATTGCTAGTCCCGAGGGATTTGCGGGATGGACGGTACATTCTGACCTTAGTCTGAGGTATTCGGGTAGAGTTTTTGTCCTAGAGTCTCTTAGGGCTAAGGTCCTTAGAGATTTCCACCACTCACGTCTGGCAGTGCACCCAGGGGGCACTAAGATGTATCACGATCTGCGCCGTCAGTATTGGTGGGCGGGGATGAAGAGAGATGTGGCGCAGTTCGTGTCGAGATGTCTCACGTGCCAGCAGGTGAAGGCTGAGCACCAGAGACCTGGGGGATTATTACAGCCATTGCCAGTGGCCGAGTGGAAGTGGGAGCACGTGACTATGGATTTCGTGATGGGTCTTCCGAGGTCACCGAGAGGCCATGATGCAGTTTGGGTTGTCGTGGACAGACTGACGAAGTCTGCTCACTTCTTGCCGATCAGAGTGACTGATTCATCAGATACCCTCAGTAGATTGTATATTCGAGAGATTGTACGACTACATGGGGTGCCGGTATCCATTGTTTCAGATAGGGACCCGCGCTTCACTGCCCAGTTTTGGCAGAGTCTCCAGACAGCCTTAGGGACACAGCTCCAGTTTAGTACTGCCTTTCACCCCCAGACAGATGGCCAGTCAGAGCGCACCATTCAGATCCTTGAGGACATGCTTAGGGCTTGTGTCATGGATTTCAGGGGTAGCTGGGAGGATCACCTTGCCTTAGTCGAGTTTGCCTACAACAACAGCTATCAGTCCAGTATAGAGATGGCACCATTTGAGGCGTTGTATGGTAGGCCATGCCGTTCCCCAGTATGTTGGACTGAGGTAGGTGAGATAGCTGCCTTGGGACCCGATATAGTCCGTGAGACCACGGACAAGATCCAGGTGATCAGACAGCGCTTGTTGACGGCCCAGAGTCGCCAGAGGAGCTATGCTGATAGGAGGCGGCGACCCTTGGCATTTGGGGTGGGGGACCATGTGTTCCTCAAGGTGTCTCCCAGACGGGGCTTGAGGAGATTTGGACGTGGTGGGAAGCTGTCGCCACGATTTATTGGCCCCTTTGAGATTCTTGGGAGAGTTGGTGAGGTGGCTTATAAGCTAGCCTTGCCACCACAGCTATCTGGGGTTCACGACGTCTTCCATGTATCGATGCTGAGGAAGTACCATCCCGACCCCTCACATGTATTAGATTGGGTAGATCTCCAGTTGGAGGGGGACGCTTCCTATGACCAGAGACCCGTGGAGATATTGGACTCGAGGGATCAGGTTCTGCGAGGCAGGACCATCCCTTTGGTCAAGGTTCGTTGGAACCATCATGGGGTCGAGGAGGCTACTTGGGAGCGTGAGGCCGAGGTCCGTTCTAGATACCCCGAGTTGTTTGATTAGTGATGTATTTTCTTTTGCTTTATGTTATTTTAAATTTCGGGACGAAATTTTTGTAAGGAGGGAAGGATGTTATGACATGAAAAAAAAAAAAAAAATTTTTTTTTTTATTTTTATTGTTCTTGGTTAATTAAAAATTTTTGCTATTATTATTATTATTGTGATGGGTGGAAGTGTGTATATGATGTGCATGATATATATATATATACATGGATATATACATATATATATATATTGAATTAATTGTGTAATGTGTGCATGTATATGGGCATGTATATATGGATGTGTGGGAGGGCGCCTTTGGCAGAGTGTGTGAGGTGTAGTGTCGGCTGGGTGTGTGTGTTTGGTGTGTGTCTAGTGTGTGAGAGAAGTGAGTTATCTATATATATATATATATGCTAGAGTAGAGCAGCTTTGCATTAAATGCAAAGCTGCATTTTGGGGGAAGGAAGGTGGCTGATATAGAGTGATAGAGGTCAGAGAGAGAGAGACGTGTGAGGTTGAGTTGTGATGCATAAGTGGTCTCGGGTGGGAAGAAAAAAGGAGAGAAAGGCCAGAAAAACTGAGAGAAAGAGCAAGAGAGGTCGTGTACATTGGGAGGAGTCCAAGGAGCTTGAACCAGAGGTGAAGCAGAAGAGAGAAGGAGAGGTCGGCTAGAGAGAGAAAGAGATCCAGAAAGAAAAGAGGTGAGTAGTTCCAGTTCTGAATTCTCATTTCCTTGCATATTAAATTGCTTTAAATATAGGGTCTTGTAATGTATCAAATGTAGATTATCTTGCAAGAAAAACCAAGTGGAATGACCAAGAAATGAGGGAGAACAGTAGGGTTGCAGGTCACGGTTGGTGGAAATGGGTTGTGATATTTTATGTGTTAAATTAGACTAGAATGATGGGAAATAACCTCCTAAGGTGCAGAAACCATTTGGGGTCTGAACTAACCAAAACCAGTGAGGGAAAATGGAGAAATAGAATCGGCCGGAGTTTTGACCGAGGGTTTGACCCTCTATTTCGTGGGAATCTAATGGGTTGAGTCCAAAACTAAGCCTAGATATAGAATCATTGGGAGAAAATGAAGAAAACTGCATTTTGAAAAGTTGAAAATGTCGCCGGAGATGGGTCGCCGGCGCCGGAGGAGACGCCGGAACCCTACTGGGTGTCACCGAAAAATCGGGGAAGAAGGGGGGGGTCTGCTCCGGGTCGGGTCGGGTCGGTTCGGGTCCGGTTCGGGCGGGTGTGGGCTGCCCCTGCCACGTGTCGCCATATGTTTTAAATTAAAAGATTTAAAGGGGGTGTTTGGTTGTGGATGTATGAAATTAAGAATCTGAAATAAATAAGAACAGGGATATCTTATCCCTGTTTTAGGCTAATCCTTGTTTGGCTGTCCGAATATGGAATAAAGGTTTTCAAATTTACAATTCTGCCCCTGAACTTTTGATAATTGAAAATTAACCCAAAACTTACAGAAATTATAAATTGACCCTCCCAACTATTAATAATTCTGATTTGACCCTCCTGAATAAAATATTAATAAATTATTAATTAAATTAATTAATTAATTAAATTTAATTATTTAAATATTCAAAAATATCCCGGAGTCCAACTGGGACAAGTCATTAGTGTATTTTGACTATCTCGGCCATTCTGAGGCCAATGGCGAGGTCCGTTTTACGAGACGGGGTCCCAAAAAATAAAAGACCCGTAGTGACATGTAAAATTACCAAAATACCCCTGAATTAAAGTACAGTTAAATGAACTCCAAATTTAGTAAACAAATAGTGAAACATTATTATCTCGAGCATTCCGGACTCAATAGTGGAGTCCGATTTGTGAAAAGAGGTCAAGAAATGTGAGGACCCGTGTAAAGTGCAAAATGACTGTTTTGCCCTTTTTAACCCAGGTGTCCGAATTGAATTCTACGAAAGCCTAAACTTAATTTCTTTGACGTCCCGGACTCAGTAGTGGAGTCTAAACTAACAAAATAAAAACTTATGAACTAAAGACATAAAAATTTGATAAATAGAATGAATTCAAATGACAATGAACTGAATTACCTGTTATGCTTATAGGAACGCGAAAGGGCAAGGAGAAGGTGCTCTGACCTTCAGTATTATCACAGTGATCCTACCGTACCTCGAGTGCACTTCTTGAGTTGAGATCGATTTACAGGTACGATATATTGTTCTAAGTAAGAAATAGAATTAAGATTAGGAGTACTTGCTTCGCTGCATTGATTGTTCACATGTTTGCTTGAGTGTTCACATGTTTATGTGCTACGTGCTATCTTGCTCAGTTGTATGATGATTATGGATATACTGCATGTGTTAGTGTAGTGTGTGAATAATATGCTTTGAAGAACTGTTGACATTATGAACTGTGTACTTGGAGGCATGCTTTATGTATGAATGAGATGCATCATGACATGATGAGATCAGAGCATATTGGCATAGTGAAATTCTTTGGACATGGCGTGGGTAAGCACTTGGTGCTTTGCATTATGAGGGTGCAGATCCTGTGGTGAAAAACCCAAAATCGGCCAATAGGTACTTGCCAGCCTGACGGGTTCCGGACCGTGAAGCGAGACATACAAGGTACTCATGCCGACGGGGAAGGACCGTATCATGAGACATGGGTGGGCATAGAGTTGCATGGGTGTGTCACGCATACTATTTATATACTGTACATTGTTCATATCCTGTCATCATGATATCGAATGCCATATAGAAATAACTGTACACTTGCACATGCCACGACCTTGGTTTTGTCTCTTGCATTAGCATTATATTGTACCAGCATGTTGAGCTGACCCCTTTAGTGGGGCAATATTTCAGATGATGTCCCAGCAGTACGAGATGTGGAGATGATCTGACTAGGGACTGTGTTAGGCCCAAGGGGCGTTTGTTTTTGATATTGTATAAGGGCATAAGCCCAAGACCTTATTTCATTTTACATGTTGTAAGCAAGTGGACCAGACCTACGTATGTATCAGAACAGTATACAGAATGTATGAGAATGTTATTATTATCTTTTATTTCTTTATTATTTTATTTTCCTTCGTCTCGTTACTCGCGCCTCGGGTTCGCTGGAATTCGGGGCGTGACAGTTGAGGCTAAAACTCATGCGGCTCTAGGTTGGCCCCTGAAGCTACCGGAGTTGGGACCCTTGTCCTACTTTGGTAATGAATGGCCGAATTAAAGGCTAACATCCCCCTGCCCACTGCGGTGGATGGCTGGTGATCTCCTCCCATGTGAATGGTGCCCTGGGGGTGTGCCGGTTGTTCATTGGGAGTCTCTGCGTGAGGTCCTTCGCCCATGGTGGTAGAAGGAGGTTGAGCCCCTTCATTAGCGTCGTTGGTGCGAGGATGAGTGGGATTGCTCAGTGGGATCTGGGTGAGCAATGCCAAAGTTTTAGAAATGGCAAGGAGTTGCTCCTGCATCTGATCGGACTATTGTTGGACTCGATCGAGCTATTGCTGCATAGGGTCGGGTGCTTGTCCCTTTCCTCTTCCAGTCGGAGGCTGGTTTTGGGGGTTTTGAGGATTCTTCCTTGGACGAAGATTAGGAGCCATGGTCCTTTAGTGCAAAAGATAAAAAGCTGTTATTGTCGAAGAAAGAACTTAACAAGAAATGATTGTCGTTCCCAGAGACGGCGCTAAACTGATGCTGCAATTTCTAATCAGTAAGGCTCCACTCTTTGAAGCTTGTCGAACACTCAAAGAAGAAGATCAGAGGGCCACCAGGTTGGCTCTGACTGTAACCGTTCTGATGATAAAATCAATAAAATAAAGAAAAGACTTTACTTGAAAGTAATTGAATGACCGTAAATTAAAAGCGCACCCTAGGGTTTAATTTATAGGCTGCGGATCTTCCTAATTTGAGTAGGACTTGGAGTCACAACAATAGGGATTTGATCGTCATCTGATAATGGTAGTTACTATGTTAATCTCCGCGCTCCATAAAAATAGGAAGTGAAAGATATCCCGAAGTGCCAGTTTCCTTGTTGTGCATTATTTCCTTATCTTCAGGTCGATAATGTATTCAAGGCGGTGACTAGCTCGTAACCCCCCTAACGAGTGGACTTCGTATTCTCTGTTCTGAAGGCGAGACCGGAAGCCGTGCGTGTAATAACCTGGAAAATTTTTTTTTTATATAAAATTTTCTGGTTATTATTATTATTATTATTATTATTATTATTATTATTGTTATTATTATTGTTATGATTATTATTATTTGTATTAATACATGTATGAATGTAATGTGTGTATATTTGAGAATGTGTAAATTTGTGTGTGCATTATACATGTGTATTATATATATATTACATGTATGTGTATAATTATATGTGTATATATATATATATATATTCTGATTGTGTGTGCACGTGGATGTGTATATATATATATATATATATATCAGTCAGTGTGTGCACTGTGTGTGCCAGATCGTGTGAGTGTGTGTGTGCCTACGGGTGTGTGTATTGAGTAGAGAGGTGTAGATATATATATATATATATATATATATATATGTCAGCTTTGCATTTAATGCAAAGCTGCCTTGTAGAGAAACTAGGGTGGCTGAACAAGGGGGAAAGGTCAAGGATAGTGGCTGCGCAGGTGGTGACGTGAGAGAGGGGATGTGTGTGGGTGTATATGTCTCGGTCGGTTGGAAAGAAAGAAAGAAGAGAGAGAGAGAGAGAGAGAGAGAGAGAGAGAGAGAGAGAGAGTTCTGGAAAGAAGAAGAAGATCTTGGAGCTTGAATCAAGCTTGGAACCAAGAAGGTGAAGGAGACACACGGCTAGAGAGAGAAACCCATAAAAGAGGTAAGTGACCCAGTTCTGGTTTTTTAGTTTTTAAGCATGTTGGTTTAGCTTCGATTGTGGGGTCTTATAGAGTAAAGTGTAAGGAAAATAATGCAAAAAGAATGAGATAAAATGGTCGAGAAACTAGTGAGAAAACTCGAGTTGCAGGTCTTAAGAGATAATTCGGGTTTCATAAGTTTTTGCTTCAAACTTGGTTTAAATAGGAGTAAAATAATCCTCCTAGGTGCAGAAAACTGAAGGGAGTGATTTGGGCCAAAAACAGTAAAGGAATAGACATAAAAATCGAAAAGAAATGTTGGCCGGAAAATCGGCTGTGACCATTTGACCCTCTATTCGTGATGATCCATTGGTCCACATCAAAAACAAAGGGTAGGGATGAAATCTACAAGAAAAATCGAAGAGAACCACATTCAGAAACCATGAAAAATTCACCGAAAAAATCTCGTCGGCGCCGGAGGAGGCGCCGGAACCCTACTGGTACCTCGCCGAAAAAACGGGGAAGAAGGGGGGTGTTCGGGTCGGGTCCGGGTCCGGTTCGGGTTCAGGTCGGGCTTGGGCGATCTGCCCCTGCCACGTGTCGGCCTGCTGTTTTAAATTAAAAAATGGATAAGGGCTGTTTGGCTACAGGTATACGAAATTAAAAGTTTGAAATTGAAACAGGAACAAGGATATCCTATCCCTGTTTTAAGATTGACCCCTGTTTGGTTAACCGAATTAGGAATAGAAGAATTAGAATTTACAAGTTTACCCCTGGACTTTTTAGAAATTAAGTTTGACCCCAGAACTTTCAGAAATTACACTTTGACCCCTCAACTTTTGAGAAATTATGATTTGACCCCACCAGAATAAAATATTAATTAAATATTAATTTAATTAATTTAATTATTTAAATATTCTAAAATAATTCGGAGTCCAAATAAGACAAGTCATTAGTGTATTTTGACTATCTCGACCATTATAAGGCCAATGGTGAGGCCTGTTTTATGAGACGGGGTCCCAAAAAATAGAAGACCCGTAGTAACATTAAAAATTACCAAAATGCCCCTGAATTGAAACACAGTCAAACGAACTCCGAATTAAGTAAACAAATAGTGAAACTTTGTTATTTCGAGAATTCTGGACTCAACCGTGGAGTTCGATTTGTGAGAAAAGGTCCTGGGATGTAAGGACCCGTGAAAAGTGCAAAATGATTGTTTTGCCCTTTTGAGCCCAGATGTCCGAATTGAATTCTACGAAAACCTAAACTTATCTTCTTCGACGTTCCGGACTCAATAGTAGGGTTTAATTTAGCAAAATAGAAACTTATAAAATAAAGACATAAAATTTGTTGAATGGCATAATTCAAGTAACAAATGGACTGAGTCACATGTTATGATTTTAGGGACACGGAAGGGCAAAGAGAAGGTGATCTAACCTTCGGCATTCTACTGCTAGTTCCACTACCTTGCGAGTACATTTTTTCTGAGTTGAGACTGACTCACCAGGTACGATATATTGTGCTAAGTAAGAAATAGAATTAAGCTTAGGAATAACTACCATGTTGACTTGATGATTTGTATATTTGTTTGATTCCTCATATGCTTATGTGCTTCCTGTTATCTTTCTGAATGTTTGGTCAGTGATTGATGTGGGCCATGATTATATGTATAATTCATGTGTCGTCATCGTGTGTGATTTATATTTCAGAGAATTGCTCAAATGATGAATGTGTAAATCAAGCATGTGATTAAATTGATTATTCATGATGTGAATACTTGTGGATTGAGCTTTGTGATTTGATGTTATTATTACTTTGAGTAGAATATGCATAACTTAAAGCATGCTTCAAGTATGGATGTGATGCCTCATTGAGATTACATTATGACATGATGAAATTAGAGCATATTGGCATAGTGTGATTCCTTGGACATGGCGTGAGTTAAGCACTTGGTGCTTTGCATTATGAGGGTGCAGATCTTGCGGTGAAAAACCCAAAATCGGCCATTAGGTACTTGCATGCCTGACGGATTCTGGACCGTGAAGTAAGACATACATGGTACTTGCATGCCATCGGGAAAGATCCGTAAAGCGAGACATAGGTGGGCATAGAGTTGCATGGGTGTGTCACACATCATGTTCATATACTACATACTGTTCATATACTGCCATGATGATATTGAATGTCATATAGCTATAACTGTACACTTGCACATGCCACGCCATAAATTTTGTTTCTTGCATTAGCATTATATTGTACCAGCAGTTGAGCTGACCCATTCGTGGGACAACATTTCAGATGATGCTCTAGCTGTGCGAGACTTAGAGATGATTTGATTATGGATTATGTTTAGCCCGAGGGGCGCACTTAATGTTGTACAAGGGCATAAGCCCGAGACTATTTCCTATTTTTGTATGTCGTGAACTAATGGATAAGACTTTATGTATTGTATCAGAATGGTGAATTAAGTTAAGTGTTGAACTGTACTTGATTGTCCTTTATTTCTTTATTATTTCATTTCTTTTTGTCTCGTTACTCGCGCCTCGGGTTCGCTGGAATTCGGGGCGTGATTGTGCGGGGTTCTGAGCAAGTAGGATCAGAACCCCGAGTATCATCTTGTTCTGAATAGGCGAGCTTTGGTTGTTCTGTACCCCTAGGTGCTCTGTATGCACACGTGTCATGTAAAGGTTGGTTTGTCATTTTATAGTACATTAGTTATATAAAATTGGTGTTTAAAAAAATTATTAATAATATCAAAAATAAAGAATAATTTACAATATAAATAAAATAATAAAAAAAGAATTAAAATTACAAATACTATCATTATTAATAAAAAAAAAAAAATTATTACACCTTTGTCCAATTCATAAACCAAACTTGGCGATCACTGATTCATTATTATACTTAGACACGGGGGACATAGGCTAGCAACCATACAATCTGCCGTCATTAATCGGGCTCTTTGATGAATGACGCGCCACCTAAATTCATTTTGTCATTTTTAGGGGTTGATAATGAATGTGGTCCATGCACTAAAGAGAAAGGGTCAAATTATTACTGAAAGTGACCACATATGAATTTATAAACCCCCCCCCCCCCAACTAGGCATGTATTATTACTTAGTTATATTCCAAGGATTTTTGGGTGTTGAATGACGTCATTAATCGGGCTCTTTGATGAATGACGCACCACTTGCATTCATTTAGTCATTTTTGGGATTTGATCGTTATCTGATAATGAAAGTTACCATGTTAATCTCTGCGCTCCATAAAAATAGGAAGTAAAAGACATCCCGAAGTGGTAGTTTTCTTGTTGTGCATTGTTTCCTTATCTTCAGGTCGATATGTATTCAAGGCGGTGACTAGCTGGTAACCCCCCTAACGAGTGGACTCCGTATTCCCTGCTCTGAAGGCGAGACCGGAAGCCGTGCGGGGTTCTGAGCAAGTAGGATCAGAACCCCGAGTATCATCTTGTTCTGAATAGGCAAGCTTTGGTTGTTCTATATCCCTGGGTGCTCTGTAGGCACACGTGTCATGTAAAGGTTGGTTTGTCATTTTATCGTACATTAGTTATATAAAATTAGTGTTTAAAAAAAATTATTAATAATATCAAAAATAAATAATAATTTATAATATCAACAAAATAATAAAAAAGAATTAAAATTACAAACACTATCATTATTAATAAAAAAAAAATATTATTACACCTTTGTCCAATTCATAAACCAAACTTGGTGACCACTGATGCGGGGGACATAGGCTAGCAACCATACAATATGCCGCCATTAATCGGGCTCTTTGATGAATGACGCACCACCTGCATTCATTTTGTCATTTGTGGGGGTTGATAATGGATGTGGTCCATGTACTAAAGAGAAACGGTCAAATTATTACAAAAAGTGACCACTCATGAATTTATAAACCCCCCCCCCCCCAACTAGGCATGTATTATTACTTAGTTATGTTCCAAATATGTTTGGGTGTTGAATGACGTCATTAATCAGGCTCTTTGATGAATGATGCACCACTGCATTCATTTAGTCATTTTTGGGATTTGATCGTCATCTGATAATGGTAGTTACCATGTTAATCTCTGCACTCCATAAAAATAGGAAGTAAAAGATATCTCGAAGTGGCAGTTTTCTTATTGTGCACTGTTTCTTTATCTTTAGGTCGGTAATATATTCAAGGCGGTGACAAGCTCGTAACCCCCCCTAACGAGTGCACTCCGTATTCCCTGCTCTGAAGGCGAGACCAGAAGCCGTGCGGGGTTCTGAGCAAGTAGGTTCAGAACCCCGAGTATCATCTTATTTTGAATAGGCGAGCTTTGGTTGTTCTGTACCCCTGGGTGCGCTGTACGCACACGTGTCATGTAAAGGTTGTTTGTCATTTTACAGTACATTAGTTATATAAAATTGGTGTTTAAAAAAAATTATTAATAATATCAAAAATAAATAATAATTTATAACATAAATAAAATAATAAAAAAAGAATTAAAATTACAAATACTATCATTATTAATAAAAAAAAATTATTACACTTTTGTCCAATTCATAAACCGAACTTGGCGATCACTGATGCAGGGGACATCGGCTAGCAACCATACAATCTGCCGTCATTAATCGGGCTCTTTGATGAATGATGCACCACCTGCATTCATTTTGTCATTTTGGGGGTTGATAATGGATGTGGTCCATGCACTAAAGAGAAAGGGTCAAATTATTACTGAAAGTGACCACTCATGAATTTATAAACCCCCCCCCCCAACTAGGCATGTAATATTACTTAGTTATATTCCAAAGATTTTTGGGTGTTGAATGACGTCATTAATCGGGCTCTTTGATGAATGACGCACCACTTGCATTCATTTATTCATTTTTGGGATTTGATAATCATCTGATAATGGGAGTTACCATGTTAAACTCTGTGCTCCACAAAAATAGGAAGTAAAAGATATCCCGAAGTGGCAGTTTTCTTGTTGTACATTGTTTCCTTATCTTTAGGTCGGTAATGTATTCAAGGCGATGACTAGCTCGTAACCCCCTTAACGATTGGACTCCGTATTCCCTGCTCTAAAGGTGAGACCGGAAGCCGTGCGAGGTTCTTAGCAAGTAGCATCAGAACCCCGAGTATCATCTTGTTCTGAATAGGCGAGCTTTGGTTGTTCTATACCCTTGGGTGCTCTGTACCCACAAGTGTCATGTAAAGTTGGTTTGTCATTTTATAGTACTTTAGTTATATAAAATTGGTGTTTAAAAAAATTATTAATAATGTCATAAATAAATAAAAATTTACAATATAAATAAAATAATAAAAAAAGAATTAAAATTACAAATACTATCATTATTAATAAAAAAAAAATTATTACACTTTTGTCCAATTCATAAACCAAACTTGGCGACCACTGATGCGGGGGAGATAGGCTAGCAACCATACAATCTGCCGTCATTAATCGGGCTCTTTGATGAATGACGCACCACCTGCATTCATTTTGTCATTTTTGGGGGTTGATAATGGATGTGGTCCATGCACTAAAGAGAAAAGGTCAAATTATTACTGAAAGTGACCACTCATGAATTTATAAACCCCCCCCCCCCCAACTAGGCATGTATTATTACTTAGTTATATTCCAAAGATTTTTGGGTGTTGAATGACGTCATTAATCGGGCTCTTTGATGAATGACGCACCACTTGCGTTCATTTAGTCATTTTTGGGATTTGATCGTCATCTGATAATGGGAGTTACCATGTTAATCTCTGCGTTCCACAAAAATAGGAAGTAAAAGATATCCCGAAGTGGCAGTTTTCTTGTTGTACAATTTTTCCTTATCTTTAGGTCGGTAATGTATTCAAGGCGATGACTAGCTGGTAACCCCCCTAACGAGTGGACTTCGTATTCCCTGCTCTGAAGGCGAGACCGGAACCGTGCGGGGTTCTGAGCAAGTAGGATCAGAACCCCGAGTATCATTTTGTTCTGAATAGGCGAGCTTTGGTTGTTCTGTATCCCTCGGTGCTCTGTACGCACACGTGTCATGTAAAGGTTGGTTTGTAATTTTATAGTACATTAGTTTTATAAAATTGGTGTTTTAAAAAAATTATTAATAATATCAAAAATAAATAATAATTTATAATATAAATAAAATAATAAAAAAGAATTAAAATTACAAATACCATCATTATTAATAAAAAAAGATTATTACACCTTTGTCCAATTCATAAACCAAACTTGGCGACCACTGATGCGGGGGACATAGGCTAGCAACCATACAATCTGCCGTCATTAATCGGGCTCTTTGTTGAATGACACACCACTTGCATTCATTTTGTCATTTTTGGGGGTTGATAATGGATGTGGTCCATGCACTAAAGAGAAAGGGTCATATTATTACTGAAAGTGACCACTCATGAATTTATAACCCCCCCCCCCCCCAACTAGGCATGTATTATTACTTAGTTATGTTCCAAATATTTTTGGGTGTTGAATGACGTCATTAATCGGGCTCTTTGATGAATGATACAGCACTGCATTCATTTAGTCATTTTTGGGATTTGATCGTCATCTGATAATGGTAGTTACCGTGTTAATCTCTGCGCTCCATAGACATAGGAAGTAGAAGATATCTCGAAGTGGCAATTTTCTTGTTGTGCATTGTTTCCTTATCTTCTGGTCAGCAATGTATTCAAGGCGGTGACTAGCTCGTAACCCCCCTAACTAGTGGACTCCGTATACCCTGCACTGAAGGCGAGACTAGAAGCCGTGCGGGGTTCTGAGCAAGTAAGATCAGAACCCCGAGTATCATATTGTTCTGAATAGGCAAGCTTTGGTTGTTCTGTACCCTTGGGTGCTCTGTACGCACAAGTGTCATGTAAGGTTGGTTTGTCATTTTATAGTACTTTTGTTATATAAAATTGGTGTTTAAAAAAATTATTAATAATATCAAAAATAAATAATAATTTAAAATATAAATAAAATAATAAAAAAAGAACTAAAATTACAAATACTATCATTATTAATAATAAAAAATTATTACACCTCTGTCCAATTCATAAACCAAACTTGGCGACCACTGATGCGGGGGACATAGGCTACCAACCATACAATCTGCCGTCATTAATCGGGCTCTTTGACGAATGACGCTCCACCTACATTCATTTTGTCATTTTTGGGGGTTGATAATGGATGTGGCCCATGCACTAAAGAGAAAGGGTCAAATTATTACTGAAAGTGACCACTCATGAATTTATAAACCCCCCCCCCCCAACTAGGCATGTATTATGACTTAGTTATGTTCCAAATATTTTTAGGTGTTGAATGACGTCATTAATCAGGCTCTTTGATGAATGATGCACCACTGCATTCATTTAGTCATTTTTGGCATTTGATCGTCGTCTGATAATGGTAGTTACCGTGTTAATCTCTGCGCTCCATAAAAATAGGATGTAAAAGATATCTCGAAGTGGGAGTTTTTTTATTGTGCATTGTTTCCTTATCTTTAGGTCGGTAATGTATTCAAGGCGGTGACTAGCTCGTAACCCCCGTAACGAGTGGACTCCGTATTCCCTGCTCTGAAGGCGAGACCGGAAGTCGTGCGGGGCTCTGAGCAAGTATGATCAGAACCCCGAGTATCATTTTGTTCTGAATAGGCGAGCTTTGGTTGTTCTGTACCCCTGGGTGCACTATGCGCACACGTGTCATGTAAAGGTTGTTTGTCATTTTATAGTACATTAGTGATATAAAATTGGTGTTTAAAAAAAATTATTAATAATATCAAAAATAAATAATAATTTATAATATTAATAAAATAATAAAAAAAAGAATTAAAATTACAAATACTATCATTATTAATAAAAAAAAATTATTACACCTTTGTCCAATTCATAAACCAAACTTGGAGCTCACTGATGCAGGGGACATAGGCTACCAACCATACAATCTGTCGTCATTAATCGGGCTCTTTGATGAATGGCGCACCACATGCATTCATTTTGTCATTTTTGGGGGTTGATAATGGATGTGGTCCATGCACTAAAGAGAAAGGGTCAAATTATTACTGAAAGTGACCACTCATGAATTTATAAACCCCCCCCCCGCCCCTAACTAGGCATGTATTATTACTTAGTTATGTTCCAAATATTTTTGGGTGTTGAATGACGTCATTAATCGGGCTCTTTCATGAATGATGCAGCACTGCATTCATTTAGTCATTTTTGGGATTTGATCGTCATCTGATAATGGTAGTTACCGTGTTAATCTCTGCGCTCCATAGACATAGGAAGTAAAAGATATCTCGAAGTGGCAATTTTCTTGTTGTGCATTGTTTCCTTATCTTCAGGTCAGTAATGTATTCAAGGCGATGACTAGCTCGTAACCCCCCTAACGAGTGGACTCTGTATACCCTGCTCTGAAGGCGAGACCAGAACCCGTGCGGGGTTCTGAGCAAGTAGGTTCAGAACCCCGAGTATCATCTTGTTCTGAATAGGCGAGCTTTGGTTGTTCTGTACCCTTGGGTGCTCTGTACGCACAAGTGTCATGTAAAGGTTGGTTTGTCATTTTATAGTACATTAGTTATATAAAATTGGTGTTTAAAAAAATACTATTATTAATATCAAAAATAAATAATAATTTATAATATAAATAAAATTATAAAAAAAGAATTAAAATTACAAATACTATCATTATTAATAAAAAAAATTTTACACCTTTGTCCAATTCATAAACCAAACTTGGCAATCACTGATGCGGGGGTCATAGGCTAGCAACCATACAATCTGTCATCATTAATCGGGCTCTTTGATAAATGACGCACCACCTGCATTCATTTTTTCATTTTTAGGGAATGACGCACCACCTACATTGATTTTGTCATTTTTGGGGGTTGATAATAGATGTGGTCCATGCACTAAAGAGAAAGGGTCAAATTATTATTCAAAGTGACCACTCATGAATTTATTAACCCCCCCCCCCCCCACCCCAACTAGGCATGTATTATTACTTAGTCATGTTCCAAAGATTTTTGGGTGTTGAATGACGTCATTAATCAGGCTCTTTGATGAATGATGCACCACTTCATTCATTTAGTCATTTTTGGGATTTGATCGTCATCTGATAATGGTAGTTACCATGTTAATCTTTGCGCTCCATAAAAATAGGAAGTAAAAGATATCTTAAAGTGGCAGTGTTCTTGTTGTGCATTATTTCCTTATCTTCAGGTCGGTAATGTATTCAAGGCGGTGACTAGCTCGTAACCCCCTAATGAGTGGAGTCCGTATTCCCTGCTTTGAAGGCGAGTCCGAAAGCCGTGCAGGGTTTTGAACAAGTAGGATCAGAACCTCGAGTATCATTTTGTTCTGAATAGGTGAGCTTTGGTTGTTTTGTACCCCTAGGTGCTCTGTACGCACATGTGTCATGTAAAGGTTGGTTTGTCATTTTATAGTACATTAGTTATATAAAATTGGTTTAAAAAAAAAGTTATTAATAATATCAAAAATAAATAATAATTTATAATATAAATAAAATAATAAAAAAGGAATTAAAATTACAAATACAATCATTATTAATAAAAAAAAATTATTACACCTTTGTCCAATTCATAATCCAAACTTGGCGATCATTGATTCAGTATTATATTTAGACGCGGGGGACATAGGCTAGCAACCATAAAATCTGCCGTCATTAAACGGGCTCTTTGATGAATGACGCACCACCTGCATTCATTTTTTAATTTTTTGGGGGTTGATAATGGATGTGGTCCATGCACTAAAGAGAAAGGGTCAAATTATTAGTGAAAGTGACCACTCATGAATTTGTAAACCCCCCCCCCCCCAACTAGGCATTTATTATTACTTAGTTATATTCCAAAGATTTTTGGGTGTTGAATGACGTCATTAATCAGACTCTTTGATGAATGCCGCACCACTTGCATTCATTTAGTCATTTTTGGGATTTGATTGTCATCTGATAATGGCAGTTACTATGTTAATCTCTGTGCTCCATAAAAATAGGATGTAAAAGATATCCCGAAGTGTTAGTTTTCTTGTTGTGCATTGTTTTCTTATCTTCAAGTCGGTAATGTATTCAAGGCGGTGACTAGCTCGTAACCCCCCTAACGAGTGTACTCCGTATTCCCTGCTCTGAAGGCGAGACCGGAAGCCGTGCGGGGTTCTGAGCAAGTAGGATCAGAACCCCGAGTATCATCTTGTTTTGAATAGGCGAGCTTTGGTTGTTCTATACCCCTGGGTGCTCTGTATGCACACGTGTCATGTAAAGGTTGGTTTGTCATTTTTTAGTACATTAGTTATATAAAATTGGTGTTTAAAAAAAATTATTAATAATATTAAAAGTAAATAATAATTTATAATATAAATAAAATAATAAAAAAGAATTAAAATTACAAATACAATCATTATTAATAAAAAAAATTATTACACCTTTGTCCAATTTATAAACCAAACTTGGCGACCACTGATGCGGGGGACATAGGCTAGCAACCATACAATCTGCCGTCATTAATCGGGCTCTTTGATGAATGACGCACCACCTGCATTCATTTTGTCATTTTTGGGGGTTGATAATGGATGTGGTCCATGCACTAAAGAGAAAGGGTCAAATTATTACTGAAAGTGACCACTCATGAATTTATAAACCCCCCCCCCCCCCCCAACTAGGCATGTATTATTACTTAGTTATGTTCCAAATATTTTTGGGTGTTGAATGACGTCATTAATCGGGCTCTTTGATGAATGATGCACCACTGCATTCATTTAGTCATTTTTGGAATTTGATCGTCATCTGATAATGGTAGTTACCGTGTTAATCTCTGCGCTACATAAAAATAGGAAGTAAAGGATATCTCGAAGTGGCAGTTTTCTTGTTGTGCATTGTTTCCTTATCTTCAGGTCGGTAATGTATTCAAGGCGGTGACTAGCTCGTAACCCCCGTAACGAGTGGACTCCGTATTCCCTGCTCTGAAGGCGAGACCAGAAGTCGTGCGGGGTTCTGAGCAAGTAGGATCAGAACCCCGAGTTCCATCTTGTTCTGAATAGGCGTGCTTTGGTTGTTCTGTATCCTTGGGTGCTCTGTACGCACACGTGTCATGTAAAGGTTGGTTTTTCATTTTATAGTATATTAATTATATAAAATTGGTGTTTTAAAAAAATTATTAATAATATCAAAAATAAATAATAATTTATAATATAAATAAAATAATAAAAAAAGAATTAAAATTACAAATAATACTATCATTTTTAATAATAATAATAAATTATTACACCTTTATCCAATTCATAAACCAAACTTGGCGATCACTAATTCATTATTATATTTAGACGCGGGGGACATAGGCTAGCAACCACACATTCTGCCGTCATTAATCTGGCTCTTTGATGAATGACGTACCACCTGCATCCATTTTGTCATTTTTGGGGGTTGATAATGGATGTGGTACATGCAATAAAGAGAAAGGGTCAAATTATTACTGAAAGTGACTACTCATGAATTTATAAACCCCCTCCAACTTGGCGTGTATTATTACTTAGTTATGTTCCAAAGATTTTTGGGGTTTGAATGATGTCATTAATCCAGCTCTATGATGAATGACGCACCAGCATTGATTTAGTCATTTTTGGGTCCCCCAACTAGGCATGTATTATTACTTAATTTTGTCCCAAATATTTGGTGTTAATTTTAATAGGAGTGTCTGAGTGTACGATAGATAGTATTTAAAAAATTTGTCATTTAAAATTATCAACTGGTCGAAATTTACTGATTATTATATTTTTTTGAAATCAGTCAATAGTGGTATTCATAGAACAGGTTTATACGAAACAGTATTTTAACTTTAATTGAATTTTTTGTTAATAAACAATAAAATTAATTTTTTGAATTAGTCCATCTAAAAAATTGAATAAATCAGCGTTAGTTACCATACGGGAAATAAATCTATTATATCCCACTGCCACGAAATAAACTCATTTATGAACAAATTTGCCTATCTCTGGATTTTTTTCATGGATATATTCTATCGTCTATTTTATTGTTCTAAACAATTCAATTCAATTACATCTAAATTTCTATGTTTTCTAATTTAAAAAATATAATTTTTTAAATTATAATTTAATTCAAATTAAGAATTTTTTATTTTAATTATAAATTTATTTTTTTAACTTGTATAATTATAAAAATATATATTAGATGTATTTGAATGGACGGTTCCATCGCTTGTTTGACAATTTTTTGTTTCAAACAAGTTTTTGAAATAAATGGATGTTAGTTTGAATTTATCGAAATACTTGTTTAAATATTTTTAAAATCAAAATAGATATTTTAAAAAAATATTAATAAATAACTTTTTTTAAAAAATTAATTTCAAAATGTCAATTTTTAAGATATTCGTTTCCACCGCCATCCAAACCAACATATTAACTTGTCTGATTATAAGCTATTGTACGAGCATTAGATGTTCCATAATTTTGAAGCAATTTCATTTAACTTGATTCAACTTGGAACTGATCTCTTAACTGTTTACATTGAAAGAACTCATTTCAAGCCACTTCATCATTAGCTTTCAAATAAAGGGTAACGTTCCAACAAAAATCATATGTACCCATCATGGCTTGTCTCCTATTTTTTATTTGTTTCCTTTTCAGGAGAGCGTGAAGGTCATTTATTCTAAAGGTCATTTAGAATCTAAACTATCTAAAAAGAATTTGCATCGGGGCTATGTTTGGTTATCAATTTCAAACACATCTTAAGTTTTTGATGCTACATTTTTTAGCTCACGTACAATCCGAGCTCGGCTCCCTGAAAATACTCAAAGAAGAAGATCGGAAGATCACCGAATTGACTCCGACGGTAGCCACTCCGATGCTTAAGTCAATAAACTGAATTGAAAGACTGTAATGAATGCCAAATAATGAGTATGAAAATAAAGCGTACCTTTAGGGTTTAATTTATAGGTTGTGGCTTTCCTAAGTTGATTAGGATTTGGAGCCATGAAAGTAGGGATTCGATCATCGGAGATAGCAGTTACCATGTTGGACATTGTATCAAAATAGAGATAACCATGTGTGGTAGTTTCCTTGTAAGAGACTGTTTCCTTATTCTCTACTCGGTAGATGTTAAGGCGATGATGAGCTCTGGAGTGTTACTCCGAAGCTCCGTGTTCAGTCCTGTCAGCTCTGCTAGAACGTGGATCTGCTTTAGAGGAATGTGCTCGGCCTCTTCAGATCTTTATGTCTAAGCCGAGCTGGCCAAACGTGAGCCGAACTAGCCTAGTGCGAGTTGAACTGGCCGAGCATGGGCTGAATTGGCCGAGCATTGTCTGAACTGTAAATACACGTGTCAAGTGATGATTGGTCTTGTCATTTTGTGGTATATTAGTTACTCCCCCCCCCCCAAGCCTTAGTTTGAGCTTATGGCGTAATTAAGGTTTATGAGCCTCGAAAAGTCACGTGTTCTGTCGTCTCGTTTTTCAAGGCGACTGTTGATGCGTTATTTATGGCGCAGTCGATTTGAAGACTATCATTGCTTGTAACCGTCGCGACGGTTCATCTTTGTAGCCCCTATTTTCTGAATATATATAAGGAGGGAAAGGTGCCCTGTACTTCTTTTTTACACTATGTTTGGATGGAAGGAATTGGAAAGAAAGGGAAGGAAAAGAGAAGGAATAAGAGCTTATATCATGTCTGTTTTAAAAATTAGGAAAGAAAGGGAGGGAAAGGGAGGAAGAGCTTAACCCTCATTTAAGCAATTTTGTTATCCCTCCAAAAGTGGGCGGAAATGGAAGGAAAGGAATAAGAATTTGATGAATTTTTTATAATACCAATATTACCCTTAAAATTATAAAAGACAAAATAAAAATGACACCTCTATCCTAGGGCATCCAAATATAATTTAAAAGGGTATAGTAATAAAATAATATAAATTTTTTTCCTTTTTTTTCTCTCCTTTATCATTCCCAAACAAGATGAAAGGATTCTATTCTTTTCCTTTCATTAGTTATCCAAACATAAAGGAGGGATTACCCTCTCCTCTCCTCTCCTTTCCTTTCTTTCATAACTAATACTCTCCTCTCATTTCCTTTCTTCCCTAGTTACCCAAACGAACTGTTATTGTTTCTCATACACCTTAGAGGAAAAGGAGCATTCGCCATTGTTGAACCAGCAAGCTAAACTGTAAGGAGTGTCCGTCGTTCGAAGTTTCTCTCTCTTCAGGTTTGGCCTTGGTTCCTTTGTTCATAATTTCTTATGTCCTTCTTTTTCTTCCTTTCTGGTTATTTTGAATATGTCGACCTCCACTCCATCTTCCGGTGTTGGCAATGGTTCAGGGAGTCTTCTTGAAACTTATGCTTCATCCCAAACCCTTATTAGGGATAGTAGCTCTTTGGGGACTGGGTCGGAAGAGACCCGTTCTAGTCCCAAAGTTAGGATTGTAGATGCTTTTTTAGAGTCTAAGGAGAAAAAGGGAGAGGTCTCTGGTCAGCCCTCCCAAAGTGAAGAAGGGTAGAGTATCGTGACCTCTTCTTGGCTAGAAAGCATAAAGAAGGAATTTAATTTTCCCAAAGATGTCATCCTCAGGGCTCCTGATGCCCTAGATCGTCCTTCGGATATTAGGGAAGGTGAGATCTATGTTTATACTGCTTGGTTTGAGATGGGGTTGCATCTTCCTTTTCCCACATTGCTTAGGGAGTTCTTCTGTTGGTTCAACCTTTGCCCTGCCGACTTGAATTTGAATAGTTGGAGGCACCTGCTAGGGTTTTTAGTTTTGGGTCGTATGAATAATGTAGACGTCTTTCTGGATTTGATCCGTTGTAAAATAAATCTAAAGTCACTACAAAAAAATAGAGTATTTGCGACGCCCATTATTAGCGACGCACCAAAAGCGTCGCTAAAAGCCATTTTCCGCGACGCTCAAATGTGCGTCGCGAATAGCAAGGAGAAAGTAATAAAAAATTTGACGAACGGCACAAAAAATTAGGCGCGAAACTATTAGTGACGCGACGCACGAGGGCGTCGCTAATACTAGCAACGCGCACCTGGGCGTTGCAAATGGTTTACGTTGCAAAAACGGTGCCATTTTTCATTCATTTAGCGACGCACATTGGGTTATTAGCGACGCACTATGGGCGTCACTAATAACCCCTTATAAATCAATCTTCTTCGATCTGCGCTCTCTCTTTTTGCATTTGATCTCTCTCTCTCTCTAATTGGATCTCCGATCTCATCTCTCTTCGGAGTAGATCTCCGATCTCTCGCGCTTTCTCCATCGGTCGGTTTCTCTCACTTTCGCTCTCTCTCTCCAACTGGATCTCCGATATCATTTCTTAGAGGCTCAGTTCGGATTAGTGGTAGATCTTCGATCTCTCGCGCTTTCTCCGTCGGTCGGTTTCTCTCTCTAGATCAATCTCCGATCTCTCTCTCTCTCAGCACTTCACCGAGTTTCAGAAAGGTTTGGGTTTGTTTTAAATTATTTTTTTTCTTCTTCTTGTATACTGCGGAATATTACTTGTTTGTTTTTCTGCAGAATATTAAATTTGTTTGATTCAGTGACTGTTCTTGTAAAGGGTTTTGTTATTTCTGTGTATAATGGTGTTTATTTAGTTATTCCTGGATCGGCAACTCGGCCATCACTAGCTTGTGCATTTGGAAAAGTTAGATGTCAACATTACAACCTGTCCTCTTAACCGACCTTTAACAGTAAAATTTTCATTTTAATTTGATATTATCTATATTATCTAACAGTTATTTAGTTTTTATTCAAATTATTTTAAAAAAACTTCACATTGTCTCAAAAAAAAAAAAAAAATTCTCATCTTAAAAATTTTATATTTAACTTTGAATAGTGATTTGAGTGTGTATATAGTAACTAACTAGGACTAGCCTAATTGGTAAGTCATGAGAGTTATGAACTCTCCCAAGGGTTCTACTCTCACTCCCCTTGTTTATATATTTTTTATTTTTTAGTACATAATATTTGGTATAGGTTTAAATCTATTGTTGATGAATATTTTTTTGACTCAAATATTAGTTTGAATCTGAATTTGGGCCACTACTGTAAATGCACACAGCATGACACCCTAGTCAGGGGGGGCTAATTTGACCACTTATTCCCTTAGAGACTTATGTAGTACCCTTGTGCCATGAAATCTTCCTCATTTATAGTATCATGGGTTTATTTCACTATGCTTGTAATTACTCGTTCATTTTGATATCACTATGCTTGTCCTACAAATTAAAATTTTAAACTGAAGTCGGTACCTCAACTTTAGTGCTAAATTTTGTAAAGCTTTGTTTAGTTCTATAATAGATAGACTAACTGTAATGTCGACACATAGTGTTCTTGAGCTAGGCAGAACCACCTCAATCTCCATATCATCCAGTTCCTTCAGTAGCTCCGCTCAAGTCGTCAATAAATAGGCTAAGCTCCCTAACAACTTCCTGCTAAAAGCATCAGCTACCACATTTTCCTTCCCTAGATGATACTGGATGTTGAGATCGTAATCCTTAATCAGTTCTAACCAGTGACGTTGCCTCATATTAAGCTCCTTCTACGTAAATAAGTACTTGTGGCTTTTATGATCTGTGCATATATCACAAGTCGTCCCATACAAGTAATGCCTCCACAACTTCAATGCGAAAATGACAGCCGTTAACTCGAGGTTGTGTGTTGGGTAGTTCTTCTCGTATGGCCTCAGCTGCCGTGAAGCATAGGCTACTACCCTATCCTTTTGCATCAATACACACCCCAAGCCCTTGTATGAGACATCACTATAAATCACAAATCCCTTAGTCCCATCGGGCACTGTCAATATCGAAGCGGTCACTAACCTATTCTTCAATTCTTGGAAGCTCTGCTCCTGCTCCTCTGCCCAGACAAAAGGTACACTTTTCCTGGTCAACTGAGTGATTGGAATAGCTATATTAGAAAAATCTTTAACAAATTGCTTGTAGTAACTTGCCAATCCCATGAAACTCCGTACCTCAGTAACAGTAGTAGGACGGGGCCAATTGACAATAGTCTCTATCTTATGGGGATCAACAGAAATCCCCTCCTTGCTAACCACGTGACCCAAAAATGAAATACTAGGCAGCCAGAAGTCACATTTCTTCAATTTAGCGTATAGTTTCTGCTCCCGTAGTATCTGTAACACTTTCCTCAAATGTACTTCATGCTCTTTCTAGTTTTTAGAATAAACTAAGATATCATCGATGAACACAATTACAAAATCATCTAAGTACGGCTTAAAAACCCGGTTCATCAGATCCATAAATGCAGCTGGGGCATTAGTGACTCCAAATGGCATCACTAAAAACTCATAATGCCCATATCTGGTCTTGAAAGCCGTTTTCTCCACGTCTCTGGGTCTCACCTTCAGTCGGTGGTATCCCGATCTCAAATCAATCTTAGAGAACACATGTGCTCCCTTTAACTGATCGAACAAATCATCTATCCGTGGTAGAGGATACCTGTTCTTAATAGTCACCTTGTTCAACTCGCAGTAATCCACACATAACCACATAGTTCCATCTTTCTTTTTCACAAATAGCACTGGTACACCCCATGGCGATGTACTGGTCTAATAAAACCCTTATCTAGTAACTCTTGGAGTTGCACTTTCAACTCCTTCAGTTCTGCCGGTGCTATCCTATAAGGATTCTTAAAAATAGGTGCCATGCCTGGCTGAACATCAATTGTGAACTCTGTCTCTCGGTCTACTGGTATCCCTGGCAAATCTTCTAGAAATACGTCAGAGAACTCCCTAACAATCGAAATCTCGTCCAAGGCAGGCTGTTGTGCTCGGGTGTCCACAATATTACATAAACACCCCTGACACCCTTTATGTAATAATCGTCTAGCCTACATGGAAGATACAAAATATGGTGGGGAAACCACATCTGTCCCTTGAAACTGAATACTCTGATAATCTAGACGTTGTATGCTAACTATCTTAGCCATACAGTCTATAGTGGCATAATATGTAGCTAACCAATCTATGCCAAGTATAGCATCAAGCCATGTATCTCTAACGGTATCAGATCAGTAGCTAACTGTATGACCTCTATATATACCGTACCTATTTTATTGATAGTGTCCTTACCTAATGATTCCCCTGATAGCATTGTAACAATTAACATGTATCCTAGGGGTTCCGTCTCTAGGTTCAGTTTAGCAGCAAATAATGGAGATACGAACAATTGTGTGGAACTAGTGTCAAATAAAACATATCACCTGCACCGGCATAAGCTCCATCCGATCCATCTGTTTGTGACATAATGTTGTCGATCTAGTCAAGGCAGTACATGGTCCAAACGTTAACAGTTAGAGTCATATATATAATCAAATATCTATCATAGTAAACCACATACTGATTGACTTTACTTGGGACTCTACTTGGACATTTGACAATAGTAGTACACTAGTCTTAACTCCCATGCATCACTTGTAAACCTAGGTTTTCCTAGTCAGTCTGAACCTATTGCTCTGATACCAAGTCTGTCATAACTCGCAACCCACCTTCTACAGATTGGCGGACCGCGACTATTCAACCTGGCCATTTCGCCGAATCGGACTTGTTTATCTTGTTACACCATCGTTGGTGTCACTAACATGTAACCATATCATCATCATCATATATGAACATAGCAAAAGACAATAAAAATAAACTGGTTACATGTCTATATATATATATATATATATTAGTCTATGACTACAAAAGTACTGTCAGTAAAAATTTCTAAGTCATCACCTCGTCCCTAGGACGTAAATACATGGGAGGGCTACAAGACTGTACTACTATTGTTGTTGATGCCAAAATGCCCAAACTCTAGCCACAGGCTCCTAATGTCTGTCCTCTGTATCCGTCCTTGAAAAAAATATGTAAATAGGAGTGAGCTACACTAAGCTCAATAATTAAGTCCCCTATTCTGCCATGTGTACAAGATTTGGGAAGAACTAAGTAACAAGGATAAGATAGCCAGTCAATATCATACAACAATCACAGCTCAACAATGTATATCAAATGATCAGTGATACAAATAATAATAAAGTAATAATCATGGCTCATCAAAGAATAACAATGATCAGGAATAATAATAATCAGAGCTCGACAATGAATCTCAAATAATCATAGTACGTACTCAATAAATGTTGAGCAACTACCTGATCATTCATACAAGAACATGATCAGACGATGAATCTCAATAAAAGATAGTGATGTCAAAGCTGATGGATGTGTCAATCTACGGGGCCCGACTACCCCGTGTGCATAAGCACTGAGTTCAATCTGTAAAACTAGTCCCCATACTCAGGACTGCTACCCCATACTTGGGGCGATACTGTAAAACTAGTCCCCATACTCGAGACTGCTACCTCACACTTGGGGCAATACTACGCATCTAGGTGGAGTTGTGACTGAGCACAAATCTGGCACTGATAAAATATCAAGATCATGCTACTCCACAGGGAAGAATGTGGAGCGTAACTAGTTCAAGGCAACATAATATAACTATAGCTTTTTATGGCTATGTTACCGAGTTGTCGAGAACAACAACAATCTGGCCCATTTTGGCCCTACATACAAGTGTACAGAATGGTCCTTTGCACAAATGTACGAAATCTCATGATCAGGATATAACATCATCAAATGATATGGAAATTGAGAGTAAGATATAACATCATGGCTAAGCTATTCCACTGGGAAGCAATATCACATAGTGGAATCATAAAGAATCTGATATAATAAATAAGAGTACCAATGCGTATAGAAAAATTGTGACATGGCTAGGAATGTACTTTATGCAGAGGTCGGGTATTACTTACCTTTTTCTATCCCGAGTAAATTGAGTTATTCCCTTTTTTCTTTTCGACGCTTCTGTCATTCAGAAAATATACTCAGTCTATAGCCGTAATCGATCTATGCTATGTATTCAAATATGTCTATCATGGTTTTAAGTATTTTATTTAATAATCTAGACATCGTCATCAGGTCTGAAACGTCGAATAAAATTAGTTTGGGCTTTTACGAATCTTAAATTGGACTCTTGGACTGAAAAGGGCAAAATAGTTATTTTACACTTTTACTTGTTCTTACTTCTCGAGACCTCTTTTCACAAATTGGACTCCACTGTTAAGTCCGGAATGCTCGAAATAATAAAAATTCACTATTTTTTTACTTTAATCGGAGTCCGTTTGACTCATTTATGACTTGGGATATTTTAATAATTTTTCTCATTTTAAACTACAATTTAATTAATTATTTTATTCTTTGGGTCAGTTCATAATTAACTATAATTTCTGGGCCTCTTTTTAATTTCTTATAGTTCTAGGTCAAATTAAATTTTTAAAACTATTATTCTTATTGAGGATAGCCAAACAGTGGCTAAGTCTCAATTTAGGAATAGAATATCTCAATTCTTAATTTTAATTTAAATTCCAATTTTCCTGTCCTTATAACGAAGCACACCCATTTACTTAAATATAACCCCAAAACGTTAAAGTTTTTGGAAAAATACTTGGGTGTGGGTGGGTCGGGTCTAACCCGACCCGAACTGATACAGACCCGAACCCCACACAGTGTCTTCTTCTCTGACAGGTCTTCGGTGGGTCTCTGGCATCTTCTCCAGCGCCGGCGACCTTTTCCGATCAATTTTCTAGCCTAATTTCAATGTTATTTTCTTCCAAACCTCATAGGTTTTCCATTTCTAAACCTATTTTTAGCTTTAATCTATTACAGCCCCTCAAATAGTGGAATTATAGTGGGAAGCTGATTTTCCGGTGAACTGAATTTTTCCATGTTCACGCCCCTTTTCCACTATTTTCCCTTCTTTCTTTTTCTATTCATTTTCTGCACCTTACATGAATATTTTCCTATCATTTAAACAAGGTTTAAAGCATAAAATTTCAAAACCTGATTATTATCCAAAAACTTGCAGCTGCCTATAACTTTTTCATTTTTAAACCTTTTCAAATGATTTAACTTGCAAAACAACACTACTTTTATGCTTATTAAGATCCTATATTCAAACTTAAACGAACATGCTTGAATTTAAAAATAAAATAGAAATTTTCTCACTTACCGCACTGAGCTTTGGCTCTCAGTTCTTTCTCCCTCTTCAGTTCTTCTTCCCCTATTTGCTTTTGAATATTTCTGAATAGTCACAATGCTTCTCAGCTTCTCTCCTTTTCTGTTCTCCTACTGTGCCACAGTTCTCCTTCTCTCTCTCTCACCCTTCCTTTCTTTTATTTTCTGTTAGTTCTGTACTTCTTGTTTTAGTTTTGGTTTTGGTTCCTTTAAATATGGAACACCCACACACGCACGCGTACACATGGCTGCATGCAGTCCACTATTTCTTATTTTTTTCTTTTCTCAATTCTTCTATAATCTTCTACCCCTTTCTACGGCTCTTTTTTTTTTTATTTCTTTTTCTTAATTCTCTAACCTTCTATGATATTCCCTCACCTTCTACTCTTTTCTATTTCTCCATGCTTCTACAATATTCTATTTCTACCGACTTCCACTTTCTTCTGATATCCTCTGTTTTCTTCTTTTTCTTTTCTACTAATTCTTTTTGTTTTCTTTTTATGTATTTTATTATCTTTTAATCAAATGGCCTTACTTATATGTATATATAATCTTAAACATATATATATATATATTTAATTCTTTATTTTTATATTTAAATACACATATATATACACTCACGTGCACTTTTTCTCGTAAATGTCGGGCTTCCGGTATAGCGCGCCTCGGGTACTCGGGACTACCCATCATTCGTACCCGTACATCGTATGTCAATCTTGTCGTTCAAATGTACATCTGACTTTTATTCACGAAATAAATTAGCGTACCGTTCAAGATTACATGTCATGGCCTGATCCAACCCGAGTCGAAGACTGCCCACTTGGGTCGGGGTATTACACGGGGGATGAGTTTGTTTGATATTATCAGAAGGGTGTTGCCCTCGCTAGATTGGGGGGGCCGGTGCCTCTAGGGGCTGGAATTCTTGTGGCGCTAGATCGGCTCCTGAGGCCACGGAAGTAAGAATCCTCATTCTGCTTTGATAATGGATAGTTGGATGAAACGTGGCGATCCCTTTTTCCTACAGTTGTTGACGTCTGGGGATCAGCCCCCATATGAGTGGTACCATGGGGGTGTACCGGTTGTGTCACAACCTGAGACGCCACCCGATGCGAATCTCGTATTACGCACTCGATCCGACGCTGCTTGTCGAACCAAGGGTCTCAACTTGCTACACAATCAGTGCTACTAACATGCAACAATTAAAATGCGGGAATAAATAATTAAAAGCTGCATGTGATATATATAATGTTCTCAAAATGCGGAATACAAAATTTCTTAATACAATTGTTCATCCCCAAGACATGGATAACATAGGAGAGCTATAAGACTGTCTGTACTAAGTATTACACTGTAACTTCAAAAGCAAATGTCCACCTCGTAGTTATCAGACTCTACTGTTCGTCCTCGATATCTGTGCCTGTAAGTCAAATGTTGTGTAGTATCTGATGAGTTATGAAAACTCAGTAAGTAGTCTTTTACTCTGTCATGTGTACAAGGGTATAAAAGAATACTAGCCAGTCAATGAATATATAACTCAATATCAGATGATGAGAGTCAAATGATAAGAAAATGAAACTGCTATGCCAACAATGTCATACTGCTATAGTCATGAGCTATCTCAAGTATGAAATGTAAGCACTGTACTAAAAGCTGTAAAATCTCATGATCATTCAATAACATATAACATGATCAAGCTATGAATATCAACAATAAAGGATAGTGATATCAACTAAAACTCATATGCACTGGTGGGGCCCGGCTACCCCCTGAGCTAGTATTCAGATCCGCTCGGGCTGTATGAATAATGCTCTGTGTACACTGTAACTGTACGTCCCATGCCTCACATAGCGACGTAGTAAATGTTCCACTCGGAACTTGGACCCGAAGGTCATAAATAGCATCAGATAGAGTTGTGACTGAGCACAAATCTGGCACTAATAATATATCAAGATCATGCTATCTTCCACGAAGAGTATAGTGGAATCATAACTGGTTCTAGGCAATCTGACGTAACAATATTTTTGGAGGCTACTATTACTAGACTGCTTCGAATAAAACTGTCTGGCCCTCACAGCCCTAGGTACAAATGTACATAAAGAAATTTGTGTACAAGTGTACAATCATGATCGAGATATATATAGAAATCAATAATTGTCTCCCACATGATAGGGCAATATCAATGTGGCTAAATAAACACTGGTGTGTATATACAGAGTACAATAGACAATATATATACAAAGAACTATGACATGGCTTGGAATGTAACACATGCAGAGATCAGATTTTACTTACCTCTTTCTGTATCTATCTAGAAGGACAAACTGCCTTCTTCTTGTATCTCGGTGTTCCTAAGATTCAAGAAACTCATCTCAGTCTATGTATATATTTATAACTCATGCTATTCATCAAATTTTATTTCTCTTTATTATTGGTATTTCTTTTACTTGAATAGACTCTACTATTAAATCCGGAATGTCGAACAAACACTACAACAAAATGCACTATTAGCGACGCGCGTGTGCGTCGCTAATAGTGCAATTGTGCGTCGCAAAAGACCTTTAGCGACGCCGAAACGTGCGTCGCTAAGGTGTCACAAAAAGTGCCGTCGCTAATACTATTAGCGACGCACAAAACCGTTGGTGTCGCTAAAAGTGCCTATTAGCGACGCCCATAACGCGTCGCTAATAATTGGATACGTCCGTCGCCAATAATACCCAAGGGCGTATTGTGCGTCGCTAAAAATCACTTTTAGCGACGCACAGTGAGCGTCGCTAAAAGTGAGTATTAGCGACGCCCGATTTGATGCGTCGTCAATACTGACTTTTAGCGACGCTCACTGTGCGTCGCTAAAAGTGATTTTTAGCGACGCATAAAATATGGCGTCGCTAATACTAAATTTTTAAATTAAATTCTGACTTTTAGCGACGCTATGGTGTGCGTCGCTAAAAGTGTTTTTTTTTTTTTTTTTTACAACCATATCTGCTTTGTTTTAATATTGTTTTGTTCCTGTTTAAACCTGTATCAATCATCCATCCTAATATACAATAAAATCCAAGCATTCTGAAATGAATATTTTAAAGCAGAAAAATACATTCATATATATATATATATATATATATATATATATATATTAAACTAATTATGTACAATTGTAAATGTACCATTCATCACTAAATAGAAAAATTAAAAATTGTCTCCAAAATGTTACTACAGATATCCATGAAAATAAAAAATAAAAATAACAAGTTCCGATGCAAAAAATAAAGACGGCGCCGCGGCAATAATCCCCGATCAATCTGAAATAAAGATCAAACGACATATATTAGAACAATTATTAAATATATATGAACATAGAATGTGAATAGTTTTTTGTTTTTTTTTGCATGCATAAATAGTAAGAACGACATAAAGTAGTATAAGTCTATTTTATCATTTGTGAGGTGTGTGAGGTGGTTTCGGGGCAGTTACGCCGATATCTGGCATTTTGGTCTGTCGAAACCCCAAAATGGGCCTTTTTGAGCTGAAACTTGCATAAGTTTCAAACCGGGCATCGGAACCGAGTGTCGTAAGTTCGTGAAACTATATTTTATCATTTGTGAGGTGTGTGAGGTGGTTTCGAGGCAGTTAGGCAGATATCTGGCATTTTGGTCTGTCAAAACCCCAAAATGGGCCTTTTTGAGCTGAAACTTGCATAAGTTTCAAACCGGGCATCGGAACCGAGTGTCGTAAGTTCGTGCAACTCTATTTTATCATTTTTGAGGTGTGTGAGGTGGTTTCGGGGCAGTTAGGCCGATATCCGGCATTTTAGTCTGTCAAAACCCCAAAATGGGCCTTTTTGGAGCTGAAACTTGCATAAGTTTCAAACCGGGCATCGGAACCGAGTGTCGTAAGTTCGTGCAATTCTATTTTATCATTTTTGAGGTGTGTGAGGTGGTTTCAGTACAGTTAGGCCGATATCCGGCATTTTGGTCTATCAAAACCCCAAAATGGGCCTTTTTGAGCTGAAACTTGCATAAGTTTCAAACCGGGCATCAGAACCGAGTGTCGTAAGTTCGTGCAACTCTATTTTATCATTTTTGAGGTGTGTGAGGTGGTTTCGGTGTAGTTAGGCAGATATCCAGCATTTTGGTATGTCAAAACCCCAAAATGGGCCTTTTTGGAGCTGAAACTTGCATAAGTTTCAAACCGGGCATCGGAACCGAGTGTCGTAAGTTCGTGCAAGTCTATTTTATCATTTTTGAGGTGTGTGAGGTGGTTTTGGTGTAGTTAGACTGATATCCTGCATTTTGGTATGTCAAAACCCCAAAATGGGCCTTTTTGGAGCTGAAACTTGCATAAGTTTCAAACCGGGCATCGGAACCGAGTGTCATAAGTTCGTGCAACTCTATTTTATCATTTTTGAGGTGTGTGAGGTGGTTTCGGTGCAGTTAGGCCGATATCCGGCATTTTGGTCTATCAAAACCCCAAAATGGGCCTTTTTGAGCTGAAACTTGCATAAGTTTCAAACCGGGCATCGGAACCGAGTGTCGTAAGTTCGTGCAAGTCTATTTTATCATTTTTGAGGTGTATGAGGTGGTTTCGGTGCAGTTAGGCCGATATCCTTCATTTTGGTCTGTCAAAACCCCAAAATGGGCCTTTTTGAGCTGAAACTTGCATAAGTTTCAAACCAGGCATCGGAACCGAGTGTCGTAAGTTTGTGCAACTCTATTTTATCATTTGTGAGGTGTGTGAGGTGGTTTCAGTGCAGTTAGGCAGATATCCGGCATTTTGGTATGTCAAAACCCCAAAATGGGCCTTTTTGGAGCTGAAACTTGCATAAGTTTCAAACCGGGCATCGGAACCGAGTGTCGTAAGTTCGTGCAAGTCTATTTTATCATTTTTGAGGTGTGTGAGGTGGTTTTGGTGTAGTTAGACTGATATCCGGCATTTTGGTATGTCAAAACCCCAAAATGGGCCTTTTTGGAGCTGAAACTTGCATAAGTTTCAAACCGGGCATCGGAACCGAGTGTCATAAGTTTGTGCAACTCTATTTTATCATTTTTGAGGTATGTGAGGTGGTTTCAGTGCAGTTAGGCCGATATCCGGCATTTTGGTCTATCAAAACCCCAAAATAGGCCTTTTTGAGCTGAAACTTGCATAAGTTTCAAACCGGGCATCGGAACCAAGTGTCGTAAGTTCATGCAAGTCTATTTTATCATTTTTGAGGTGTGTGAGGTGGTTTCGGTGCAGTTAGGCTGATATCCTTCATTTTGGTCTGTCAAAACCCCAAAATGGGCCTTTTTGAGCTGAAACTTGCATAAGTTTCAAACCGGGCATCGGAACCGAGTGTCGTAAGTTCGTGCAACTCTATTTTATCATTTGTGAGGTGTGTGAGGTGGTTTCAGTGCAGTTAGACTGATATCCAGCATTTTGGTATGTCAAAACCCCAAAATGGGCCTTTTTGGAGCTGAAACTTGCATAAGTTTCAAACCGGGCATCGGAACCGAGTGTCGTAAGTTCGTGCAACTCTATTTTATCATTTTTGAGGTGTGTGAGGTAGTTTCAGTGCAGTTAGGCCGATATCCGGCATTTTGGTCTGTCAAAACCCCAAAATGGGCCTTTTTGAGCTGAAACTTGCATAAGTTTCAAACCGGGCATCGGAACCGAGTGTCGTAAGTTCGTGCAAGTCTATTTTATCATTTGTGAGGTGTTTGAGGTGGTTTTGGTGCAGTTAGGCTGATATCCAGCTTTTTGGTCTGTCAAAACCCAAAATGGGCCTCTTTGGAGCTGAAACTTGCATAAGTTTCAAACCGGGCATCGGAACCGAGTTCCGTAAGTTCGTGCAAGTCTATTTTATCATTTATGAGGTGTGTGAGGTGGTTTCAGTGTAGTTAGACCAATATCTAGCATTTTGGTTTGTCAATTCCCCAAAATGGGCCTTTTTGGAGCTGAAACTTGCATAAGTTTCAAACCGGGCATTGGAACCGAGTTCCGTAAGTTCGTGCAAGTCTATTTTGTCATTTTTGAGGTGTGTGATATGGTTTCGGTGCATTTTCTATAAATAATAAATCCACGAAAGTATATAATTTTAAAAACTTACCAAGGTTGTGAAGAGTCACGCTGTTGGCTGAGCATCGTCTGCACAAGAGTCTGTAGCTCGGAATATCGCTCCTCGAGGCTATCTAGTCTCTGGCGCAGCACTGCATTCTCTTGTTGAACTACCTCAGTAGCTGGGTGTGCCCTAACATCACTCTCAAAGGACGATGTCGTCGGTGCCATCCCAGTCCCTAAGCCACGTACATAGCCACGCCTCTTGCCCAGAACAGTCTCCCGTATCTGGTCATCGATCGACGGATCCTGACCCTCAGGTGTCGGCTGATCACGCAGCCAGACCATCTCCTCCTATAAAAACATAAATATATGTTACTACTTTTATAACTTTAGATTAATATTAAATTAGTAATACTGTAGCAAGTTACATAAAAACTTACATAAAGCCGCTGTGCTTCAGGCCCAACCCAACCCTTATTGGGGTTGTAGTGCGTCCTGTGCCACAAATCAATGGGGCTGGGTGGTGCACCGGTGTCCTGGTCTCGCTGGAGCAAATAAATACTAGCTTATGAAAAGTGATTTCATGAATAGATTATACAATAAGAACTTGATACATTTATTAACTTACCATATCATGCCTATACTGTACAAAAGAACGTGATCCACCACAGTGGGTCACCTTCTGCTTGCTTCTACTCTCGCTGTTCTTCCTGCTTAGTTCCTACACTTGGCCAAAACAAAAAAGGTTAGTATAAATGATACTGATTTAAACCAGACAACAAAAGTAATTTGGACAATTTTTACCTGGAATGTATCACTTGCGAACCGGTCGCATAGTAACATCCAATCCTCCACCGTCACCCCCCTGTAGGGTCTGTCGCGGGGCTCTCTACCGGCTGCCACCTCTGCCTCGTAGTGCATGTGAAGACGGTGTCGATAGTCCCTGAAACAGACTCCCAAGTAACGATCCACAGCCCTCGCTACGTGAGGTAGGTGGAGATCGATGTCAAACTTCTCCTGTAAAGCATGTCATTGTCAAAACATTACGGCATTAGAAATGTTAAAATTTAGTTCAACACAATAACAAAAGACATACCAGGATCTGCGCATAAATAGCCTGTAGCTCCTCCTAAGTGACGTGACTCCAGTCAGTAATATGGAGTGGGGCGCG
Organism: Nyssa sinensis; assembly: GCA_008638375.1. Lineage (NCBI taxonomy): Eukaryota > Viridiplantae > Streptophyta > Magnoliopsida > Cornales > Nyssaceae > Nyssa > Nyssa sinensis. The sequence continues at coordinate 42,027,866 of CM018047.1, read as the reverse complement.
TAGTCGGCAAATGATGCCGACCTCTGTGATGAACTGCTGTGCCCACCCACCAACGGGCTTCAGCAAGCCCTCAGGTAGCTCAATCTGAAGTCGCGCACCCCCTGCTGCCTCCATCTGTGTCTGCAAACTCTGATTCTTCGACCTACCACGCCCTCGTCTAGCACTGGTGGTGACCGAAGCTTTAGAAACAATAAAATAGAAACAATTGGTACCATATTTATATAAGCATTAATACAAAATGGAACAATCCATACCATCAATGGCAAGATCGGTCGATCCTGCAGAGGAAGGGGAAGGGGTCGATGGGTCCACCGGGGCTGCGCGTCTACGTGAGCCTGGTCCAACCATATCTAAAACAAAAGTTTAAAAGTAAATTCCATTACATCATAAAAATTAAAATCCATTACAGCATAAAATTGAATATCCATTACACTTGATCTTACCACATGTAACACCTATTACAATTACTCATCTGAGTTTGTATCATCATCTGAACTTGAATTTTCTTCATTCTCGGTACAATACTCTAACAATGTCTCATCATCAAAATCACTTTCCTCGTCATCATCATCATTAATGAACGTTGCATCCCTCGGATCTAATTGTGTGGTATTGGTGACGTCGGAAGCTACGACATGAATTGGTTCTACATCAGTTCTATTCAACCGATACGAACTAACATCTTCCTGATCATGCCGGACAACACCATCGTGGGCAGTTTGAGACTCTTCTTGTAGTGCCTCCTCAATCCTCTCCAACTCTTCATCTCCCTCGCCAACTTCTAGGACATCATAAACATTTCTAGTTTTTATTTTTTGGACAACATGCTAATCACCTCTTATTTTTGTGTCCTTCAAATAGAAAACTTGTTTTGCAACTGATGCCAAAACATACGGATCATCTTTAAATGTCGTACGTGACGTATTAACACTTATGAAGTGCTTATCAATCTGCATTCCAGTCTTCTTATTACTTACATCCCACCAATCACATTTAAAAATATACACAGAATGATCGTAGCAATAATGCAACTGTATGATGTCTTTTAAAACACCATAGTATTCTACAGTTTGTCCTCCGTCACCATCTCCTTCAACAAGGACCCCGCTATTCTGTGTTCGACGGATGACCTCACGTTCCCTCGTGTGAAATCGAACACCATCAACAATTAAATCAGTGTAGCGGGATATCCTTTGATCAGGACCACATGCCAAGGAATATAATTGATCGTACGCCTCAAGAGATTGTTGGTGGCGTAATAGCTTCATCTATTAATTCAGTACAAGTACAAAATTAATTGAATACAAATGCATTAACTAATACAATTACAATTAATTGAAACCTATTCTTACGTGATCTCCGAACCACTTTGGAAACAAATTTTTCTGTCTTTGCTCCAGATCAGAACTTGATACATTTTCCTCAGTAACACGCTTCTCCTTATGCCACCGCATATCTTCTGCCGTCTTCTGAGACATGTACAACCTTTGTAGCCTCGGTTTTAAGGGAAAATATCTAAGCACCTTGTGCGGAATTGTCTTCTTCTTTCCTTCATTCAACTTGTACCTGGGTTCGTGGCACACCATACACTCCTTCAATTGTTCAGTCTCCTTCCAAAATAACATGCAATCGTTTTTGCGAGCATGTATGGGAATATACCTGAGGCCCAAATCTCTTAATATTCTTTTCGCCTCGTAATATGAGTTCGGAAGGGTCTCCCCAGTAGGAAGCACTGCTTTAATCAATTCAATTGCCATAGTAACTGATTTGTTACTCCAACGGTTGATGGTCTTAAGATGAAGGAGTTTCACGAGAAAGTCCAGTTTCGAAAACTTATCACAACCCGGGTGTAACGGCTGCCTTGCTTCCCTCAACAACGACTCAAATGCGGTCGATGGTCCCGTCTCACTCCTGTGACTACTCGCCCCAGTTGTAGCCCCTTGCAAGTCTGCCAGCATTTGTGGCAAGCCTTCGTAACCAACCCCAACATTATCGCCAAAGTCAACATCGTTGTCTTCTTCTTCATCATCAAATACCACTCGTACATCACGGCGTTCCCCGTGAAATTCCCAACACGTATACCGCTTGTCCATCCCGTGTTCGAGTAGGTGCTCTTTGACCTCATCTATGTGCATATAATCCCTATTATTGCACCTCCTACATGGACATCTTATCCTATTTCTCTCATCTGCAGATGCACGAGCAAACTCAATAAAATCTTTGATCCCCTTCACATACCCTGGCAGATGCCTGCCCCTCAAGTCCATCCAACTCTTATCCATTTTCGTCTACCTAATACAAGTCAAAAATGATACTCGTTATAAATATGAAACATGAATCCTATCACCTCCAACTTCTTTCTAAAAGGTAAGGTGGTCCTATTCCATTCGTGAATGCACAATCTACATTGCAATCAGCAGCAATCAAATGCTTGATTCTACTCGGACAAAATTTCGGCAGCATCTCCCCAGGGTTCTCCAAGTATACGAGATAGACGTTAACACACCTAAATATATACCCAGAGAACAATAGGAGACCGTAATGAAATTTTATCATAGTGAAATATTCAAGCATATGCGCTATTGATTGCAATGCAGATTTATGCATTCCCGAACTGTCCTCTCTGGACAATTCAAGAATCGATTTTCATACGCACGAGCCCAATCGCGAATAAATTTCGCGACAAGATTCACATGTGATGAAAATGACTCCCGAACGGGGCTAGGCTTACATGAATGCAATTAAAAAATTCATTAGTGTAAGTGCAAACTCTGATTGTCAGACAAAGTTTTGCTTTAAAAAACCATTAACAATAGCATTGAAAATGCCAATAGAAAACATATTGATCTTGGTTGATAACAAGTAAAAGCACCTAGCTTTCAATTTTTATCTATTAATTAAGGTCATTGATCAAGAATTATTTACTTGGCACCTGACAACAATAACTTAACCAACAAAAGCAAATCAATTGCTACCTAAAACCACTAACTGACTTAATAGGTCAGGTGTATCTAGTTGATCTCTCAATCTATAGGACTCAAGAACTCTTATTACTTTACAATAAAATGTAAACTATATCATATACGAATAGAATATAAATGATTCAAAAAAAATATAATCCAAACCAATTGAAGACACAAAATATAAAATATAAAAAAAAAATATCTTATCCGACTCTCTTATCCAAACAATGAATAAGCTATTTCAAATGAATACTATTATCCTTGTCAATATATATATATATATATATATATATCCATGAAATGAGACAAAGTAAGAATAATAATTTCTTGTGAATGATCTTCTAACCTAACAACTCATTTAATTCCTCGAGAGCCTAGTCATGTCCAGTCAGTTTCAAACATAAAAAGTGAGGGAAAGGAAAAGAAACATTAAGTTTGAAGGGTTGTTTGAAGGGTGACTGCATAAAAATTTTGATTATTAGAATTATTAGTTATTAAATATTAAGTTTTGGGGTTCTAGGATTTATTAATCAGTCAAAATTAGTTTTTAAAATGCTGGTTTTGTTTTATTTATTATAATAATATGGGAGTTTTGATTAATTAGAATTGTACTTTCTTTGAAATTATTTTCAAAATTTTTAAAGTAGAAAAGTTATTATTTTTAAAATTAAGAATCAATACAATTTAATAATCTTTTATTTTGAATGTAAGATTACTCATCATATCTAAAAAAAAAAGTATTTTTGTAAAATGTATTGGTAAGGCGGCACTCTTCCTATCCCTTCCAAACACATTCTCTTTTATACCCTTCTCTTTCTCCAATTCCCACTCTCCCTGCTATTCTCTCCCAAACTCAAATTTAAATAACACAATCTTTATAATTTATCTATCTCCCAAACCCAAACTTAACTAACCCTAGCTCTGTCTCTATGTCTTATAATAATTAAAATTTTAAAAATATAATAAAAAATCTATTTCTATATCTTACCATAAAATTAAAATTAAAATTAAAAAAAATATATAATATGTGTCTCACACTTCTCTCTTCCTATTAATCCTTTTAAATTCCGCTCATTCAGCACTTTCATCATCTCTAACATAACCACTTGTCACAAGTTGTCACTCATAGTCGGTGGGTCAAACTCTTTTATTTCTTTTCTTTTTTTAGTAAAAAAATAAATTTATTAAAGTAATTAAAGAATACAAAATGATACAAGATAATTACACCAAAAAGATAAGTGCAAATAATATCATTGTTTACAAGACTCGTCTAAATTAGATTGGCACAAAAGTTTGAAATTAATCACATACAAGTACAAAACCAAAGCAAAGAAGATAAGAAACGCTATAAAGTAAGCCTAGTCATCTAGGAATTGGGTTGTTTGAAGGGTGACTGCATAACTATTATGTGTGAAACAACATTTGAAAGCCAAACCCTCAAATTTTTTTTTTTAAACTCAATAAAAAGGGTGGGCAAAAAATTAATTTTCCAAAACTTTAGGCTACAAAAATAATTTTCCAAAAGGTAAGATAGAAATTGCATGATTATTCGAATTAGTTTCTGTGCAGTGATAAAAACCAAAAATCAAAATCAGTCACATATTACAAGGGCATAGAAAATTAGCCAAAGCCCCTCACAAACTATGCAACAGATTTGAGAGGAAAAAAAATTACTGCTAATTGGAATGTGAATAACAAACCTGACCCATATTAGCTATAAAAAAAATCAGTCACATTTTCCGTAGGAATTGCATGTCTATTAGCTATAAAAAATAATAATAATAACGTTTTAACATATTTTAAATAAAAAAATTGAACTCATCTTGTGAGAAAAACCAACATCTGGCTACAAGACTTGATTACAATTTTTTCCTACTTAATCATTTCATAGATCTAAAGAAATTTAACTAATTCTGTTAGTTTTTAAGGCAATAAAAAATTTTAAAATATGCATGGATACTCATAGATTTAACAGAGAATAGCAAGATCTACAATAAATTTATAAATGTATGAACAATCACATTTAAATAATTTGAAAACAAGTGAAAACATACCTATTTTCTTCTGTTGAAGAAAACCTAAATTCAGATTTGACAGATCTTTGAATGAGAAAAATGGATACAATCTACCACCGCCGAATGAACCGACTGCCGCCGTCGCCGAATGGACCAAGTGCCGTGGTCGGAATCGTGCTTGCAATTAGGGAGTGAGAGAGACAGAAAGTGAGAAAAGTTTGGAAAACAGAGAGAAAGGGGAAACTGGGTCGTGGGAAAATTTAGGGAAACAGAGAGAAGAGGAAAATGGGTGCTACGGCGGAGTAAAATATATGCGACTTATTAGCGACGCTCAACTGGCGTCGCTAATACTTCCTGAGCGTCGCTAAAACTCTATAAAACGCCATCATTTTGGCCAAATATGCTATTTGCGACGCACGATTCGGCGTCGCCAATAACTTGACCTATTAGCGACGCACATGTGCGTCACTAATAGCCACCTGTGCGTCGCTAATAATTTTCCGCCTAATTTTTCGCGCCACACCTGCATTTTTTTATTACTTTTCCCTACTATTCGCGACATACACTTGGGCGTCGCTAAAAGTGACTTTTAGCGACGATTTGTGAGCGTCGCTAATAATGTGCGTCGCAAAAAATGTGTTTTTTTGTAGTGAAAGTCGGTTTAGGCTTTCGCGGAATTCAATTCAGACTTCGATACTAAAAAGGGCAAAACGATCATTTTGCACTTTTACGGGTTCTTATTTCTTGAGACCTCTTTTCACAAATGAGACTCCACGGTTGAGTCTGTAATGCTCGCAATAATAAAAATCCACTATTCAATTAATTTATTCGGAGCCCGTTGGACTACTTTTCGACTTAGGGGCATTTTGGTAATTTCCCTCCTTCTAATTACTTAAATTAATATTTAATTAATTTATTCCTCTGGTTAATTCATAATTAACTATAATTTCTGAGTACAATTATAATTCTATAAAGTTCTATTCAAATCTGAATTAATCAAACAATAATTAATTCTAACCTTGTCGAGGTGCAGTCGATATTCTACCGACACTAATCCAAGAGTTGCTTCCTCATCAACCGTGCTCAGCAAGACTACCCCCATAGACCCTTCATTCAAACCGGATCAATGGCCCTCATCGACAGTCAGGTCCCTTAGTCGTTTGTTCCTTCCATTGTCAACACCAAAACTCAAACAATTTTGAGTAGCAGTAACTCTTTGACTAGCCTGTTGGAGCTCTCATTTTTTTATTTTTTTTTTGCTCTCTTTTCATTCTAATATATCACAGCAACCCAACCAGCCTCTAAATTTCCACTATTGGAAACTGTTGCTGCTTCTTTTCCAATTTCATCACAATCTACACCTGTACCCCTACTCGGCTGCACGTTCTTCCTCAAGTCCATCACATGTCGCATCATTATTGTGCAGCAGTTCCACTTGCTGCTACCCTGCTACACAACGCCACCACAAACACCACCTCACAGAGTAGCACAACCGCATCTGTTGCAGCGCTGCTACTGCTGCTGCTACCTATCTTCCTATCCCCTTTTTCTTCCTCAAACTTCACTTCTCCTGTCACGCCCCGAATTCCAGCGAACCCGAGGTGCGAGTAACGAGACAAAGGAAAATAAAATAAAATAAAAAAATAAAAGATAATAATAACCTTCTCATACATTCTGTACACTGTTCTGATACATACATAGGTCTAGTCCACTTGCTTACAACATGTAAAATGAAATACGGTCTTGGGCTTATGCCCTTATACAATATCAAAAACAAACGCCCCTTGGGCCTAACACGGTCCCTAGTCAGATCATCTCCACGTCTCGTACTGCTGGGACATCATCTGAAATGTTGCCCCACTAAAGGGGTCAGCTCAACATGCTGGTACAATATAATGCTAATGCAAGAAACAAAACCAAGGTCGTGGCATGTGCAAGTGTACAGTTATTTCTATATGGCATTCAATATCATGATGGCAGGATATGAACAATGTACAGTATATAAGCAGTATGCGTGACACACTCATGCAACTCTATGCCCACCCATGTCTCATGATACGGTCCTTCCCCGTCGGCATGAGTACCTTGTATGTCTCGCTTCACGGTCCGGAATCCGTCAAGCTGGCAAGTACCTATTGGCCGATTTTGGGTTTTTTACCACAGGATCTGCACCCTCATAATGCAAATCACCAAGTGCTTACCCACGCCATGTCCAAGGAATCACACTATGCCAATATGTTCTGATTTCATCATGTCATAATGTAATCCCAATGATGCATCTCATTCATACATAAGGCATGCCTTCAAGTGCACAATTCATAATATCAACAGTTCTTCGAAGCATATGATTCACACACTACACTAACACATGCAATATATCCATAATCATCATACAAATTAACAAGATAGCACGTAGCACATAAGCATGTGAACACTCAAGCAAACATGTGAACAATCAATGCAGCAAAACAAGTATTCCTAATCTCAATTCTATTTCTTACTTAGCACAATATATCGTACCTGGTAATCGATCTCAAACTGGAAAAGTGTACTCGTAGTAAAGTGAAACCACCGTAAGAACACCGAAGGCTAGGTCACCTTTTCTTTGCCTTTCCGTGTCCCTATAATTCATAACATGAAACTCAGTTTAATTGTCACTTGAATTATGCTATTCATCAAATTTTATGTCTTTAATTCATAAGCTTCTATTTTGCTAAATTAGACCCTACCATTGAGTCCGGAACGTCGAAGAAAATAAGTTTAGGCTTTTGTAGAATTCAATTCGGACTCTTGGGTTCAAAAGGGCAAAACAGTCATTTTGCACTTTACACGTGACCTCTTTTTACAATTCGGACTCAACTGTTGAGTCCGGAATGCTCGAGATAATTAAGTTTCACTACTCGTTTACTAAATTCGGAGTTCATTTGACTGTATTTCAATTCAGGGGCATTTTGGTAATTTTATATGTTACAACGGGTCTTTTATTTTTCGGGACTCCGTCTCGTAAAACGGACCTCGCCATTGGCCTCAGAATGGCCGAGATAGTCAAAATACACTAATGACTTGTCCCATTTGGACTCCGGGATATTTTTGAATATTTAAATAATTAAATTAATTAAATTAATTAATTAATTAATTAATTTAATTAATAATTTATTAATATTTTATTCAGGAGGGTCAAATCAGAATTATTAATAGTTGGGGGGGTCAATTTATAATTTTCGTAAGTTTTGGGTTAATTTTCAATTATCAAAAGTTCAGGGGCAGAATTGTAAATTTGAATTCTCCTATTCCTAATTCGGACAGCCAAACAAGGATCAGCCTAAAACAGGGATAAGATATCCCTGTTCTTATTATTTCAGATTTTTAATTTCATAAACCCATAACCAAACAGCCCCCTTTTCCCTTTTAATTTAAAACACATGGCGACACGTGGCAGGGGCGGTCCACACCCTCCCGAACCGGACCCGAACCGACCCGACCCGACCCGGAACAGACCCCCCCCTTCTTCCCCGATTTTTCGGTGACGCCCAGTAGGGTTCCGGCGCCTCTTCCGGAGCCGGCGACCGATTTCCGGCGGCTTTTTCATGTTTTCAAAATGCCATCTTCTAGAGTTTTTCAAGTAGGTTTCACTCCCATCTTCCATTTTCAGTTTAGACCAACGGATTTTCACGAAATAGGGCTCAAAGGCCCATGGTCGAATCTCCGGCCAGCTGAATATCTTCAATTTCTCACTCGGTTGTTCACGGTTTTCCATCATTTCTTTCTCATTTCATTTTCTGCACTTATTAGGGTTATTTCTATCTCATTAGATTCAAGCTTTGTACATAAAATGCTGATCCAACCCCCCCATGACCGTGACCTGCAAACCCCTTTTTCTCCCTCATTTTTCAACCATTTTCCTTCATTCTTTTTGCAAAACAATCCTCACAACATACACTTTAAAACCCTATGCATCAAATAAATTATCATGCCAAAAAAAAAATAAAACAGAAGGGGTGCACTTACGGATTTTCTGAGCTTTCTCTCTCTAGCCGTGCCTTCTTTCACCCTCTTGCTCCGAGCTCGAACCAAGCTTCAAACTCTCTCTCAGAGCTCTATTTCTCTCCCTCTTTTCTGTTTCTTTCCTTCTCTTTTCTCCTCACCCGAGACTACACTTATGCACACACACAAACCAAATCCCTCACGTCTCTCCCTCACAGCCACTATTCTTGACTTCCTTCACCCTCCTTCAGCTTCAGTTGTTCTTCCCCAGGTGCAGCTTTGCATTAAATGCAAAGCTGCCCTATATGTATGCCTATACACACACTTCACTCATTACACACACTAGAAACACACACTCCCAACTCCTCCCCCACTCTAGTCCGGTTGTAACCACACACACACACACACACATCCAGTTACACACACAACTCACTGCCATACATCCTCCCACACATCCATATACACATGCCCATATACATGCACACATTACACAATTTAATTAAATATATATATATATATATGTATACATCCATGTATATATATATATATATATCATGCACATCATATACATACTTCCATCCATCATAATAATAATAATAATAATAGCAAAAATTTTTAATTAACCAAGAATAATAAAATAAAAAAAAAAAAAATTTCATGTCATAACATCTCCCAAATTTTCCCACAACTCCATGCTCACCGTACCTGCTGCTGGATTGTAGCAGCTGCTGCTGCTACTACCATCCCCCACTCTTCACCGTTTTTGCTGTAGGAAAACCACACCCGACAGCATATCCACCACATGTCGCTACCACCACGCACCACGCAGCGCTACTGCTGCTGCGCCATTACTACTACTGCACTCCATCTCTCTTTTCTCCACTGCATTGCCCTAAACATACACATAAATATATATATATATATATAACTGTCCCTGTTGAACCGCCCCTCCCTTCCTTCCTTTTTCCTTTTTCTCTTTTCCAACAGCCACGGCTGTAAGCCCTCTTTCCTTGTTCCCATGTTTACAACACACAATATAATATCTATGTATATATATAATTATAAATATCCATGTTGTTGCGCTACACACCTGCACACAAATGATATATATATATATATATATATATATAATTTTCTCATCTTGTAACCGACCTGCACCACCCCATTTTCTCTTTCTAATTTTTCTGGTTTCTTTAGCTTCTGCTACACACTTCACTTGCACACCTTTTCCCAATCTCTCTTTTTCCTTTCCTATTACACGCTACATAAACACACATATACATAATTCTCTATTTCTCTAATAGTGTCGGTAGCCCCTTAAATTGACTTTTTATTTCTTTTTTATTTTCTCTTTCTTGTTTCACTATTCACATGAGATACTATATATATATATATATATGTATATATTATATTACACATGCACACCACCAAACATCACACGCACAACACACTACTTTTCTTTATTTTTCTTTCTTTATTTCTTTGCATGTATTTGCATGCTTATATATATATATATATATATATACACATTTATACTAATATATATATATATATATATTTATAAATTACATATACATACATAACCGTATATATATATATATATATTTATACTTGCTTGTATATTTTTTATATATGCATATATATATATATATATATTATTTCATACATATTTTCTCATATATATTATCTCATATATATATATATATATATTTATATATATATATATTCTTGCATTTATTAAAATGAATTGTGCACGTATATTGAGGCATGTACTGGCCTATGTACATGGTTCTCCGTACTGCTTAGGTTTTATTTGTATGATACTATTGGATACTCGGAATTCCTTAAATTTCACTTCTCGTATTTTTAAACTGTATATTTCTAAATTAATGAATCGAACCATCTGTCTTGAACTACGTGTTTATTTCGTCACATAGCTTACTTATGATGGCTCGGGTTCATTTCAGAATTATATTTATTGGCTCGATCCGTTCGTACTTGGCTTTTCTTAATCTCGTAATTCCTTGATATTATAATTCCTACTAATTGTCTCGGTAATCATAACCATCACTGTAAATTACTCATTAAAATAATTTGGTATATCTTGGGGACTACTATTCTCAGTCTGAACTGGTCTCAGTTTACTCTTGATATTATGATCATTGCTTGGTTAAAGCTCGGTATTATTATTTGACTCTTCTTAGATAAAATAGAATTATTCTATTTATTCGGAACTCATGTTCGATTTCAACTGGTATTACGCTTCTCGGCTCGACCTATCTTGATTTACGTGTACTCGATCAGGTCTACCTTGGTCTACGTGCCATATCCTGGGTCGGGATATTACAGGTTGCAAGTTGGGAAACTCCTCGTTGGGGGATCCTCCACCCGTGGTGGTGGCGGGAGGCTGAATTCCTCCGTGAACAGCGTTGGTAAGAGGAGGATGAATATTGTTCCGCTGGCTCTGAGCTAATGAAGCTCTGCCTCTCCCAACAAAATGCTGATTTCAGGGGTTTTAGGAATTCTTTCTAGGACTAAGATTAGGAGTCATTGCCTTTTTGGAAGAAAAGGACAAAGGATTGTTATTTTTAAAGAAAAGATTAGCAAGAACGATTTTCGTTCTCACAAACGGCGCCGAATTGATGTTGCTCTTTCTAATTAGAGGGGTTTCCTGTCCTTCGTTACTTGTCAAGAACTCAAAATCAGAGGGTCATCGGGTAGGTTCCGGTGGTAGCCGCTCCGATGATAAAGTCAATAAATTAAAAAGACTGTAATTAAAAAGAATAATTGAACGTAAATTGAAAGTATACCTTAGGGCTTTATTTATAACATGAAGATCTCCTAAGTTGAATAAAATTTAGAGGCATAAAAGTAAAAATTTGAAGATATCCGGAGATAGCAGTTGGCATATTGAGTTCTGTTTCTTTATTCTGATGTCGAAAATTCATGGAAGTCGTGATCAGTTCGGTACCCATCTGTTCTAGATGAAGGGTTGGAGGTTTTGCACCATTTCAAAACAAAATATTCTAAACCCCATGTGTCTGTCTGATTTGAATAACAAAATTTTTCTTAATCTATACACAAAAATATTCTATACATTTACTTGTTACATTTTAACTAAATTTATTAATTTATGATATATCACTATCTTCTCTAACTTTCTAGAATGATAAATTAAAGGGTCACTCTATACTTATCGTGATTGAGATGGCACATGTAAACTATTTTAAGAGATCCAAGGGACAAGTGAGAGAAAGAAGGAGCCGGTGAGAGTAGGACAAAGCAAGAGAGAGAGGTTAAAGGACAATCAAACGGACGTAAGGGAATTCTGTGGCAAGACAGACGGCACTAATTTAGGGAGGATAATTAAGAAAGGACAATTAGACGGTTGTTGGAGGACACAAGCATGTGGTGCGAGAAAGACCGCACGTATTTAGAGAGGACAATTAAAGAAAGGACAATCAGATGGTTGTTGGAGGACAATTAAAGAAAGGACAATCAGAAAGTTGAACAAGGACGTAAACACGTGGTGCAGGACAGACGGCATTGATTGAGAGTGAGCGTAGGAGGTGGACGACAATCGGACGGTTGTATATGCGCTACGCATGGTGCGTGAACGACGGAATTGGTTCAGAGTGGACCTATTTTTCATTTTTCACTTAAAAGAGTGTGAACGACGGAATAGGTTCCGGTGGTAGCCGCTCCGATGATAAAGTCAGTAAATTAAAAAGAATAATTGAACGTAAATTGAAAGTATACCTTAGGGTTTTATTTATAGCCTGAAGATCTCCTAAGTTGAATAAGATTTAGAGGCATAAAAGTAGAAATTTGAAGATATCCGGAGATAGCAGTTGCCATATTGAGCTTTGTTTTCTTATTTTGAGGTCGAAAATTCATGGAAGTCGTGATTAGTTCGGTACCCATCTGTTCTAGATGAAGGGTTAGAGGTTTTGCACCATTTCGAAACAAAGTACATCTGAACCCCATGTGTTTGTCTGATTTGAATAACAAAATTTTTCTTAATCTATACACACAAAAATTCTATACATACACATGTTACATTTTAAGTAAATTTATTAATTTATGGTATATCACTATCTTTTTTAACTTTCTAGAATGATAAATTAGAGGGTCACTCTATACTTATTGTGATGGAGATGGCACATGTAAACTATTTTAAGAGAGCTAGGGGGCAAGTGAGAGAAAGACGGAGCTAGTGAGAGTAGGACAAAGCAAGAGAGAGAGGTTAAAAGACAATCAAACGGACATAAAGGAATTCCGTGGCAAGACAGACGTCACTGATTTAGGGAGGATAATTAAGAAAAGACAATCAAACAGTTGTTGGAGGACGCAAGCACGTGGTGCGAGAAAGACCGCACTGATTTAGAGAGGACAATTAAAGAAAGGACAATCAGATGGTTGTTGGAGTACAATTAAAGAAAGGACAATTAAAAAAAGGTAGGGGTGTCAATTCGTGTTATCGTATCGTGTTTGGGTCGTGTCAAGGTATATATATATATATTCAAAAATATATGTTAACCCTAACCCGACACTATTAACTAATCGTGTCAAGTTTCAAAACCCAAAACTAACCTATTTATTAAACAAGTTACACATGTCGACACACTTAACCCGTTTATTTTTTAAATAAAAAATTTACCTATCTTTCAATATGTATAGATAATTTTCTTGTTTAGTAAACTTTGAACATATACTAAATCAAAGTATAAACCTCTTTTATAAATAAAAAATTTCAAAACCTTGATAAACTTTTAATATGAGACGAATTATCTTAACTCATGATATTTTTTTATAGTTAAACGTCTTAAATCGTATTAAACAGGTTAACATTATTAAAACTCAAATCTGACATGTTTATTAATCGTGTTATACGTGTCAACTCGTTTATGACCTAAACTCATTTATGTTAAATCTAAATTTATTAATTTCGTGTTACGTTATCGTATCGTGTCAAAAATTAACATTTCTAACAAAAAGACAATCAGATGATTGTTAGAGGTCAATTAAAGAGAGGACAACCAGATGGTTGTTAGAGGACAATTAAAGACAGGACAACCAGACAGTTGAACAAGGACGTAAACACGTAGTGCAGGACAGACGGCATTGATTGAGAGTTAGAGTAGGAGGGGGACGACAATCAGACGGTTGTTTATGAGCTGCGCGTGGTGCGAGAACGACAGAATTGGTTGAGAGTGGACCTATTTTTCATTTTTCACTTGAAAGAGTGTTGATTTCGGCATTCTTTGTCAGTTATCACCCACCGGCTAATCCTCCGCCACAAGTTTTTTTCTACCATCAGTGTACATTCAAAATATCTGACAATATTTTCCACGTTCACATGCCACGTGATAGATAGTTATTAGCCAAGATGGTGAGGAAGCTAGACTGGATGGAAATTTCCTTCCACATTTAATACCAATATACAATAATTGTCATCAACTTAAAAGCAACTCTAAGGGAGTTGCATTTTAGGGTGCTAAATTATTTATTTATAATTTTAAACAGTATTTTAATATTTTTGAATTATAAATTTGTTTTAATGACAGGTGCTAAAATAGGATGTCATTTTAATATTTTAATATTTTTTATTAAAAAATATAATTAAACATAATGATCGCAATTTAACAGATATATTTTTATAGTCAAAATTTTAAATTTTAAATTTTAAATTTCAAATTTCAAATTCAAATTTCAAATTTCAAATTTCAAATTTTAAATTTCAATTGTATGGTTTATAAAAAGTAGAACTTTACACAAAATTATTGAAGTGTATAAGAATAGTGTACATAGCAATCTTGCCTCGTTTTTGTGAACTAGGAGAGTCATATAGCTTCAAGTCTCTGATAATTGATCTAAAACTTTCACCCATTTATATTTCTTGCAATACGTTGGTTCAAGGCCAATGCTATTATCAAAGTAAGAATATATTTCTTGTAATTGACACAATAGAATTGCCTTAAGAAGGTAAAGATTTAAAGCAAAAGACAACAATTATTGAGGGAGTAAGACAAATTAGGAGCGATTTTAGTGTGGAATTCGCAACGCTTAACTGTCGGTGGGCCCATTGGGGTTTTTAAGTCATGAACACGACTAGTTTCAGTAGTTGAGATGGTAACGAAGCGTACAGTGACGAGGGCCGTTCAATTATTGGAGCCTTATCTCATGCAATCCAGACGAGAGTTATCATTTCTCCAGTTTTAGTGGATGAAATTTAAGGCAATGAACCCTTCAATTTGGCATTAATAAGTCAACCTAGTCAGAATCTTTAAAATCTGTCCAAGAAAAAGAAAGCAAATAAGCACAAACAACTTTTTCATTAAATCTAATATGAACAGCTCATGTTTCAGCACATGGAGCCATAATTCGTTGCGGTGGTTTCCTACTTTTCTCTCTCTACTCACTCCGGTTTCTCCAAACCCGGTTGTGCACTGCAATATTTATCAACAATCACAGAAGTCCAAGAAACAATTGTTCTCACACTTATGTTTCTAAACAAAATCAATGCTATAGTACAAAGATCAAACAGTACCTGATAATTAATACATTCTGTTTACTGCCTGCAACAAGTCTGTAAACAAAAAATAGGTTGCTATAAAAACATAAGACTCTCTAATAATAAATTCAACCAACAACACCACTTTGAACAGTTTAAACAAACAAAAATTATATTTTGTGAAATATAATTGTATTAAAAAGAACAAATACACAGGTCAATGCCCAACGTCAAAAGAGACATATGGATCATTTCTTCAATTAAACGGATCATTTTGCCAGAATTTTAATTTGATGGCCAATAATCTATACAGTCTCCAATTTCCGAAAGAGACGTTTATATTATTAGGATGAGATGAGAAACTGACAAAGACCTGCACTGATTGTCAGCAAAGTGAATATAGAAGAAACAAATAGAAAGATAAACAAGAAATATAAAAGTGACAAAAGAAGAATAAAAAATTACATCTACCAGAAACCAAGAATAGTGACAAAAGGAAAAAAGTGAAAAAATGACACATGTAGCTTCTTCTTCCCATCCATCTAAGCGCAATTCCTCACTTTTCCACCATTGCAATCCCAATCAATCCATCTCTCTTCAGGAAGAATTACAAGGGACCTTTGGGCATGTGTTGATCAATTGGGAACATCCGACAGAGTGATAGGCGAACTTGATTTCAGACTACAAGCGGAGCACTTCAAAAAGTGGGAAAAGTGAGATTGTGCACATATCTTTATTTAAAAAATATTACAAGGCCATATGAACCTTTTTTTTTATTAAACTTACACAATTTAAAATTTTAAGTAGTCTGAACCTATAATATTTACCCTTAGATCTTAATTTGTTGGGACTTATTTTGAGAAGTTTTTTATTAATTAATTCTTAAATTAACTGACTCTATTTAATCCATAAATTAAAATGAAATTGTGATTTTCTTTTGTTCGTTTTTTTCCATTTTTTATAATAAAAAAATTTAAATTGATTTTTGATTCTTAAGAATTGCAACTTTGAGCTGGGTTACCGTTTACCATATTCATAAGAAGTGGCAATATATGGATGCTCAGTTGTTCAACCATATTTATTCTAACTTTTACAGACAAGACCACTACATACCCACCATCGACCTAATCATTGTCAAATTTGAAATATCCTTTAATTTTGAATAATATATTTTTTTTGGGACTTGATATGACTAAAAGTACGAAAGTAATCGATAAATGATGTCCTCATCTCGTCTGATATTCCGGACATAGGTAGGTATATCCAGAGTTGACCAAACAAATGGGTAGGTAGACCAAAATATGATAGTCATATAATATAGAATCAAATCCCAGATTTAGATAAGAGAAAATGTAGTTAAAACAATCCCGAGAAATTTGGGATTCATAAAATCATGAGATCTGTAAAACTAGTCCCCATACTCGGGGCTGCTACCCCACACTCGAGGCGATACTGTAAAATTAGTCCCCCATATTCGGGACTGCTATCCCACACCTCGGGCAATACTACGCATCCAGATGGAGTTGTGACTGAGCACAAATCAGGTACTAATAAAATATCAAGATCATGCTACTTCATGGGAAAGAATGTGGAGCGTAACTGGTTCAAGACAACATAATATAACTATAGCTTTTTACGGCTATATTACCGGGCTGCCGAGAACAACAACAATTTGGCCCCTCTTGGCTTTACGTACAAGTGTACAGAATGGTCCTTTACATAAATGTACAAAATTTCATGATCAGGATATAACATCATCAAATGATATAAAAATCGAGAGCAAGATATAACATCATAGCTAAGCTATTCCACTAGGAAGCAATATTACATAGTGGAATCATAAAGAATCTGATATGATAAATAAGAGTACCAATGTGTATAGAAAAACTGTGACATGGCTAGGAATGTACTACATGTAGAGGTCGGGTATTAATTACCTTTTTCTGTCCCAAGTAAATTGAGCTATTCCCTTTTCCTTTCGACACTTTTGTCACTCGAAAAATATACTCAGTCTATAGCCATAATCGATGTATGCTATGTATTCAAATATTCAAAAAGGTTGTTGGAGGACACAAGCACGTGGTGCGAGAAAGACCGCACGGATTTAGAGAGGACAATTAAAGAAAGGACAATCAGATGGTTGTTGGAGGACAATTAAAGAAAGGACAATCAGAAAGTTGAACAAGGACGTAAACACGTGGTGCAGGACAGACGGCATTGATTGAGAGTGAGCATAGGAGGGGGACGACAATCGGACGGTTGTATATGCGCTGCGTGTGGTGCGTGAACAACGGAATTGGTTCAGAGTGGACCTATTTTTCATTTTTCACTTAAAAGAGTGTGAACGACGGAATAGGTTCCGGTGGTAGCCGCTCCGATGATAAAGTCAGTAAATTAAAAAGACTGTAATTAAAAAGAATAATTGAACGTAAATTGAAAGTATACCTTAGGGTTTTATTTTTAGCCTGAAGATCTCCTAAGTTGAATAAGATTTAGAGGCATAAAAGTAGAAATTTGAAGATATCCGGAGATAGCAGTTGCCATATTGAGCTTTGTTTCCTTATTTTGAGGTCGGAAATTCATGGAAGTCGTGATTAGTTCGGTACCCATCTGTTCTAGATGAAGGTTTAGAGGTTTTGCACCATTTCGAAACAAAGTACATCTGAACCCCATGTGTTTGTCTGATTTGAATAACAAAATTTTTCTTAATCTATACACACAAAAATTCTATACATACACATGTTACATTTTAAGTAAATTTATTAATTTATGGTATATCACTATCTTTTTTAACTTTCTAGAATGATAAATTAGAGGGTCACTCTATACTTATTGTGATGGAGATGGCACATGTAAACTATTTTAAGAGAGCTAGGGGGCAAGTGAGAGAAAGACGGAGCCAGTGAGAGTAGGACAAAGCAAGAGAGAGAGGTTAAAGGACAATCAAACAGACATAAAGGAATTCCGTGGCAAGACAGACGTCACTGATTTAGGGAGGATAATTAAGAAAAGACAATCAAACAATTGTTGGAGGACGCAAGCACGTGGTGCGAGAAAGATCGCACTGATTTAGAGAGGACAATTAAAGAAAGGACAATCAGATGGTTGTTGGAGTACAATTAAAGAAAGGACAATTAAAAAAAGGTAGGGGTGTCAATTCGTGTTATCGTGTCGTGTTTGGGTCGTGTCAAGGTGTATATATATATATATATATATATATATATATATATATATATATATATATTCAAAAATATATGTTAACCCTAACCCGACACTATTAACTAATCGTGTCAAGTTTCAAAACCCAAACTCAACCTATTTATTAAACAAGTTATACGTGTCGACACACTTAACCCGTTTATTTTTTAAATAAAAAATTTACCTATCTTTCAATATGTATAGATAATTTTCATGTTTAGTAAACTTTGAACATATACTAAATCAAAGTAAACCTCTTTTATAAATAAAAAATTTCAAAACTTTGATAAACTTTTAATATGAGATGAATTATCTTAACTCATGATATTTTTTTTATAGTTAAACGTGTTAAATCGTATTAAACAGGTTAACATTATTAAAACTCAAATCCGACATATTTATTAATCGTGTTATACGTGTTAACTCGTTTATAACCTAAACTCATTTATACTAAATTTAAATCTATTAACTTCGTATTATGTTATCGTATCGTGTCAAAAATTAATATTTCTAACAAAAAGACAATCAGATGATTGTTAGAAGTCAATTAAAGAAAGGACAACCAGATGGTTGTTAGAGGACAATTAAAGACAGGACAACCAGACAGTTGAACAAGGACGTAAACACGTAGTGCAGGACAGACGGCATTGATTGAGAGTTAAGAGTAGGAGGGGGACGACAATCAGACGGTTGTTTATGAGCTGCGCGTCGTGCGAGAGCGACGGAATTGGTTGAGAGTGGACCTATTTTTCATTTTTCACTTGAAAGAGTGTTGATTTCGGCATTCTTTGTCAGTTATCACCCACCGGCTAATCCTCCGCCACAAGTTTTTTCCTACCATCAGTGTACATTCAAAATATCTGACAATATTTTCCACGTTCACATGCCACATGATAGATAGTTATTAGCCAAGATGGTGAGGAAGCTAGACTGGATGGAAATTTCCTTCCACATTTAATACCAATATACAATAATTGTCATCAACTTAAAGCAACTCTAGGGAGTTGCATTTTACGGTCCCAAATCATTTATTTATAATTTTAAACAGTATTTTAATATCCTTGAATTATAAATTTGTTTTAATGACAGGTGTTAAAATGGGATGTCATTTTAATATTTTAATATTTTTTATTAAAAAATAAATTAAACATAATGATCGCAATTTAACGAATATATTTTTATAGTCAAAATTTTAAATTTCAAATTGCAAATTCAAATTTCAAATTTCAAATTTCAAATTTCAAATTTCAAATTTCAAATTTCAAATTTTAAATTTCAATTGTATGGTTTATAAAAAGTAGAACTTTACACAAAATTATTGAAGTGTATAAGAATAGTGTACATAGCAATCTTGCCTCGTTTTTGTGAACTAGGAGAGTCATATAGTTTCAAGTCTCTGATAATTGATCTAAAACTTTCACCCATTTATATTTCTTGCAATACGTTGGTTCAAGGCCAATGCTATTATCAAAGTAAGAATATATTTCTTGTAATTGACACAATAGAATTGCCTTAAGAAGGTAAAGATTTAAAGCAAAAGACAACAATTATTGAGGGAGTAAGACAAATTAGGAGCGATTTTAGTGTGGAATTCGCAACGCTTAACTGTCGGTGGGCCCATTGGGGTTTTTAAGTCATGAACACGACTAGTTTCAGTAGTTGAGAGGGTAACGAAGCGTACAGTGACGAGGGCAGTTTAATTATTGGAGCCTTATCTCATGCAATCCAGACGAGAGTTATCATTTCTCCAGTTTTAGTGGATGAAATTTAATATTGAATATTTCAGATGCCCATTAGGGTTTTTAAGTCATGAACACGACTAGACGAGAGTTATCATTTCTCCGGTTTTAGTGGATGAAATTTAAAATTGAATATTTCAGATGCCCATTGGGATTCACAATATTAGCCAATGATGGACTGATTGGCGGAGACAGCTCATTTTGATTTTGTCGTGTTGTCAGGGACGACTGGGTTAAAATGTGACTTTCATCATATCACGCTTCGAGTAAAGCAGGTCAATTAAATTCCATTTACATAGAGAGAGATATAGGTTTTTATAAATTTAACGGGCTATTGAAAAATAAATTTTGATATGATATATTTACAGTAAAAATATAGGAATTTTAAATTAAATTTAATTATGTTTTAAAAATATATATATATATATATATATATTTATAGATATGGCACACTCATTTTATTTCATTTAAGAATTGAACCCTCAATCTCTTGTTTGAGAGAGGGAGGTGATACTATTTAAACTAACTCTTAATAATATTTTTAATTAAAAAATCTAAAAAAAGTATAAAGAAAACACAATTTCTAACTAAAATGCATAACATGAGTAATAGCGATTTCAAACTAATTAAAAACATAATTTATACGGGACACTACTCTAACTTTAATCGAGTCTCTTACTAGTAAACAGTAGAATTAATTTTCTAAATTAGTAGATTTGAAAAATTGGATAAAAAAAAAAATCCTTTGATGTTAGCATTGTTTGAGAGGCTTAAGAACATGAATTATTAGTCATTGTGCTACTCGATAAAGTTCACATAGAATATCAAAAATATTTCTTAGAAAGGGATAATATTATAATTTGACTCATTTTGTTGTTTCATTTTCTACTTTAATTATTATATTAAGAGGAAAGTTATATGGATGAGTAGCCACTTTTAATTAGCAAGGAGCTTAATTAGTGAAGTAGTCAGATACAATATGCACGAAAAATTTTATATAAAAATAATGTCATTATTTAGTATTGATTTTTTTACGCAAAATAAACTAACACCTGCCGTCAATCTGCCGTCATTAATCGGGCTCTTTGATGAATGACCCACCACCTTCATTTAGTCATTTTTGGGCGTTAATAATGGATATGGTTGGTGCACTAAAGAGCAAAGGTCAAATTATTACTGATAGTGACCTCCACTCATGAATTTATAAACCACAACCCCCCAACTAGGCATGTATTATTACTTAGTTTTGTCCCATATATTTGGTGTTAATTCTAATACCAACGTCTCAGTGAACGGTAAAATGTATTTAAGAGATTTATTTTTTAAAGATTATTAAGTCGAAATTTAATAATTATTATATTTTTCTTTTAGCCAGTCAATAGTGATATTCTTAGAATCAATTTATACGGAACACTATTCTAACTTTAATCGAATTTCTTGCTAGTAAACACTAAAATTAATTTTCTAAATTAATAGATTCGAAAAACTAGATAAAAAAATTCCTTTGATGTTGGCATTGCTCGAGAGGCTTAAGAACATAAATTATTGGTCTTTGTGCTGCTTGACAAAGCTCACATGGAATACCAAAAATATTCCTCGGAAAGGGATAATATTATAATTTGACCCATTTTGTTGTTCCCTTTTCTACTTTAATTATTATATTAAGAGGAAAGTAATATGTATGAGCAGCCACTTTTAATTAGCAAGTAGCTTAATTAGTGAAGTAGTCAGTAAACAACATGCACGGAAAATTTTTATATAAAAATAACGTCATTATTTAGTATTGGTTTCTTTTACGCAAAATACACTAACACTTGGCTTGATTTGAAGAATTTGAAGAGAAAGGAGAAAAAAGAAGAATGAGAGAGAGATTCTTTTATGCACGGTTTAAAATTATAGAAGAAAATGAAGGGGGATGGAGGGAGAGAAAAGGATCTTTTTAAGTTTTAATCCTTATTTTATTCGATTTGTTTTTTTTTCAAAAATGAACGGAGACGGAAGGAAATAAGAGAGCATTTAATGAATTTTTTGTAATATTAATTTTAATTTTAAAATTATAAAAGAAAAAATAAAAAAGATATCTCTATTCTAGGACATAATAGTAAAAAATATATAATCATTTCATTTTCTTTATTTTTTTCTCACTTTTTCTAGTCAGATAAGAGGAGTATACTCTTTCTTTTTCTCATTTGTTATCCAAACATGAAAGAAGAATTACATTTTCCTCTTTCTCCCCCATTTTTCTCATAACTAATATTATTCTTTCTTCTCATTCGCTTCTTATTTATTCAAGCACAATGTGAGTCAATTATTTTTTTCTTTTCTTAATTAACTTTTTTCTACTTCCAGAAAGATGTAAGAAATATATAGGTTGACACGTGTAAGTAATAAATTCCAGAAAAAAAATAAGGAAAGTTCGTAGAAAGATAGAAAAAGAAATAAAAAATGAGAGAAAATAATAAAAATTAAAAGTTTTTAAATTGTGAAGTGATAGGATGCCATGCCACGTGTAAGAAATATATAGGTTGACAGTTTTCTTTCCACTACCGATATGTCAGATCTTAAAAAAAATTTAGTCATAAATTGAAGAATAATACTTAATTATAAGTCAAATAATAAGAATTTATTCTTATCCTATCACAATTATAATGTGCTAAATATCTCTAGATTCTCTGAACTTTTTTTCACTTGAACATAATTTACATAAATACAAAAACAAATATACATATGAAAAAAACAAAAAAAAAGAATTTGAATTTAATCATTGGGAAAAAAAATTAGAAAAATAATATATAAAAATTGGAGCAAATCACATGTATCGAATAAATCTGAAAAATACAATAAAAATAATAACTAAGATTTAGAGTTAATCACAAGAAATTGAAAATAATAAATTGGATAAACTAAATCATAGGCTATTGTATATGTACTGAAAATTCAATCTTAAAAATTATAAAAATATTTCTTGAATTAATCTCTTTAAAAATTTCTCTAAAATTATTTTTTAATGTCTCTCTAAAAATTTGATTTTTGTTAGGATCACGAGATTCATAATTGTAATTGACTAATCTAATTTTGACAAAACAAAACGTGTTCTCAATTTAATCATTACATTATTGACTTTGTTCATAAATTATATTTAAAATAGTATTTAACTTTAAATTTTATACAACAAATTCTCTTTTATTTAAATACATATTTAAATCGATAGGGTAAAGAAAACTGTCAACCTATATATTTCTTACACGTGTCATGGATCCTATCACTTCACAATTTAAAAACTTTAATTTTTTTTATTTTCTCTCATTTTTTATTTCTTTTTCTATGTTTCTACGAACTTTCCTTATTTTTTTTCTATAGCACGTGGACATGCTTTTAGTGAATATCAATTTTTTAGTATATGTATAAAATTTTGTGCAAACTTTTGTATAGTAAATTATGTAATAATAAATCGTTACTATAATATTTAATAATATTTACCATTAATAATTTAATACATAAAATTTAAAACACATAATATAAAGCTAAAAATAATAATGTTTACCTTTAAACTTTTAGTGTCCCATGTGGCATTTTCATTCTCCTTTAATTGCTAAAATACTACATCACGATGGTGTGTTAATAATTAAAACATTTATCCGTAAATTTATATATATATATATATATATATATATACACACTATATCTCATGTTTGTTACACAATTAATAAAAAATTATTCTTTATCTTTTCCATTACTTATCTATTTTTATTAAAATTTATCTCTAATTGAGAGTGTTTTGAAGTTTAAATTTATGATTTATTAACGTGATTATAAATTAAGTTAAATTATTAAATTATTTGAATAAATTTAAATCATGGATTGTAAGATATAATTTTTTATTAAAAAAAAATTACCTTATGCTAAACAAATATAGCTTCTCATACTTCGTTTCTGTACTATGATATAATTTAAACAAATTAAACGTTTAAAATAATTACAAATATATGTTATGGATCAGTATATATACTTTTGAAATAAATACAAGACTCAATTGTCTCAAAACCTCGCGCCTCTCTCTGCCTCTCGCCGATCTCTCAGTCTCTGCCTCTTTGATTCAATTATATGAAACAGATCTGTCTCTCGCCTCTCGCTTCTCTCTGATCTCTCGCCTCTCTCTTTCTCTTGTTCTGCAACTCTCCGTCTTCTTCATCGGAGAGATCTGCGGCCATTGTTGCAAGGAGTTTAAGAAGAAAAACCTACCGGAAGAAGGATAGGATCGGCATTTTTGGTAGAATATCATCTTTTCTCTCTATTCGGAAAAGTTTTTTAACTATATTTTGTGTTGAGTACTGGGTGAGTTGGCTGCAATTAAATTTGATGAAGTTTTGTTACAGTGTATGAGCTTTATTTAGTGGTTTTTACTTGGTTATTTGTGCTCTATGATGGTATAGGGTTTCAGATAAGCAAACCAAACTATAATTGTCTTTAGTCAATGCAACATCAAATGCTCTGATGATTGCACAGTGAGACATAGGAGAGGTAAAAATCTCCTTTCTAACAAAGCTCTGTTCTGTTGCAAGAGCTTGTTTAACTTTCCACGTGGACACTGTTACCATCTGAGGAGTCTCTGAATTCCAAATAATCTTCCAAAAGTTGGGAGCGAGTGGGCAGATGAAGCTTTAAGCTCTTTTTTTTTTTTGTTTTTGTTCTTGTTTTGGTTTTGTTTTTCGTTTTTGGCGCTCTTTGGAGCAAAAAAAGATATCCACTTCTAACTGCAAATTATCTGTTTTAGGGAAAAAAGGCCAAGTTAATTTATCAGGGGTGTCTCTGTTACTCGAAAGGAATATTCAATATTGCTTCTGCCATTAAGGAGGAAAAACTTCTTTAACTGCAAACCCTTTCCATTCTTTTCTTCCCAATTTGACCAAATTCTTAGTCCTTTCCTTCTAGATGAAGACTTCTCTGGATACCTTTCTAATTTCTGGAATTAAAAGTTTCTTCCAAATTTTGTTATTGTCCCAATTTCCTTCAGACCAAAAAACGCCCTGTTCCAACAGATCTCTTCCCTTTGGAGAGACTGTTCCAGGATCATGACCTGTTCCTATCTTATGAAACATTAC
This sequence comes from Nyssa sinensis, assembly GCA_008638375.1. Classification (NCBI taxonomy): domain Eukaryota; kingdom Viridiplantae; phylum Streptophyta; class Magnoliopsida; order Cornales; family Nyssaceae; genus Nyssa; species Nyssa sinensis. The sequence goes on along the minus strand of CM018047.1, from coordinate 42,002,351 downwards.
AAGGTTTGAAATTGGGAAGTATATGCCTCTTACGTGGGATCATTTTCTAATGTTGGGGACTTCAATATGAAGGCTAGATTTAGAATTGTCATGATGGGCTAGATATTGTCTGCAATATGAAGGCTAGATTTAAATATGCCCTTGACATGAAATTAATTATCAGAATGTCATGGTCCTTACAATATGGCACCGGCTGGATATATATATATATATATATATATATATATATATTATTCTAAAATGGACCAGGGGATAAGAGATAGGAATAATGATAGGACAGATTTGGAACAAGGACTCATAGGATTGCATAAATTCTTTATTTTTGGCATGTTTATCGTTTCCGGACTTTTTGGAGAGACTTGAGAGGTGAAAGACATAAGAGGTAACTACAGTGAGAGACTATAGAGGTTGAGCGATTGGAAAAGAAGCATAGTGATTCCTTGGAAACTCTTTAACCTTTGCTTTTGGCCTTCTGTAGAATGGCTTTTGACCACAGCCTTGTCTTGTGCTATGTCAAGCTTTTTCCCATTTGCTGCTTTATTTATACCCTTTTCTTCTAGCACGTCACTTGCACAATATGATTCTTTCTTGGTTCCAATTATTTGGAATAACAACTTCGTAGGATAATATGTTCTTCATAAGAATATATAACTGTTCAGTTCCTAGTTATAATTACTTCCTGTTTTGTCAATATGGATTGTGTATGTACTTTGAAATAAGAAACTAAAACATGACAGTATAACTGTGAAGCAACTTCTTTCATGCAGAGAAAAAAGGAAACTAAAACAATAGAGGCTCTACTTGTGATATACTGGTTTCTTAATTTTATTCGGACTACCATTTATAGTTTTTTGCTTTACAAATTTAAGGAATTAGTAGTTTTCTAATCGGATTTGTAAAAAAAAATTTAGAGTTTTCTAATCATGTTAGTATCTAAATATGATGTATTATCACTATTATTATTCGGTTTTTTTATAATATATGCAGTTTGGAATTTAAAGAGTTTTCTTTAGTTGGGTGAGTAATTATCTCGTGTTGCATTATAATTTTGTTTCTTTCTTCTCAACAAGCATAGGGTTTGTAATGAGACACAGTCCTGAATGAATACCTGAGTTCTTTTTAATGTACTGAAAATATTTCGTGTGCACGTGTGCATTATTTTTGGGCAGCTTGGTTCTTTTTCTTTTCCTCATTTACACAGTCCCATATATATATATATATATATATCGAGACCATTGTAATGGCTGGCCTGGATAGATGTCATAGCTAGATAACGAAACTATCAAGATGTTGCATGCTTTACAGAAGTATTTTGTTTCCTGGACGTGTCATAGCTAGATAATGGCTGGTTGATAGATGTCACAGCTGAATTTTGTTTCCTGGAGAAAAAAATGTGGTGTTATAAGTTAAGATCTCAAATGCTGGGAAAACAAATAGGTGTGTGGATGATTTTTACAGCAATAATTTTTGTCAAATATTTAACTTTATGTCCGACAAAGATTTGCGTTGCAAATAATAAAACTAATGAGTCGGAAATAATAAATTATTTTTTGAAAAATGTTCAGTTTATTCAGACCGTTTATATAGTTAGAAATAATTTTTTACCGACTGTTTATGTGGTTGGAAATAAGTTTTTACCCACACCTAAATGTGTTGGAAATTTTCAAATATTTCCAAAGCGATGTGATTTTTGTCAGTAATCTTTCTCTGACCATTTTGCTACCGATTGTTGTGTGTGACGTCTACTATGTCGGTAATATATATTTTTGAAGCTAAATAAAATATTTCCGACTTAATATGGTGTTGGAATAAATGCTCTGTCTTGTAGTGAATCTCCTAGAATTAGGGATCACATATGTTAAGCCTTAGGTTAAGGAGAAGTATCCTCAACAGGCGACTGCCGGTGCAATTCCTCTCCTTCTCTTCATCATGATAGGTTGGAAAACAGCCACAAGTTGCAACATTTTTCACTCCCTTTAGTGTGAAAAGGGGATAATCTCTTACTTTTTATTGTTTATTGTCAGTAATGGATGGTAGCGACCCTATCAATCCCCCACAAAAGATAAAGCGTTTTGAGGCAGATGAATATAATATCTACATTTCAGATGGAGTGGAACAAGAACAATTCGAGACAGATGTGGCTAGTAGCAGCACTGCAGGGCATAAGATAACCTCACAAAAAGGAAGTTATTACGAGGCAGATGAGGCATATTGTTTCAACATTTCAGAAGGAATGGAACAAGAACAATCCGAGGCAGATGCAGGACCTGGTGATGTAAAGAACAATCAAATGGAAGTAAGAGGGAGTAAGAGATCTGGTGACAATGGAGAAGATTCTGATTCTGTCAGTTTGTTGATGAAACCAAGAGTTTACAGAGCCATAACAATGGGGGACAAAGATAGCTTCATTTCAGAAGATGCCAAACATTCAGTTGTCGACCAAGTGGGCTTCAGAGGGAACACAATTCTTCATGTTGCCGTTATTTTGGGCCAATGTGACCTTGTGGAAGTAATGGTCAATCTCTACCCACAACTTATGAAGCGTAAAAACGGCGGCGGCGACCTTGCTATCCATTTGGCTGCTAGTCTCGGGCATAAATTCATGGTCGAGTGTATGGTTCGTCAAGCTAAGCAGCATGTAGGTCAGGCTTCTGGTAGTGGCCAGATTGATAGGGTCATAGAAGAGAATGAGGAGATCAAGAAAACTGCATCTCAAAATGCCGAGGTTGATATACTCATGGAACGGGATTCGTCGGAGAATACTGCCTTGCATCTTGCCATGAAAAATCAGCATTATGAGTTGGCTTGGTTCTTAGTTGAGGAGAAACCACAAGTGTCAATAAATCTAAATAAGGAAAGAAAGTCTCCTTTGTACTTGGCCGCGAAAGCAGGGCATCTGCGGCTTGTTAAGCTTATGACTGAAAACAGACGAGCTGAGATGACAGAACTCATGCCGGGGAAGTCCCTTGTGCACGCTGCCATTAAAGGAATGAACATAGGTAAGACCATATGCACATTCACTCGGGTACTCGGTAAGTTAGCTAAATCATGACCGAAATTGATATTTGAATGTTATTCAGTTTTGAAACAGTTACTTACTCATCACTTATTTGAAAGAAATAACAGGAAAATTCTTAATGGGTCAGTACAGTATAGTGATAATGTGTCCATTCAATGACATTTTGTTATATATAATATAATATAATTTTTATTTTTAATAGAACATTTTATAGGTTACAAATAGTATTGAAAGAACGCATTGACATGTAATGTACTAAACTCACTAAATACCTTCAAATAATGAAAATTCTGACAAAATCATTGAACTCTTTTTTCCCTCCAAATGCAACCTGTCAATTACTTATTGATTTTCGTAACTCCTGCGAAATATTCTTTTTAAAATCTGAAGCAAATTAATCACAAATCAATGATATTGTTTGCTTGCCAATTACTTCACAATTCATAATTTTTAAAATTTTCCAAATCTTTAAAGCTTGCCCGAACATTTAAGATATTTTTCAAATAGCCCCCCTCCCTCAATATATCACGTTCAGACTTTATATTCTCTGAAATCTCTCTCGAATGCCTCTCTCTCTCTCTCTCCCCTTCTCTATACATAGAATATTTTTTTTAATCGGTCTCTCTCTATCAATCTTTATCTTCTTAAAATTTATTCTTATTTATTAATTTTAACTCAAAAGGTGGAGAACTAGGGATTGGAAAATCCTAATACAAATTATATATATGAAGTAAATACTTTTTATTCTTTTATAAAAAAATAATGAATTATATGTTGACAAATGAATATCTAATTCTATGACAAAATTACTTGTTCATGTTAAATGTCTAGGATTTTGGAGTTAAATACTTGAATTGCCCATGAATTATGGTTCAAAATAACAGTTAGGGATGTATTAATTTAAATAACATAATTTTGTGAAATTCAATTGATCTAATCAAGTTTACAACTCACAAAGTTTGGTATATATCGACTCTCTTAGATTTATCCTTTTTATTACTTGGGTCCTATTTTACATTCCTGATTCTGTTCTGTTTTGTTAATTTGTTGAAGATTTGTGTATATTTTTCTTGATTCATGGCATCACTAACTTTGCATGGAGAAAAGGATTAATGTTTTACTGTATATAGAATGTGCATTACAAAAAATTTATAGTAAAGAGTTTAATTTAATTTATTAGTAATCAAAATCATTGAGTTTGATGATTTTTTTCTTTTCACTTTGAATTATTGAACTTCTTTTTTATTGTACTTGCATTTTGAATCCTTTTTATTGTATCTCAGAATGCACAATGCCTTAAAAACTTCATTTCTCCTTTCTGTTAAAAAATTCAATGTGGATCTTGGTCCCAAAAGTCCAAATCCAAGACAAATTTGAACAATTCACAATGAGAAGATTGATGTATCAAATTTTATTTTATGCGATAGTTACATGGTGACTCTACTGAGTTAAAATCCTAACTCCGTCCCTTATTATATATATTAAATAAAAATATTGCAAGCATAATTTGACTGTTTAATTTTCATCAATTTCATATTGCTAATCCGAACTCCCCATGGGTATTATATTTTCTAATTTTACCATTCTTGCGCTTCTTTTTTTTCACTCTTTATTTTTACCAGAGGTCCTGGATGCAGTAATGAGTTACCAATCAACTTACTTTACAACATTGGGCGAAGGGTGTTCTTCATCCTTTAGACTATCTAATGACGAAGGGAGCAGTTCGTCTTGTCCAAATCTATTTGATCAAAAAGGAAGGACTCCTCTTTCCCTTGCAGCATCCATAGGTTACCTTGATGGGGTTCGCTACTTTTTAAGCAAAAATCTTGATATGACATTTTTTAGTGACTCCGGCAGGAATGGCTTCTTCCCTATTCATTGGGCATCCATTAGAGGCCGTGTCAAGATCATAGATGAGTTTTTCAAGGGTTGCCCTAGTTCATGGAAGTTGCTCAATGAAGCAGGTCAGAATATTCTTCATGTGGCTGCTGAGAGGGGGAAAGCCAATGTGGTTCGTTACATACTTCAAATGCCCGAGTGTAGGAGTCTTATCAATGAGAGAGATACGCATGGAAACACTCCATTGCATCTGGCCGCCAGTTGGGAGGCCCAGCCTAGGGTTGTGAGTATTCTGGCATGGGACGACAGAGTCAAGTTAGGGGTTTTAAATGATAGAGGTCTAACGGCACTGGATGTTGTTTGGAACTCCATATACAGAAAACCTTCATTTAAACAGGTATGTCCTCTGTGTAGGCACTTTCTTCTTGTTGAGATCGTGCTTTTTTTTTTTTTTTGGATATTGTTGTATTATTGTGGCCTGAAACCTCACTTGTACCTCGCAGCGATTAACATGGCTCGTTTTGCGATATGTTGGTGCACCACAATCTGGTCGCAAGCAGATATTTAATAAAGAAGAGGGAGAGAACCGCAAACTTCATCTAAGGGATCAACCGGAACTCCTCCTGGATAATTACAAGGACAGGGTCAATACTTTGCTATTGGTGGCAACACTAGTAGTCACTATAACATTCGCTGCAGGTTTCACAATGCCAGGAGGCTATAACAATTCTGATCCCAATCAAGGCATGGCATCTCTGGTTCACGAAAGTTCGTTCAATGTATTCCTGATTAGCAACACCATAGCTTTGTACAGTTCCATACTGGTTGCCAACAGCCTCATTTGGGCGCAGTTGTGTGATGTAAGTTTGGTTGTTGCTTCCCTCAAATTCGCAGTGCCTCTGCTGGGAATCTCCCTTGCAATGGTCTCCATATCATTCATGACAGGTGTTCATCTGGTGGTCAGCAACCTTAACTGGCTCGCTAATGTTGTCTTAATCATGGGCTCAATCTCAATCATCGTTCTCTTGCTTCTGTTTGTTCCACTCTACTACCCATCTACGGTGAAGTACCGTGTCTGGCAATACATTTTCAGCTATCTACTTTATCCCTTCATTTTAGTTATTGATAGGGAAACTAATGATGATACAAATGAATAATTGCCCATCGCCTGAATGTTTTCTTTTTTCATTTTTGGGATTTGTTTGCCTTTTCTAAATTTCTTGAATAATAATGTAAGTTGTCCTCGTAATATCTTTAGGTTCATTTGTATTTGATAGAGATAATAATTCATGTTTTTGTATTAAATGAAATTATATCTATAAGTTTTCTGTGTAGAGCTGAGCGAAATTAATTTTTTAGTAAAAGTCTTTGAATATCTTTGTGTATATATTTTTTTATTTTGTAATTTTTATTTTAACTTCCTACGTGTTACATTCTTATTATGTGTTAAGTCTCTCTTATCTATTTAATCTAATTTAGTAAAACAATGTAATTCAAGCGGCACATGCGGACAATTCAATCCCCGTGAACCATCTCTTCTACAATAGAACGTCGCCAATTTTTTCTAAAATAGTTTATATGTGGTTTGTTTTTAAACCGGTGGTCCCATATCTTTTAAAAAAAAAAAATCCCGTTGTGATATATTTATAAACTGCTGCGGCTTGAAAAAAAAAATGTTGCGTCTCATTTTCAACTTTTGCGGTTTGCCTCGCCGCATCTCTCTATGTTATCTTGTGTATTTAAACTGCTGCGGTTTATATCCCTCCGCACGTCTCTCTTCTGCTTGTAATCAACACATTATCTATTGGACTCTAACTTCCACAAGTTTGTGTCACTATCCAACTCACCCGAAGACAAAGGTGGCGCACAGTGCTCTGGTTTGCAGTCAAAAGACAGTCTATTCCTATTACTCCTTTCTTGCAAATTGCTGTGGTTTGTAATCAAAAGACAATCTATTCCTTCCATCCTTGCTCCGTACATCATCCTCAACAATGCATTCAAGTAAGATTGCTATTGTTCTGTTCTACATTATACACACAAATACACGTACACAAACTTGCATTGGTTCGGTTCCCTTTGTTTTTATGGTGTTCAGTTCATTTTTTTGAGCATGGATCATGAGATTCAGTTGGTTAATGTACGTACGTGTATATAGATTAACAACCCACACTTGGTTAATGACTATATGGTTATGTTCTTTTTAATCCATAACTAAAACAAAGCAACACAGATAAATTGACATTGTATGATCTTCTTTGGGTTCGTTTCTCTTAATTTTTTTTAAGCGGTTACCTATTAGTTGTAACATTCTTAAATATTGTGTTAAACAATATTACATATTTAAATGTAAACTGCTGCATATTCGTTAATTTTGTATCTTTGCTTATTCTTTGATTGAAATTTTTATTTTCATGTCTTGAATGTTTCTCTCTTTATATAATTGATTTGGAATTATTTTTGAAGGCATCGATTCGCTCTTCTCATCAACACTCTGTCTCCTACTATCATGATCTAACATTATCAAAATAGTACTTTTACACCCTTTATTATTGATTTGTCTTAATAATAACACTATGCGATTCATTAATTGTATGTGCAACTAGGCATGTGATCGTGTTCAAATCATGTTTTGTTGTTCCATTCATTGTCTTCATGTTTATATTTTGCTAATATTTTAGAATTTATATTTAAGCATAGTTAGTCATAAATTAATTTATAAAATAGAAATTCTTTCTTTATTAAATACATAATCTATCCTTTTTAAATTGTTAAACAATTAATGATAAGGAGAGATGGAAGAGAGGCTTTCTTTTAGATTTATAAATAGATAGTAATTTCTTACTATTTCAGTTTATGTATATGTGGCTTCAAGTTGGTCCTAAATGAAAAATTAAGGGATCATGTTTCTTAAAATGAATTATATAATTTAAAATTTCCAAACTATAATATTCAACGACGTTACATATATATTTATTTATCATGTGTTGCCTTTTTATTTTATTATAAAAATAAATTAGAGACTAAAAGTCTTTCCAATAGGCTAAAATATACATGAGTTACACCAATTTTATGAATAACTTACCTAGGTTTGACATTATCGATTACTTATATATAAAAGCATTTCAAATTAAAATAACAAATAAATTGGCTACAATTAATTAGCCAAACTTCTTAAGTTTGATCAATTAAATTTAGTAACGACTGAATAATTTCTTCCAACCATTAGAAGTTATAATTTATGCATCATTAGTACACATTGAAATTTTAGGATGGATGTCTTTGAATGGAGAAATTGATTAGAAACTTATAAAAATTCAAGCTAGCCTGTTTATTTGTTTGAATGAAGCTATTTAAGTTCCACAACATGGGTTGGAATAATCCATCATTTAGGAATCGTCTAGTAGAACTTCAGCAAGAAACTGAATTCTTAAGGTCAATCATCATGGGAGCGAACGTTTACGACATACTGGAAACAGTAGTTTAAATGCCACAAATCTAGGAAATGGTACATTTACTTATTGTAACTTAATATCAACAAGCATGTCTTCATCTAAAACGTAATTTTTTTCATAAATGTGTAATTATTTTAGGTGCAAGTGAAATTAAAGGACTCTTGGACCTCTAATTGATGCTATTAGCATTGAAACGACAAGAAGATGTAAATCGTCATGATGGAGTTTTCAAGCACCATCAACTACATTTACAAAAAGAGGCTAGAGATTTGAGAACATCAATATTGCGTTTCAAGCGATCTCAAAATGGTAATTTATATCATACAATTACCGATCCTGGTTAGGTGATTTTATATTATTTTGTTGTTACTCTAATTCTATGTATTTATAGTTAAAGAGTCGCATCTCATTGTAATTGGTAACTCTTTCAAATTATAGTGAAACTGTAGCAGCCGTTGACGTAGCCTTATTTTGGGGTGAACCATGTAAATCTTTGTGTTATTGTGTGTGTGTGTGATTTTAGATTCGTTTTCTTGTTTATTTTCATGTCTCACCGATCTTGGTTAGGTGATTATATTCCTAACAACTAGTATCGGAGCATTAGGTATGAGTGGGAGTGATGGCCGCAGACGAATTAAGAGTAAGAATTGATAGATTCAATGACATAGATTTTAGCTTTTGGAAGATGTAACTTGAAGATTATTTGTATTAGAAGAAAGCTGTACTAGCCTCTTACAAAATAGAAACCAGAAGAGATGAAAGACGTGAAGTGGAAATTCCTTGACAGACAAGCGTTGGGAGTTGTTCGTTTAACGTTGACTCGTAACGTTGCGTTCAACATTATAAAAGAAACGACAACAGCAGGTCTGATAAAATCCCTTGTGAACATGTATGAAAAACCTTCGGCCTCAAATAAGGTATATCTTATGCGCATGTTATTTAATCTTAATATGGCAGAAGATGGTTCTGTAGTGGATCATTTGAACTAGTTCAGCACAGTCACAACGCGGTTGAGTTTTGTAGAGATTGAGTTTGATGACTAGGTTAAGGCTTTGATTCTTTTATCCAATTTGCCAAAAAGTTGGTATGGTACTGTAACGATAGTGAGTAACTCTTTAGGTAATTAAATCAAAATTGGATTATAATGATGTTCGTGACTTAATTTTGAGTGAAGAAATTCGTAGAAGAGAATTAGGAATGATATCAAGGTTTGCTCTGAATACAAAAGTTAGAGGAAGATCAGTCAACAGAAACTCAAATCGTAATATATTAGTATCTAAGAACAGAAGCACATCAAGATTTGAACAGGGACGAAGTAATTGGAATTGTGGACAAAAAAGGCATTTGAAGGTAGATTGTTCGGCACCAAAGAAAAGACAAAGTGATCAAAATAAAAAGTTTGTGAATGCTGCAACAGAAGATATTTGTGATGCCTTGATCTCGAGGGTTGATAGTTCTCTTGAGTCTTGCATTTTAGATTTTAGGACGTCTTTCCATTCATCCTTACATAGAGAAATCATTGAAAACTATGTAAGTGGTGATTTTGGGAAGGTTTGTTTGGCTGATGATGAACCTTTGAATATTATAGATAAAGGGGGTGTGAACATAAGCCTGCTAAACAGTTCTATATGAAAGATACAGAATGTCAGATATGTGTTTGGATTTAAAAGGTTTGATTTATGTGGGATAGCTTGATGATGAAGGTCATGTAGTAACCTTCATGGGTAGGCTGTGAAAAATCTCTAGAGAAGCTATGGTTGTTGCTCATGGTATGAAGACTGACACTCTTTTTGTGACAATAAACAACAAGAATGCAGTAGTAGTTGCTGATAAAAAGGAAGATCACACTTGTGGCACCGTAGGCTTGGGCATATGAGCGTGAAAGGGATGAAGATACTTTTGTCAAAAAGGAAACTGTCAGGTTTGAAATCAATGATCTTGATTTGTGCGAATATTGTATTTTTGGAAACCAAAAGAGGGTCAGTGTTTCAAAAGATGGCAAGAAATCGTAGATAGAAAAATTGGAGTTGATTCATACTAATGTATGTGGGCCTTTTCCAGTTGCATCTCTTGGGGAATCATATTATTATATCACTTTTATCGATGATTTAACTAGAAAGGTATGAGTTTATTTTCTCAAGAATAAATTTGAAGTTTTAGCTACCTTTAAAATTGAAAACCTTGGTAGAGAACGAAACAGATTTGAAAATCAAGTGTTTGAGATTAGACAATGGAGGAGAGTATGGAGACAGTGAGTTCAAAAAGTTTTGTGTAGATAATGGGATAAAAATGTAAAAAATAGTTCGGAAAACACTCCAGCAAAATGGCGTTGCAGAGCACATGAACAAAATTTTAAACGAATGTGCTAGAGCCATGAGGATACACGCTGGATTGCCAAAGATATTTTGGATAAATACAGTCAACATTGCAACATATTTGATAAATCGTGGTCCATCTATTCCTTTAGATAGATGATTGTTAGAGAAAGCCTGGAATAGAAAAGAGGTAAATCTTTCACACTTGAAATTTTTTGGCTACGTCTCATATGTGCATATAGATTCTACTTAATAAATTCAAGCTTGATCCTAAATTTGCTAAATATACTTTTATTGGATATGACATTGATGAATGTGGTTATCGTTTTTGGGATGATGAGAAATGAAAAATAATTAGAAGTAGAAATGTCATATTTTAATATAAATTTTTGAAATGTATAGCACTATTTCAATAAAAAATTTTGACAGAATATTTTAGGAAACCAAGTTTTGAATCAACACTTGGGTGTGAGAACCTTTCGATTCGACTATAACTTTTGTCTTGTCCATTTCCTAACCAATCCACACCTAATCAGGAATTGGTCGGGAGCAAAGGGAATCCATTGAATTACTAAGTATTAATTATTCTTTTAACTAAGCAACTCTCCAAACTGCGGGTTCTTTAATTTTCTCTAATATTATTGAATAATCAACTATAATATTTCACATTAATTTTCTATTATTTCTTATTAAAAAATAAAAGGATTTGAGTAATAAGTCTCCATAAATTGATTAATTAACACAAGATACAATTCAAAATATTTTAACCCAAAAAATTCATTAACCCCTAAATATAAAAAGAATTAATTAGTCCCTCAATATAAAAAGGATAGTAAAAATATATTTGTTATCAAACTCGGGGACCTTGTCACTTCATAACTTTTTTTTTTTTAAAATACTTTAAAATTAAATAATATATAATATATAAATTTATTTTTTTAAATAATATATTTGTATTCTAAAAATCAGGATCTATTCGTTAATAATTTTTTTCTTATAATTCTTTATCTTCAATAATATACTACTGGAGCTAATCCTAGAATTGAAATTCTTTATCTTCAATAGTATACGACTTGAGCTAATCCTAGAATTGACAGTGGGTAACTTGTGAGGTCTTTGATCTCTTCCATTACCTTCAAAGAAAATGTATTTCATTCATATCTTGAAAATTGTTATTAGTGTCTTTGCATTTTTCATCCGACTCATACTTAATTTAATTTGGACCTTTTTTTTTTTTTTTTTTTGACGTTTATGAATTGGTACTTGAGCTTAAAAAATGTTCCTTTTTTGTTGACTATTCGAGATATTGACATTTTAAAATGGGCCAATATTGATTAGTATTGAATGCTCAATTTTATTCAGTTTTTGTAATTTAGAGTTTTGAAGTATTATAAATTACTTAGTTATCAAACTCGGGCTAAACATAACACGTTAAAGGATAATTCAATCAGTAGATCAACTAGTCAAACTTGTCATATTATTAAAATATTTTAATAACTAAATTTTATGTTAAAAAATAAAACAGTTATTTTAAAGCATGTCTTAAGAGTAAAACACAATAAATAAATAAATGAAAAAATATGAACATAACATGTTATTGTATTATCATATCTAATAAAAAATAATGAATATAAAGTTCAGATATTATAGAGATTCCTACATTGCATGTCATTCCTATTTTAATTACTAAGTTATATTTCTTGGATGAATTAAATTCTCTCCAATTTTATACCTAAATTACAATTCCATAAACATGTTATACAAATAAGAAAAAAAAAAGTGTTGAGAGAAAGAGGAAAGTTTGATAATTTAGTCATTATTTGTAAACCGCTTGGTTCACTAAGACCCGATTGGTCAGATCATTTAGTCAATCATAAAATCTTTCGATTTAACCGGTTTACTTTCGTAATTGGTTTATTTATAAAACAGGATTGGTCCAGTTCACTAGGGTAACCCACTGGGTTGGGTTTGATACCATTCTTAAATTGTGATTTTTTTAAGGAGAAAAGGAACAAAGAGTGGCGGGAATAGTCGTTTTACATTAGTAACTTTTGCAAATAAATTACTTGAATTTTTTTCTAATAAATTAAGATAATTAATGTAGTCAATTTAAAAAAAGAAGAGCACCACCGTGTTAGCTCAACCCGGTAGAAATCTAGGATGGGACTATGTCTATGGGAGTATTTGCTATTCAATCAGAATAGGTTCTTGCCAACTGGCAGAGACAATAGCATTTATTCAATTCAATAAAGTTTCATTTCAAGTATTTAGGGTTCGCCGTCTGAATAATATCATTCTTCTTGCACGGCATGTTTATAAAAGATCAGACAAAAATTTGCGCTTTAATTTTTTGTCAATTTATGGATTTCTACGTCAAGTTTTCACAGGTGAGCTGGGTCAAACTAGACATTATTTCTTTAGGATAAAAGAATACGTTTTCTATATGGGATGGAATATAATTCAGAATTTGAAAGGAAAGCCGGCGCCATCCGCCCGAAAACTTGTGGCAGGCAGATCTTGTAAAGATTTGAATTTTTAAAAATTTTTTTTTTTTTAATCATTATTGTGTTCCTTTATTAGTTGTTTCTTTATTTAAATTTTAGGTCATGGATGAAGTGTGCATTGTGCGTGTGTATATGACATTATGTGTAAGTGTTGGTAGAAGTATATATGTGCAGCCTGTGTGTACAGTTGGTATGTTGTGTATGTCATATCTGTGCATGTGTGTTACGTGTATAATAAAATACATATATATATATATATATCACCTTAAGCTGTCATGAGCATTTAATGAGGATTTGAAATGAAAGAAATAAAGGAAAGAAGGGAGTCAGAAGAAGTGGGCTGAGAGGACTTGTTGGGGGTTGAGTATCTGTGCAAATATCAGCCGTGTCCATTGGGTTGGTGTGTGTTATGTGTGTGTTTGTATATTATATGATATATGTGTGAAATATCCTGCATGGCATTAAATGAAAAGCTGAGATAGAAAAAAGGAACAGAGAAAAAGCATAAGATATAGTCAAACAAAGGGGCCGGGTGATGGATAGGTAGAGAGAGAAAGAATAGAGAGAGAGGGGTCGGTCGTGAATGTGTGTTTTATATGGGTATGTGTGGGTGTGTTGAATCAGAGAGAGAACATAAAGGAAAAGAGTGATAGAGGGAAGAAGCTGAGAACACCTAGAGGAGATCTAAAGGTTTAGAAGAGGAGACAGAAGAGGAATCCGAGGGTTTGTTAAAAAAAAACAGGTGAGTTATGAGGTTCTGTTTTTTTTTAAGTTTTTAAGCATACTATTGTTTTAAAAGTGTGGGGTCATATAACTGAAGTTAAAAGAGAAACATTGCAAAAAGAACCAGATCAAATGATGTAGAAATCAGTAGGAAAATTTAAGTTGCAGGTCTTAGGGTGTATGGATTCTCACTTATATTCCATAAGTAAAATCTTGTTTAAACTATCTAGAAATGATGGTATAAATTGCAGAAGTTATATGGAGGTTATTTAAATTTAAAACAGTGGGAAAATCCGCATGAAATATAAGATTTATACGTCGCCGGAAGTCTGCACGCATGGCCGGAAAACTGAGTTGGCGGTTGGAAACTCGGGCTGTTCGAGGCTTAAAATGAGTCTAAAAGATTTCGAGAAGTCTTAGGGTTGATTTAGTATAAAAACAGTGGAAAATGGTGTTGAAAATGGAAGGGAAAATGAAGGAAACCGCGACTTTCCGGTGATCGGCGCCGGCCAGGTCACCGGAGAGGCTGACCGGGAAGTCGGGACGAAGACGCCGAGGGTTGGGCCACCGAACGTTGGGCCTGACTGCTTGAAGCATATCGGGCAGGGTTTGGGCCTATTTTGTTTTTGAACCATTGGACCTATTTTAGTTTTAAACTTTGGCCCTATAAGTTGAGCTCAACTGAATTGTTAAAAATAATAAGAAGAAAAAGAAAAAGAAAGGAGTTTGGGATGTGCGGCCAAGGGGAATCGACCACCGAGCCAGGCAGTATGAGAGGGGCAACCGAACCACTGGACTAGGTCTTGTGGTTTAAATTGTGCCTAAGATATATTTCTAAAATAACAGAAATTAAAACAGAAAAATTAAAAACAAAAGGTGCGTAGCACCTGTTGAGGAGACTCGACCCAGTGACCTTATTGGAGGGGAGGTAAAACGCTGGCCAACGTGCCACCAGTATGCACCCGTCCACTGAAAAAATATATTTAATATATTAAACAGATTTAATTTAATTAATTAAATTAAATATGTCTAAATGGTCCGAAGTCCAAATTAAATAAACCATTAGTGTTTTCTTTATGTGTCGACCATTCTGAATTCAACGGTGAGGTCCGTTTTGCGAGGCAAGGTCTCAAAAAAAATAAAAGACCCGTAGGAACCTTAAAATTTACCAAAATGCCCCTGATTCAAAGACTAGTCAAACGAACCCTGATTAAAATAAAAGAATAGTGAATTTTTACTAATTCGAGCATTCCGGACTCAACCGTGGAATCCGATTTGCGAAGAGATGCCTCAAAAATTAGAGACCCGTGGAGTGCAAAATGACCGTTTTGCCCTTTTAAGTACAAATGTCCAAATTGAATTCCGTGAAAGCCTAAACCAATTTTGTTCGGCATTCCGGACTCAATGGTAGAGTCTATTTTAACAAAATGGAAACTTATAAAATAAAGACATAAAATTTGATGAATAACATAATTTAAATAGCGATAGACTGAGTTGTATTTTATGATTTTAGGGATTCTGATTGCACGGGAGAGAACAGTCTGACCTCCGACATTCTCATCATTTAGTCAGCTACACATCGGCACGATTTCATAGGGTTGAGACCAACCCATCAGGTACGATATATTGTGCTAAGTAAGAAATAGAATTAAGTTTAGGGATGATTTGCATGTTGATTGAATGGATCATATATTTATTTGTTTAATGTCAGAAAATCACATAAGGAATGTTGTTTTAAAAAGAAACCTTGAGTTGATTGTTTACTTTACTTATGTGTTTCTTGCTGTTTCATGGAGATATGATTTATTCTATGTGTTGGGTTGTACGTGATTTATATTTTTGGAGAGTTGTTAAGATTATGAACACATGACTTGAGTATGTATTTTCGTTGATCATGCATTGCATACATTCATGTGGAAGAGGTTTTGTTATTCAGATGTTGTGATTGCTTTAAGTGGAATACATTGTTTAAAAGCATGCTCCATGTGTTAGTAAATTGCTTGTATAAGATTGTGTTATTGCATGGTGGAATCAAGGCATATTAGCATAGTGTGAGGCATTGAAAGCATAGTGTGGGTTGGGCACGTGGTGCTAAATATGGTACTCAACTTCCATCAGATGTGTTCTGAAAACGAGATATGGTACTCAGCTTCCATCAGATGTGTTCTAAAAACGAGACATGGTACTCAGCTTCTATCGGATGTGTTCCGAAAATGAAATATGGACATGGCATAGATTTGACATGGTTGTGGCATAGGTGGTGTGGGTGTTTCATTGGCATTGTCACTACATTGCATGGATAATATGCATGGCATGTGGATTATTGCTATTACGTGGCATGGACGATTTGGAAAGCATGTGGATTATTGTTATTACATCGCATAGATGATTTAGAATGCATGTAGAGCTAAATGTACACTTGCACATGCCACGCCTTAAATTATGTTAACGAGTTGGATGACATGTAGATTATTGCTAGTATGTTGTATGATGATATTGAATGACATGTAGACATAACTGTACACTTGCATATGCCACGCCCTTAATTTTTTTTCTTGCATTAGCATTATATTGTACCAGTAGTTGAGTTGACCCATTCGTGGGACAACATTTCAGATGACGCTTCCGGCACTTGAGACTTGAGGAAGTCTTGCAGAGTGGAGGAGATATGAGCTTAGGAGGATATTTGGCCCGTTGGGGCATATTTTGTGATGTAGGGCTTAAGCCCGAATGACATGTTGAATGTTTTTTTTTATTGGCTGTGCTTTACATGGATGTACGTTGAAGGAAATGAATGTAAGTCTGGGTTTAATCTGTTAGATTGTCCTTTATTTCTTTATTATTTTATTTTCCTTTCGTCTCATCAGTTGCGCCACGGGTTCGCTGGAATTCGGGGCGTGACTGTCACGACCCAAAACCCACCCTATGCGGATTAGGGGTCCGTGACCGGGTCTACGGCCCGTGGGCCATTCCCCGTCAAAAGGATCTGAAACACTGAGTAGAGTTTTAACAAAAACATTTTTATAATCATTAAAAATATCTGGTAGCTTAGTCAGGTCATCATTTAGATACATGCCAAAAGGACATAAGTGTTTAAAGATACAGATCCTCAAAAACACAACAGACAGGACCGTGGTGACATGGGAGACATTAAGACCTTCCAGTATTTAATTTGATACAAAACTCGCCAAAATAGCTACCAGTAGCTAGCAGCGTCTAGACCTCTTGAGTGCCCGAGGGTTCTCCTACTTCCTGTTGACCTGAAAAAAATTATAAGGGAGGGGTGAGCTAACAAAGCCCAGTAAGTAAAATCCCTTCCTCTGTTATGGGTCAAGATAGGTTCAAGAATGTGAGAAATGAACCAATACCAATCAATGCATGTCAGAACAGAAGACATGATAATAGTCACAATAGCTAGTCACCAATGTATAAATCGATGGAAATGACCCTCAGGTCCTATGGGCATATCCCCAAATGGGTACACAAAATCACAACAAGGGATAGCCAATAATATGTTGCTGAAATTAGAAAACGTCTACATAGGCATGTCATCATGTCGAATAGTACAACAAGGGTATTCCAAGGAAAGTTCACAAACATATCAAGGATCCAAGGAATACAATATCAACGATGCTTAAAGATATACAACATATCAAAAATCAAGAGCATGTCATGTAAGAGATAAAAAGAAACTATCTGTCAGATGCTATCTGTCAGGGCCCGACATACCCTTTCGTGCTTACAGCACAGCGCTATCAAATTTTTGTGTCCTCCAGGACTCAAGTCGTACGTCATGCCTTGCATGACTACGTGTCGATCGTGCGAAGTGACGCTCACACCCACGGGTAGCCCGGTCGTGCGATGTGACGCTCACAACCACGTGTAGACTGTCGGCATCTTGCCCCTAAGGGCTGAAGTGTGTAACGAGTCAAGTACTACCATAGAAAGATCAGGTCATGCATAGATAATTTCACAAGTTGTGGAGTAGTACTTTTCTTATCATATAACATGTATGGTTCAGCATTCAATCATCAAGGAATTACGTATAAATCATATCAGGGTATCGACATGCAATCACTCATCAAGTCCACAAGATAGAACAATATCAATTGTGGAGATCAAGACATATCAGATAATGGAGTACAAGGTGGCAGCATGAAGAAAGAAATGTGACATGGCTAAGGAAAGACCACATAACAAAGTCTAGGTTTTACTTACCTCAAAATAACTTTCAGCAGTTCTACTAATTTAAATCTCCTGCTCCTTCCCCTTGGAGGTTCCTATAAATCAGAAATTTAATCATCATTAACCCATCTCAATTATTCAAGGTCGATGTTACTGTTCGTGATTTAACTATCTCGGTATTATTTAATTGCACTCTTAAGGTTGCTAAATTTAGTAGATCGGCCTTCAGGACATTTTATTTGGGTAAACGGGCTCTACCGTTGAGTTCGGAACACTCATGATAATAAATCTAGGCCTTCGCGGCTTTTTGTTTGGCTTTAGGTACCTCTAAGGGCAAAATGGTAATTTCATGTTTTAGGTGACTTAATTTTTCAAAACCTCGATTAACAAAACGGACCTCACCATTGAGTCCGGAACGTCCGACATAATTAAATTGGACTATCCTTCATGTTTATTTGGCCTTGGGTACCATCAGGGGTAGTACAATCATTCACCACTTACGTGTCTGTATTGTTCGGGACTTAATTTTTCAAATCGGACCCTGTCATTGAGTCCGGAATGCCTAAAACAGTGAAAATACACTATTTATTTAATTTATTTGGACTTCGTTTGGCCTATTAATGACCTAGGGTAAATTGGTAATTTTTATTTAATTAATAAATAATTAAATAATTTACTTTATTATTTATTAAATTTTTAGGGGTATAAATGAAATAAAATTTCAGAAACTGGGCCAGAGCAACATTTCCCAAAACTGTTGGGGTCAGTTCAAAATTTCCAAAAGTTTTAAATTGAACCAAAGGGTTCAGTTCGCATGCAATTGAACCGGACCGGTTCAGTCCGGTTTTAACCGGTTCAAGGAACAGTGCTGACGTCATACTGACGGCAGCCCTAGGATTTTAAAATTTAAAATCAGTTATCGAAACGACGCAGTTTGGTTTAATAGGTTTAATCCGTTTCTCAGTCGCGTCGGGACCCGACCCGAAAACCCGATCCATGACCCGATACTGTTCATCGTCCCCAACAGTCTAGGGCTACTGTTGCCCTAGAATTGCAGAATTTTTCTTCTTCGATTTCATAGAGTTTTATGCATCTTTTCTCATTGTTATCGATCCTATTCGATTTCTGGGAACCATACCAACATCCTAGCATCCATTTTATGCATCGAATCGAGCTCTATGGCTCTGTTTCAAAAACGATAATCGTGACCTGCAACTCCATCATAAACTCTTATTTCATCATCATTTCTCGTGTAGTTTGGTTCAGAATAATCCTCATGACATGGAGGTTCAGCCCCCATTCTAAAAACCAGGTTTCATCGTGTTTCTGTGAGGCTGGGTTCTAGAACCCGAACCTGCCACTCGTGATTTCATGGCCAATTTTAGGTCTTTGGGATTGCGGATTAGTGTTTTTGAAGTGCTGGTGAAGTCTATTTTAAGTCTCAATAATCAAAACTAGGTTTGGAGCATATGTTTTCAGACCTGCACCTCTAAGGTCCATCAATGGAGGTCGGCCTCGGTTTTCATGGTTCTTGGCCATTTTAACACCTCCAACACTCAAAGAATGCTCAAAACAGTTCCTAGAGTCAATAATGAAGCATGCATGCAGTCAATATCCTTAGCAACCCATCAAACAGTTCTAAAATTCAAAAATAGGAAATGAAGGAAATTGGTATTTACCTTCAATAATGCCTCATTCTTTCTATCACGACCCAACTCAGGGTTTCCTTGGTTGCTACAGGTATGCCCAGCTCCTTCTTCCCGTACACACAGTGCTCATACTCACTTGTATCAGCTTTTTACTCTCTCTCTCTAAGAATTTCTCCTACTCCAAACCTCTCATGCACTCACCAACCTGATGTATATATAGAGGCATAGCAGCACACAGCTTGCTAGGTGGTTTGTCTTCAAAACCACGGTTTAGGTTTTGCATGAAAATTGGTTGGTGGATGGGGGTGTATTTTGACCATCATGTTGTCTCCCATATATACATCCATACATACATATCAATGGAGTCTCGGTTGACTCGAAAACCTGATGTGAGAGGAGATGAGGTAAGTTAATAATGGGGGTCGTGCATGTAAGGCCATGGCCCATTTGGGTAGTGGCTTGGGCAAGATTTGAGGTTATATACATATGTTGGTGCATATGTACACAAAGTAACCAACAGTCTAGTTGGTAACTTTTTGAATAAAGTTTCCTTACTCTCATAGGTCAAGGGTTCAATTCCCTTGGCCTCACAAGTGAGCAATTTTTCTCCATTTTTTGGTTAAGGCCTTGTTTGGTTGGTGCGGTAATTCGGTTTCAGTGTTTCTTTCCTAACTTTCGACGCGGTTTCCTTTGGTCACTTTCTATTCAGATTAGCTTTACTGTCCAAGGTTTAGTGTCGGGTTTTTATTTCCTTGGATTTTTCGTAATCAGCTAATTCGAGTTTTCGGAGTGTTAAAATGACATCATTTCACCTAATTAATTAGTAATTAGGTTCGGGTGTTACACCTCCTTCTCCAGATATGTTCAATCATTTTATTGGTCTATCGTGACTACCGAGAGGTTATGATTAATCTCCTTAATCATTTCTTAAATCGGTGCTAATTAATAATTAGCAGACTAATTATTAATTAAACAAGGTCGGGGTGTTACAGTGACAGATCTCAATATCATGCAAGAAAAGAGCTCTCTATTTAATGGAGAGGAGGAGGAATAGAATGGGTAATCCGAGAGAGAAGACAGAGGAAAGGGAGTAAGAGAATGAGTATAACGTCTGATATTTGTATGTCAGAGGGATCGTCGCGCGGTCAAGAGAGCGACAAGGATAGTGATAATGAGTCTGGGTTGGTGACAGATTCGGAGGAGCCGGGGCTGAAGGCTGGCACAAGTCATCTATTAAAGTTTTTGTTTCAGCGGACTCTGCAATATACAAGGCCACAATAACTGGGGACATTAATGGCCTAAGAGCATCACTTGACGATCCAGAATGCTTTCTTCTCAAACAAGTGAGCCCCCAAAAGAGCACCATCCTTCATATCACCGCTAGCTGAGACCATGACCATCTTGTTGGCCCCTTACACGGTCGCTGCCTATTACGGTTATGGCAGGATCCCAAAATCATGTCTCAAATAATTATGCCAATCTCACCATATCACAATCACATGATTCTAGGAAATCCCTTGATTATAGATAATAGCATAAATGGATAGTTTGACTCTATTATAAATCATCTAGCTGTCATATTGTACAGAATATTTTATATAGATAATAGCATAAATGGGTAGGTGCGGTGGTTTTGTCTTTACCTTTTCATGGTATCAGAGCTGACTTTTGGATTTACCTCCTTCGATCCAATGGCCTCAGACACTCATTTCTCCACCTTACCCTTCAACACTATGGTCCACCTCCTAACCATCAAATTATCATCGACTATCTTCTTTGGCGCAATCAAGTTTTACCTTTGTATGTGGATGGCTCTCTCCAATCTCCACCTGCTACCATTAGGTCGGGTGACGCTGCCACTGTTAATCCGAAATTTGCTGAATGGCAGCAAACGGATCAACTGATCATGAGCCTTCTTTTTGCTTCGCTGATTGAAGAGGCTCTGTCTACTATTGTTGGCTTGACTTCTTCGCATGCTGTTTGGTCTACCTTGGAGAAGACCTTCAACAATCGTTCAAAATCACGAGAACTTCGCTTGAAAGATGAGCTCCAGTACCTGAAGAAAGCTGATAAAAGCGTTGCTGAGTTCTCTCATGAATTTAAATTTGTTTGTGACCAGCTTGCTGCCATGGGTCTTCTGGTTGATGACCTCGACAAAATTTACTTGTATTTACGTGGACTTGGTTCTGCCTTCTCTACTTTCTCTACTACTCAATTATCCTTTACTCCTCTTCCGTCATTTGTTAATGTCGTTCCCCAAGCAGAGAGTTATGAAATTTTTGTCAGATTACTGGACTCATCCCCTACCACGGGATCTATTACTGCTGCTTTTACTGCCTCCTGTAGTGACAAATTCACATTGCTCCTGGCCGTGGTAATGGTCGTAACTCCCGTGGCAGACGTGGACGAGGAGGCGGTTGCTCTCAACGTCACCGCCCCATCCGTTGATAGATTTGCCGTGAAGAAGGGCACTATGCCACTTTCTGTCGTGAGCGCTACTCCCGCTCCTCTAACACTTCAAATGCTGCCAACCTGGTGGAAGCTTTCACCTCTTGTTCTTTGAATAACACTCAGGACTCCGACTAGTATACGGACATCGATGCCACGGTGCACATAACTCATGACGTTGCTCAATTGGACAGAGCTGACACGTACTCTGGTAAGGATTGTGTTATTGTCGGTAATGTTGCCTCTCTCCCTAT
This sequence comes from Nyssa sinensis, assembly GCA_008638375.1. Classification (NCBI taxonomy): domain Eukaryota; kingdom Viridiplantae; phylum Streptophyta; class Magnoliopsida; order Cornales; family Nyssaceae; genus Nyssa; species Nyssa sinensis. Next base: position 41,979,963 of record CM018047.1, on the reverse strand, counting down.
ATCTCACACCGGTACCACCTCCCCCACCTCTTCTGTTACTTTAAAAGATGTTTTAGTTGTGCTTGGCCTCACCAGAAATATATCTGATCTCCATTAGTAAACTTACGTCAGATTTTCCTTTCTCTATTACTTTTACTAATGATCATTTTATCATATAGAATCAAGTCACAAGAAGGGTGCATGGTGGCAACCGGAAGACGTGAGAATGGACTCTATGTGCTTGAGCGTGGACATCACTCTTTAGTTTCTATTTTTTCCAATAATTTCCCTCGGGCCTCTTTTGATGTTTGGTATGCTCAGTTGGGCCATGTGTCCCATTATGTTATTTTTCTTTTAATTAAAAAGCGTCACTTATCTATGACTTCTTTGCTTCCTAATCCTTCTATTTGTTCTAGTTGTCAACTTGCAAAAAGTCACCGACTTCCCTTCCAACCGAATGAACAACGTGCTTCTCGTATATTGGCTCTTATTCACTTTGATTTATGGGGTCCATCCCCTATCAATTCCACATCAGGTTTTAAATATTATGTGATATTTGTTGTTGATTATTCTCTCTTTACGTGGTTCTATCCTTTGAAATTAAAATCTAATTTTTTTCAACACCTTTATTCAATTTCAGACACTTGTAGAAAATCAGTTTTTTGTTAAAATCAAAATATTTCAAAGTGATAGAGGCACTGAGTTTACCAATCACACTTTTCGTGATCACTTAATTAACTCTGGGATTCATCATCAAATGTCATGTCCTCACACACCTTCTCAAAATGATCGTGCTGAGCGCAAACATCGTCACATAACTAAAACTGGTTTAGCGATGCTTTTTCACTCACATGTTCCACTTAAATTTTGGGTTGATGCTTTCAGCACTGCCACTTTCACGATTAACCGGTTACCCACGCCAACTCTTGATGGACTATCTCCATATGAAATTCTGTATGGTAAGCCTCCGACTTACTCCAATTTTCATCCCTTTGGTTGTCTTGTATTTCCCTATTTATGCGATTATGCTCCTCACAAACTTGCCCCTCGTAGTCGTTCATGTGTTTTTCTAGGTTATAATATGTCTCATCATGGTTTTCGTTGCCTTGATTGATCCACTAATCAAGTTTTTATCTCCAGGCATGCTATTTTTGATGAACTTAATTATCCTTTTAAGGGACATCCATGTTCCGGGCCCTTGCCTGATTCTCTCGTTAGTGCATTTCTTGAGCCCACTACTAGCTCAGAGGCTCCATTATCATCACACCCCAATCCATTACCGCTTCTGTGTGGCCCTTGTTTAACTAAAAACTCCATTAGTCTTGTGCCTTCTTCTGTTTTGCAAGATACTTCTACTGAGCCGCTTGGGTCTTCTAATGGCTTTGCTTCATTGCCTTTTGATCCCGCTTCCACTACAGAAGTCTCCTCCACACCAGCCATGGGCCACCCGCCTCTTCTTGGCACTCAAACTATGCAAACTCGGGCCAAGGTAGGCATCTTTAAGCCCAACCAACGTTCTTATTTAAGTCACGTTCCCAATTCTGGCCTCTTACATTCTTTGCTCACTATGCGTGAACCCAAAGGCTTTAAGTCCGCTGCAAAACATCCAGGTTGGATTGTTGCCATGGATGAAGAGATTCGGGCTCTTCAAATGAATCATACATGGGATCTAGTTCCGAGACCACCAAATAAAAATGTTGTGGGCTTTAAATAGGTCTTCCGCATTAAATATTTATCCGATGGCACCGTGGACCGTCTCAAAGCCCGTCTTGTTGCAAAGGGGTATACTCAACAATTGGGTCTTGATTCCCATGACACTTTCAGCCCTGTTGTGAAGGCTTCTACCATTCAGGTTGTCCTTTCCTTGGTCGTTTCTAATAATTGGCCTCTTCGTCAACTTGACATTAAAAAATAGAAAGAAGTCTATGGACCAGCCACCTGGCTATGCTGATTCCAAAAATCCTACATATGTCTGTCGGCTTTGCCACGCTCTCTATGGACTCAAGCAAGCCCCACATGCTTGGTTTCATCGGTTCAACTCCTTTCTCTTGGTTATGGGCTTCATTTGTAGTCGTGCCGACTCCTCTTTATTTGTCCTCTCCAAAGGTGCTAATTTAATTTATTTATTACTCTATTTTGATGATATTGTGGTCATTAGCAACAACTTGTCTCTCCTTGATGGTTTCATTGGCAAATTGACTCGTGCATTTGCTACCAAGGATCTCAAGTCCTTGAACTATTTTTTGGGCCTAGAAGCCCATCGGACCTCTGCTGGCCTTTTTCTCAGTCAAGCCAAGTACGCCTCTAAAATACTCCAGCGTGCCCAACTCTTTGATTCTAAACCGGTCATTACTCCAATGGTGGTCGCTCATCATCTTTTGGCTGCTAGTCCTGCTTTTGATGACCCTTCTCTCTATCGATCCCTTCTTAGAGCTCTTCAATATCTCACTATCACTCGTCCGGACATTGCTCATGTCGTCACTACTGTTAGTCAGTACATGCATTAGCACTCTGTCTCTCATTTTCAAACAATTAAGTGGATTCTTCGCTACGTCAAAGGAACTCTTCGGTTTGGCCTATTTTTTACTTCATCCACTTTTCAAGAGATCCTTGCTTATTTCGACGCCGATTGGGCTGGGTGTCCCGACACCCGTCGATCAATCTCTGGCTATGCAATTTACTTTGGTGCTAATCTTGTGTCCTGGAGCTCTAAAAAGAAATCGACAATGTCTCGCTCCAGTTGTGAATTTGAATATCGGGCATTGTCTCTCACAGCTGCTGAAGTTAAATGGCTCCGTCATCTCCTTCGTGATCTTCATGTGCCTTCAGTCTCTTCTCCGGTAATGCTTTGCGATAATCAAAGTTCCATTTTTCTTGCTGTTAATCTAGTTTCTCACAAACGTTCTAAGCACATCGATTTGGATTATCATTTTGTGAGAGAACTGGTGGCTTCTAGAGAGCTGCACATTCGTTATGTCCCTACTAATCTCCAAGTTGCCCACCTGCTTTTGTTTTTTTGCAATCCAAGCTACGCGTCCAAGATTCTCAGTCACTAGGCTTGCACCCGGGGGGGGTATTACGGTTATGGCAGGATCCCAAAATCATGTCTCAAATAATTCTACCAATCTCACCATATCACAATCACATGATTCTAGGAAATCCCTTGATTATAGACAATAGCATAAATGGATAGTTTGACTCTATTGTAAATCATCTAGCTGTCATATTGTACAAAATATTATATATATACAATACACATACCACTAAGGGTAGGTGCGGTGGTTTTGTCTTTACCTTTTCACTGCCCATACCATTTCAATAGTAAAAACTCCACAGGCGATCTTCCTCTCCATCTTGTTGCCACTTCTAGACATCTTTCTATCGTTAAGTGTCTGATCTCCAATATTGGAACAGGCTTTGTAAGTTCAACTTGTAGAAATAGCATGCTGATAGAGAAGGAGATTAAAGTTATACTAGAGCAAAAGAATAAGGAAGATAACACTCCATTACATCTAGCGTTGACATATCGTCACAAAGAGGTGTCTGAGTTCTTGTTTAATCAGAATAAACAAGTTTTATGTCGCCCGAATACAGAAGAGAAGTCACCCTTGTACATTGCTGTCGAAGCAGGATATCTGGATCTTGTTAAAGGTATGATGAAGTACCTTTCTATAAGTGACGACCTAGACCAAATGATGACAGGAAAGTCAATTCTGCACGCTGCCATTAAAACAAGGAATAAAGGTAATTGATTTCTATTTTCTAACCCAATAGTTGTTGGTTCATTTTATTCAACACAAGTCTTGCATGTAGGAAGTAGGGATTCGTTGCACTCGTTCTCATTTTAGTTTGGGGCTTTTTCAAGGACCAATTTAGATGAAACTACTAGACTAGAAACGTTTGGAATAATGAGATTTGATTGAATTTGAAAATAGGATTTTAATTGTTTAGAATAAATAAAATTCAAAATGGCATTGGATTTTAAGGGATATGAAAGAAAAATTACATATATTTAAAATTTCGTCAAAATTAGTCAAATTTTAAGGAAGCTACAAAATTATTATTTTTTCTAATTCTTTTATAATTCCAACCAATTACAAAGTACACCATATCTCGAAATACTAACCTCAATATAACCCATCATAATCTTATATTGTTAGTCAATTCATCCACGATCTTTTTTATAATATTCTTTTGAGCTTTTATTACATCTTCACCAATGATTTTCATAACAACCGAAATCAAAATTATCTATGCGATTCAGGGAATACATGTAATCCTAAACTAAATAAGAATTTAGGCTATAAAATTCATAAAAGTAATGAAGTACCTAATAAAATTGTATAAAGGCAGCCTCTCAATACAAAAGCTCACAACTCTCTATCTATGTTATTATGAAACTTTTATTAGAAAAATGAGTTTTTGAGCATAATAATTGGCTATCTTTGAGTTAAAGTAAAGTGAGTTCCACACATTAATTTTGGGGAGTTCACATGGAAATATATTTTCTTTCATGAGAAAATTAAGATCAAGTATTGGGTTGCTCAAAACCATTAAAAAGTGAATGAGAAATTACCTCCAAATATCGTCGATTGAAAATGGTAACAAAAGCTTGAAACTTGTATCTTACATAAGATGGGTACAATTCTTTTAAAGAGTATATATACTATTACCCTGAAAGAAGGTTTGGATCTTTAAGGACACCCAAGTTTTGTGGAAGGGGGAGGACCTAGCACATACTTGGTTCACCACATGTGCGCTCGCGCCGCCGTCGGGCCAAACCCGAGCTTGACCCGTTGTATTTATATCTTTATGGAGAAAATTCATTTAAATGATTTTTTATTCAGTTTTTCAAAACGCTGTCATTTCTGTTACCATCGGTACAGTCTAAAACATTTCCATCTCTATTACCATTTGGGACAATCCAAAATGTTACTGTTTTGATTTGACTGAAAAATCATCTTATTTGACTTGAATTTTGCGCCTGTATGTTCAAAATTGAACTGCTGTAGTAATTCTTTGAATATGGATGACCTTTGGCCTCGTGATTATATTGAATAGTCACGGTAAAATCTATAAATACCCCACACACTTCATTCATCATCATCGATTTTCAGAATTGAGTTTTCCTACATATATTCTAGAGAGAGTTTAAAACACTTTTTAGTTCACTGGATATAGAGTTTGAAGTGCTTCTACTCTGTGTGTTCATCATTGTATCCTGAGAAGTAACGTCCATAAAACTCATAAGAACCATTGTGAGAGACGAATTTGCTTTAAAGACATTGTATAAAATACAAGCCTTGGTCACTTTCTCTACTTTGCTGTTTCTACAAATTCTGTAAGTCTTACAATTCTGTTTTGTTTTATTGTATTCTAATACTGTAGAAACACTGTTTCAGTTTCCAATTTTTGTTTCAATTTCTTCGGTTTGTGTTTCTGTTTCCAAAAACTTTGTACTGGTTTTGGTTTCAAAACAATTTTATGCTTTTTTAAACAATTTACTATTTTCAAAATAATTTCTATATTTCTGAAATAAATACTGTTTCTAAATATTGACTAGAACAACTTTCACACTATATGAATTTATAATTTGGCTAATCCTTTTACAATTAGGATTTGAAGCAACCAATAAGATTTGCCAAAAATCAACATGTATTGGATTAGAAAATGGTTTTCTGTTTAGACGGAAGACTCTGTTTGGATGCAACTAGCAATTCCATTAAGACCATTAAGCTACTATTTTAAGACTTTGTTTTTTCAAATTTATTCATCGATTTTAAAACAATTAAATGTTAAAGAAACATACTAGTACATATTTTAATTACTTTTAAGCTTATAGTCAAAGCTTAAAAATGCTTAACCTATATTTAATTATTAACCAAGTTCTAAGGAAAATTAAATCATAGAAAGATTAACTTAAACATCCTAATTAATAATATTCCAACATAAATGCATGATATCTAAGTGTGATTTATTTTTCGTGCATTAGATCTGAAGTATTAGATTATACTTTGAATATCATTTTCAGTCATATGTAACTGTAATTTGAGTCCGGAATGATCAAGTCTTTAGTGATGTGATTGACTAACATTGTAACTTGCAACGAGACTTAATTTAACCTAACAATTACAGACTCAATATAAACTTTTTGAATGAATTAACCAATACATATAATATAAGAGAGAAATTTTACAAACATTATTACTCAAATTGTCTAACATATACATACATGTGTAACTATTTTATCTCTCTTATAATTAATATTATATATATATATATTTTAAAATTAATAATTATTCACCATATAATCAAGTTAATTCCTTTAAAACTTATTACTTATTAGAGATTATTAACTTATTAAATATTAATTATAAGAGGATAACTGTAAAACAAAATAAATTAAATTAGAAGAATAGCTTGAATGCTAAAAAGTTTTTATTTTATGAAAGAAAATTCCTATTTCATCACCAATTATCCTCCATTAGGCATGCTCTACTAGCACTACAATACCCCATCCATGTAAAAATTACCGGTCCATATAATTAAGAGTAACAATTTTTCTATTTTTTACAAACTTATAAACAATTCTTATCAAACACTTAAATAACAAAATGACTATATTATACCCTAATCATTTCTTCAAAATTTATTTCCTAATAATTAATTCTTCAAAATTTGAAGCTTTTCAAAAAGTCCTTAATTTAATGAAAATTTTGATGTACGAAGGAGATACATGAGTTGCATTGCTAATTTTTAGTATACTTGTTTGAATTATATTTTTTTTTCATCTTTATGTCGTGGTTTGGCTGTTATTTAATTGTTTGTATTGAATATTTTAACTTTTTATTTCAAACTTTTGCAGAAATACTGGAACTATTGTTGAGCTACAGATTACGGGTCTTGGCTTTAGTTGTTGAAAATGGAATGACTCCCCTTTCCTATGCAGCATCCATAGGTTACCTTGATGGGGTTCGCTACATATTGAATTCGGAGGAGTTTATTTTTTGCACATACATACGCGATCCTAAGGGCTTATCTCCGATTCACATGGCATCCAAAAAAGGCCATATCCATATCATTCAACAGTTTCTCCTGCGTTTTCCAGATTCAATGGAGTTACTCGATCGAAGAGGTCAAAATATTCTTCATATTGCTGCTATGAATGGAAAAGCCAATGCGGTTAGTCATATGCTAAAAGTTCCAGAGCTTGAGAATCTTATCAATGGAAGAGATAAAAAGGGAAGCACCCCATTACATTTGGCCACGGCAAAAGTACATCCCAAGGTAGTCAGTATTTTAACATGGGACAAGAGAGTTGGCTTAGAGCTAATGAATAAGAGAAGTATGACTGCTCTGGATATTGTTGAGAACTACAAAGGATCAGTACCCTCATTTCAACAGGTATGCATTTACAAAATAGTGATAAATTATATTTTTTATATTAGGCACTGATGCTGCACTTTTCGACTCGCAATAAGTGTGGACTCCGTGACCTGTAGAACACTCAGAAAGATGATCAGAGGACCACCGGATTGGCTCCAGCGGTAGCTGCTCCGATGCTTAAGTAAGTAAACTGAATTGAAAGACTGTATTGAAAGCCAAAGAATGAGCATAATCATAAAACGTACCTTTAGGGTTTAATTTATAGATCGTGACCTTCCTAAGTTGATTAGGATTCGGTGCCATGAATATAAGGATTTGATCATCGGAGATTGCAGTTACCTTGTGGAGCATTGTGTCGTAGATAGAGATTATAATCATAGATAGTAGCTTCCTTGTTGAAGAACATTTCCGTGTTGAAGACTGTTTCCTTACTCCCTACTTGGCAGTTGTTAAGGAAACCATAAGGCCGGAACCATATGAAATGCTGAATGAATATTGCCCAGAGCATAAGGTCTGAAAGATATGTGCATGAGAATGCCCTGGAGGCTTCGCCTGCACTGTATGACCGAGTTTATCGGCTCTGTTGGATATATATATATATATATATAGGAATGCCCCGAAGGCTCTGTATAATCGAGATTATCAACTCTGTAAGCACACGTGTCTCAAGGTGATTGGTGTGTCTATTTGTGGTATATCAGCTACTCCCCCCCGAGCCCTAGTTAGAAGCTAGGGCTTAACTAGGGTTATGGGCTTTGTGAAGAGTCACACGTTTTGTTTCTCCATTTCTCGAGACGTCAGTTTAATGGATCATTTATTGCGCAGCCGATACTTGAGAGGCCATTATTATTTTCAACCGTTGTGCCGGCTCGTCTTGGGAGGCTCATATTTTGAATGTGTATATAAAGAGAGGGAAAGGTCTTTTACACCTTTCTTCTGCACTTGCTTCTACAGTACCAGAGGCTGCCACCGCCATTTGACATATTTTGAAGTTTGAAGGATATCTGGTGTTCATAGTCCTTTCTTGATTTCAAGTTAGATTTTAGTCCCCTGCTACATTCCTTCTCATTTGCTTCATTATTTTCTTTTGTTCGCCATGTCTGGCCCTGAGTCACCCTCTGGTTCGGGCAGTCATTCTAGGATCGTTCCTCAACTGCAATTAGTAAATCTTCCTTCTGTAAATGACGATGAGAATAGACTGGTAGAGCCCCCTTCTAGTCCGAGGGTTAGGATTGTTGATGCATTTGATGAGCCCCTAAATAGGGCTGGTGAGACCTCTGGTCGATCCAGTCATAGAGAGGAGGGTGAGAGTGCAATCACCGAGAAAATGTTGAAGGAGTTATGGAAGAAATTCAAACTTCCCTCAAACGTTACTTTCAGGGTCCCAGACTCTCTAGATCGCCCAGGTGATGTTAGAGAGGGGGAAATCTGCGCCTACCTGGCCTGGTTTGAAATGGCACTGACACTCCCCCTTCCTGATATTATAAAACAATTCTTCTGCTGGTTCGACCTTTGCCCTGCAGACCTGAACCTTAACAGTTGGAGACATCTGTTGAGCTTCATTGTGTTGGGGCATATGAATAATGTCAATGTGTCCCTTGACCTGATCCGTAGTAATATGGATCTAAAACTCCAGAAGGCGGAAGGCCTTTACTATATGTCTTTTGATAGTGGGTTCAGACCCCTTACTTCCGTGCCCTCTTCCAACAAGACCTGGAAGAAGTGGTACTTCTTTATAAAAGGAGGATGGGAATTCAAGGACTTCGAAGGCCAATTCTCAACATTCCCTCGAACCATTGGGCGAAAGGGTGAGGCCCAATTTTCCCGTGGCTGTGCTGATTTCATTTTGTACACCAATTGCTGAATTGATCAATTTCTGTGTTTTTCGTGCAGTTAGGAGCGTGTAGAGGAGACCGGACTTCTCTCCCGCGATTCAAAAGCAATATAAAGCCCAGCAATCAAGACCATTCCTCCATTGTTAACCCTGATAAATTGATGGCTGCCAGAGGAGGTGTTGCGGAGCTTGCAAAGGATATGATGGCACGGTGGCAGACCGAGCCATCTTCGTCTGTGGCAGTGGGGGAGGCTTCTTCCCCAGTGGACCCTCCCGTCCCGACGAAGAAGCGGAGGATACTTTCGATTTCTCCTGACCCCACTGAGGGGGAGAGAGAGGCACCTGCCCCCATTTCTATGGTCCCCCCAGCCCCGTCTAAGCAAGCGGGTAAGAGGGCGTCATCCTCGGTGGCCCTTGATGCTATGCGGGCCAAAAAGATTCTGGAGGACTTTTGGGCCAAAGGCTCAAACCAAATTAGGCCCCAGAAGCCGGAGAAGCTCCTTGCTGACCTGGCTTCTCTTCAGGTCAAGGTGAGTTCTTCGGGTCTTTATCTCTTTTCCCTTTTTTCCAAGTGTCTTGGTTGGCCCTGAACTGTGTGCTTTGTACACTGTAGGCTCTGCACACCCTTTTTGCTCTGACGGAGGTCTCTCCTCCTTCAGAGGAGGTTGATCAACTGAAGGCCGAGGTGGACGATCTCAGGCTTCGGCTTGGTACTACTCAGTCGGAGGCTCACGACTCTACAGAGAAGCTGAAGGAGTCACAGAATTCTCTGATCGTGATGGAGTCAGAGAAGAACCTTGTCGTCGAGCGGGCAAAAAGGTTGTAGAGGGAGATGGACGGCATGCGTTATAAATATAACCAAAAGCTTGATGACGTAGTAGAGCAGGCCAAGGTGGACAATGAGATGGAGATGAGGATGGAGCTGGAAGAAATGACTAACACCCTGATTCTGTTCAGTTTTAACAACTTCCAAGATAGGTTCCTTGCTAAATTTCCTGATTTCGACGTATCCTCGATTGTGCCTCCAGGGGTTACCCCTCCTGAGGTTGGAGTTCCGAGCGAGGTGGTCGACGTTCTTCCTGCCGATCCCACTGAAGTTGTCGTCCCAAGTGAGACAGTTGATGCTGCTCCTACCGATCCTTCCCCAGCCGTTGAGCCTACTTTTGCTGATTAGGCTTAGGAAATATGCTTTTTTTTTTTTTTTTTTTTTTTTTTTTTTTGAACTTCAGTGTAACAGACTTTTGCTGAATGAAAGAATATTTCCTTTCTCAAATGTCTTCTTTTGTGCTTGGTTGACCCATGTAGTATTTCCTTTGAATTTGTTGTTGAAGTGAGAAACTAATACAAGTAAGGATGCTCTGGATCCCTCCAGATCAGCTTTCAAGAGTTGGCGATTATCTTTCGAACTGTAGTTGTGATAAGATAATAATTGTAGACTAGTTCTGATTGCTTCTTCTTCTTTGGATAAGAGAGGAAAGCAATTTCAATCTGACATATAGGGATTTGACACTGATCTTGTGCCACATATATATTGAGAGAAAATTTCTGAAGAATTCTGAGGCAGTTTGTTCTGAATCCAAGTTTTGTAGTAGAAACGGTGTCTTGTGTCTGTTGCTTTGATGATTGAGACTTTTTCCTTCTAAATCATTCAGACCTGGACTGAGATATATCCGAACTGACGGTTTGTCATACACGTGGTCCGTCAAGGATCAATGGAATGGCAGACCGTGAGGTCTGTATGTTGGACCAAAGGCCTTTGTATAAAGGTGGATCGAACTTTGTTTGCTTTGATCAGTTTGGTATTCTTGGGGAAGCCTTGTATCTTGTCGTCTAAGTATCCGAAAGGACGGTTTTAGACGTTATTCGTTTAGCTGTCCTTTGGGTTTTCAAGGCCAACCCTTTATTTAACCGATGCGACGGTACAACTGGGTGACTTTTGGGCTTCGAGGGTCTATATATATGATAGAGGAGCGTACAGTTGCGCCCTCTCTTTTTACTTGTGTTCCCATACTATTCCTCTGTCGGAGAGAGTTTGAATGCCTTTTAGAGGCTTACCGTTTGCCCGGAGATGATTGACGATTTTCAGTCCGAGTTGGGAATGATTCAACTATGGCCGAGAGTTAACCTTCCCTTTGATTCAGTCTCCAAGGAAGGATTGGAGGAGGCTAAGATCTTCTTGTCCATCTTAGCATCCGGTCAAGATTTCTCCGATGGGAAGTGGGCCCTCCTTGATTCAACCGAGGCTTGGAGCACTGGTGATGAAGATGAAGGTGGGATGCCTTCTTCCCTTTGTGTCTTGGCAGAGACCCTTGCTCAAATCGGTTGGGGTATCAGGCTTGCTTTGAGGGAGATGAATGGAGGCCTCCTGAGACCCAGGGCCCTCATCATCCGTTGGTATTGAGATAAGTGATAGTGATGATGAAATGGTCTGGGTGCTTCTTGCTGCAGATTGGGGTTCAGGGTTCCTTCCTTTCAAATGGAGCCGGCGACGGCGGTAATGGAAGTTTGGATCTTGGATCCTTTTCTCATTTGAAGAAGAAAGCCATGATGTCGTAGTGTTTGCCTTTGTTGTAGCTTTTTGTGTACTTGTTCTATTTCCAGTTTTCTTGTACTGATGTAAATTTTCTGAATCATCAATAAAATTGAGTTCCTTCTTCTCAGATCTGATGTTCTTTTGTATTTGAATGTGCCTTTCTGGAGTTAAAGCACCTTTTCGTGCACTTCTGATGTCTAATTGTTCTAAGAATAGATTAAAGAAACTTTGTAGAAGTCTTGAATCATAGTACTTCTAACCTGTTCGGTATTGTAGTACTTTGTTGCTTGCTGGTAGATCTAGGAAACTTTAGTTTGAAGATGTTCTGAACTTCTGTCTTTGGACGAATTGGATCATAGAGTCTGTATATTGACGATAGACCAGGCTTGGAAGGCCTGTGCATTAAAAGATGGACCAAGTACTTAAGACTTGTACATTATGGACCAGGCTCTGGAAGCCTGTGCATTAAAAGATGGACCAAGTACTTAAGACTTGTACATTATGGACCAGGCTCTAGAGGCCTATGCATTATAGATGGACCAAGTACTTAAGACTTGTACATTATGGACCAGGCTCTGGAGGCATGTGCATTATAGATGGACCAAGTATTTAAGACTTGTACATTATGGACCAAGCTCTAGAGGCCTGTGCATTATAGATGGACCAAGTACTAAGACTTGTACATTATGGACCAGGCTCTGGAGGCCTGTGCATTATAGATGGACCAAGTACTTAAGACTTGTACATTATGGACTAGGCTCTCGAGGCCTATGCACTATAGATGGACCAAGTACTTAAGACCTGTACATTATGGACTAGGTTCTGGAGGCATGTGCATTATAGATGGACTAAGTACTAAGACTTGTATATTATGGACCAGGCTATGGAGGCCTTTGCATTATAGATGCACCAAGTACTAAGACTTGTACATTATGGACCAGGCTCTAGAGGCCTGTGCATTATAGATGGACCAAGTACTAAGACTTGTACATTATGGACCAGGTTCTGGAGGCCTGTGTATTAAAGGATGAACATTTTTTTTTGGAAGCATTAAAAGGAAAGAAACATCTCTTATTGATAGTACTTCCGTAAATGTTCCACGTTCCATGGCCTCGGAATAGGCTTCTCAGTCATGTCTTCTAGCCAGTAGGTGGTAGGCTGAACAACCTTCGTCACTCTGTAGGGGCATTCCCAGTTTGGTGACAACTTTCCCATAGTGGGATCCTTGGTATTTTGAAAGACTCTTATTAAGACAAGGTCTCTGACTTGAAAGCTGACCGTCTTGAGTCCCTCCTTGGATTTGTTGACCATTCTCTATTGATAAGCTTCCATTTTGATGCTGGCTTGATTCCTTCTTTCTTCAAGCAAATCCAAATTTTTCATCAGCTGCTGATCATTGGATTCTTGCTCAAAGGCTTCAGTTCTCAGGGTTGGCATACCGATCTAAACAGGAATTACTGCCTCTGTACCATAGGCCAACGAGAAGGGAGTTTCAGAGGTGGGCGTTCTTCTGGTTGTTCTGTAGGACCAAAGAACTCCAGGGACTTTCTTTGCCCACTTTCCTTTGGCCTGTTCTAACCTTTTCTTTAATCCATCAAGGATCATTCGGTTGGTGACCTCTGCTTGCCCATTCGTTTGTGGATGGCCTAAGGAGGCAAAGTGTTGCCTAATGTTGAGGTTTTCACAGAATTTCTTGAAGCCTTTACCTGTGAACTGCGTCCCATTGTCAGAGATAATCACACGTGGTATGCCGAACCTGCAAACAATGTTTTTTCAGGTGAAGCTCTCAACTTCTTTTTCTGTGATATGCGTTAGAGGTTCAGCTTCGGCCCACTTAGAGAAGTAGTCGATGGCTACCAAGAGGTACTTCCTGTTCGGAGGTGCCTTTGGTAATGGACCCACGATGTCCATCCCCCACTGAGCAAAGGGCCAAGGACTTGGAATTGGGATGAGCTCATGACGAGGCTGGTGTTGATATGGGGCAAACCTTTGGCATTTGTCGCACTTCTAGGCATACTCCTTAGCCTGCTTTAACATGTTTGGCCAGTGATAGCCTTGAGACAGAGCTCGGTGAGCTATAGTTCAACCTCCATTATGATTCCCGCAAATTCCCTAGTGTATTTCAGCCAAGACATATTGTGATTCTTCTGGAGCTAAGCATTTTAACAGAGGTTGAGAATAAGACCTTCTGTAAAACTTGTTATTCAGGATTAGGTACCGAGCTGCTCTGATTCGGATTCTCCTGGCTTTGTTTTTGTCTTCTGGGAGGAGCCCGGATTGTAGGTACTGGAGGATTGGGGTCATCCAACTCTGGGGCTGTTTAGCAATTTGAGCAATTTGGGCTTCCTCTATGCTAGATCCTAGCTGATAGGAGATTTTTATTGTGGAGTTTGCTTCAGATTTTAGGGGGGACGCCATGTTAGCCAAAGCATCTGCTCTGTAGTTCTGGCTTCTTTCAATTTTTTGGTTAGTGAATTTTTGGAAGGAATGCTTTAAGTGGTTCACCAGTTCGGAGTACCGAAGCATCCTATCATCTTTAATGGAGAACTCTCCTAGGACTTGGCTTACCACCAGTTGGGAGTATGAGAAGACTTTTAGGTTCTGAACCTCGCATTCCAGGGCCAATTTAATGCCTAAGATTAGGGCTTCATATTCTGCTTCATTGTTGGAAGCTTTGAATCCCAGGCTGACTACTTTTTCTGATGTGAGCCCATCACTGGACTATAGTACCAGGCCTACTCCTGAGCCTTGATCGGTTGACGATCTATCGATGTAGAGCAGCTAGGTTCCTGAGGTTTTGTTGATTTGTGCCTTGTCTTGAAGTGCCGAGGTGAACTCGGCAACAAAATCAGCCAAGGCCTGCCTTTTGATGGAGTTTCGAGGTACATACGATATGTCAAACTCCCCTAGCTCCACAGACCATTTCACTAATCTTCCCGATACCTCAGGTTTCCTCAATATTGACTTCAGAGGATAGACAGTTGGGATTTCAATTGGATGGGCTTGGAAATAAGGTCGGAGCTTTCGAGCTGATATGACTAGGGCAAAGGCTAGCTTTTCTACTTCTGGATATCTCTTTTCTGTGTCAAATAGTGCCCTACTGACGTAGAATATGGGCCTCTGTACCCCTCTGTCCTGTCAAACTAATGCGGAGCTGACCGCGTTTTCTGAAACTGCAAGGTACAAAAGTAGCTTTTCTCCCTGTACTGGTTTTGACAGAAGTTCTGGAGAGGCTAGATACTCCTTTAGTTCTTGAAAGGCTTTCTCGCATTCTTCCGTCCACTGCAAAGCTTTGTTGTCCTTCAGAGCTTTGAAGAAAGGTAGGCAGCGATGAGTGGATTTGGAGATAAATCTGCTCAATGCCGCGATTCTGCCGTTTAGTGCCTGATTGTCCTTTCTGGTTTTTGGTGACTTCAGTCCCATCAGAGCTTGGATCTGAGTGGGGTTTGCTTCGATACCCCTCTGAGAGACAATGTATCCCAAGAATTTTCCCTTCGTAACCCCGAAGGTACATTTTGAGGGGTTGAGCTTCATTCTGTACTGTCTGAGGATATCGAAGGTCTGGGCTAAGTGCTGGAGGTGACTACTTTTCTGCAGACTTTTGACCAGCATGTCATCGATGTATACCTCTATGGTACTGCCGAGCAGTGGGCTGAACATCTTGTTCACCAACCGTTGGTAAGTGGCTCCAACGTTCTTCAAACTGAAAGGCATTACTCTATAGTAGTAGAGACCTCGTTCGGTTATGAAGGCTATCTTCTCTTGGTCTGGAAGGTACATCTGAATTTGGTTGTATCCAGAGTAGGCATCCATGAAACTCTTGAGCTCGTGTCCCGCAGTGGCGTCGACCAACTGATCTATCCTTGGCAGTGGAAAGCTGTCTTTGGGGCACGCCTTATTAAGGTCTGTATAATCAACGCAGACTCTCCACTTGCCATTTTTCTTCTTGACCAGGACGGTGTTAGCTAGCCACTCGGGATAGAACACTTCTCGTATCATCCTGGCTTCCAGCAGCCTCTGGACTTCTTCATTTATAATCTGATGTCGTTCAGGAGCAATTGGTCTTCTCTTCTGTCTAACTGGTGGGTGGTCTGGATCTACCATCAGCTTGTGAGTTATAAGGTTGAGATCTATTCCCTCCATGTCTTTGGTCTCTCGAGCAAAGACAGAGAGGTTGTCTTTCAGAAACCTGACTATCTTCTCCTGTTCGGTGTGTGTTAGGTCTGGGCCGATGTATAAATAACGCCCCTCTGATTCTGAACTGACCAACACTTTAATGGGTTCGCCAATGGGTTTGGCTCGACTGTCTCGTCCCCTTGGGCTTAGGGGTTCTTCAATGCTGGATGGGCAACCTTCGACCTCGGGAGTGTGGGTGAGAACCGGATCTGCACAGTCTCGAGTGTACTGTAATTGCTATTTGGTGGCCTTCTCCTTGAGTGCAATAGCATGGCACTCCTGGGAGGTTGGCTGACACCCTTTGACAGAGTGAACGTTCTGGTTGTCGACATACTTAAGACACTGATGGAGGGTCGAGGTGACCGCCCCCATCTGGTGTAACCAAGGTCTCCCGATTATGGCGTTGTAGGGAGATTTCATATTCAACACCATGTACTCCGAGATGGTGGTCTTCTGCCCTTCATCTTCTCCTACAGTAGTAGGAAGGTCGATTCTCTCCAATGGGGTGCTGAGATTGCCATCAAAAACTACCATCACGGCAGTAGTAGGCTTGATGTTGTCGTGGTCCATTCCCATTTGTTTGAATGGTTCATGGAACAGTATGTTGACGGAGCTGCCAGTATTGACCAAGACTCTCCTGATCTCGAAATTGGCAATTTTGAGAGTGATGACGAGGGCATCGCTGTGAGGGCAGTGTACCTCCGCTAGGTCCTGTTCGGTGAATTGGATCTCCGGTGCTGGCTTGAGCCTCTTTTCAACGTTGGAGATCTGCAATACGTTCGGGGCGGCCCTGGCCTCCCGAGCGTATCTCTTTCTTGCCCTGTTAGACATTCCTGTAATAGGGGAGTCAGCATGGAGGACGTAGATGACATGGTTGTTCTGCCTCTAAGGCTCGTTTCGTCCTTCTCTCTGCTCTTGCCTCTGCTCGGGCCTCTGGTCTGGCCGTTATTGAGGCTTGTCTTCTTGGGGGTTCTGCCTTCCGTCTTGCTTGACGAACTCCCGAAGACGCCTCTTCTTTATGAGTTGTTCTATCTCATACCGGAGGGTCCTGCATGAGTTAGTCGTATGTCCATGATCTTTATGGAAATTACAATACTTACTTTGGTCCCGAAGACTGGGGTCTCCTTTTATTGGTTCCGGCCACCTCAGGTTTTCCCGATCTCGAATCTGCCAGAGTACCTGGTTCGGTGTAGTGTTCAAAGGAGTAAAGTTAGTGAATTCCCTTGGTCCAGAATTGTACACAACTCTGGGTGCTGTTATCTTTTCTAGGCTTCTGGCCCTCTTTTTGCTGGAGTCTCTTCTGTGGTCCTCTTTCTTGTGGTCCTCCCTCTTCGGATTATCCCTCTGGGTCTGATCTTTGCCGTTCTGGGATGTGCGGTTGGCTTCTTCCAAGTTGATGTACTTCCTGGCCCGATCCATTAATGCCGCCATGTCGGCTAGAGGGCTCTTTGTCAAGGAGTCTCTAAAGCCACCGTGGGCAAGTCTAGCAGTTAAGGCAGCTACAAAGAATTTTGGGCTGCAGTCAGTGATCTCCGTGAGTTCGGCATTGAAGCGCGCAATGTAGGCTCTGAGGGATTCCTCCTTAGTCTGCTTGACATTCAACAGGAATTCTGGTCCCTTCTGAGCCTTCTGCTGGTCATAAACCTGTCCAAGAATTGTCTACCGAGCTCATAGAAACTAGTAATTGAGTTCGGAGGGAGGTTGTGGAACCACTTCAGAGCAGTTCCCTTCAAGCTGGTGATGAAAGTCTGGCACATGAAAGCATCAGAAGCACCGTGAAGGGCCATCTTATGCTGGTAGTGCGAGAGATGATCTCCTGGATCTCCAGACCCATCGTACAAGGTGAACTTGGGCACCATGAACTTTCTGGGCCTTTCTTCTGACATGATGGCGTGAGTGAATGGGGTGGCCAGTCTTCTAAGCAGCCTGGCCAACTCGTCTTTCTCTAGAGGGTTCTGGGCACCTCTCAAAGCAATTGTTCGGTCTATAGACTCAGCGATTTCTTCTACCCTCCGCGGGTCTCTGAATTTGATATCTTGTGAATCCTGCCTGACAGCCTCGGCTTCAGGGTAGTCGGGTTGAGTACGTCCTTCGGACGGAAGAGGGTTCCGAACCGGAGAGATTGGTGCTGCATGGGGATAAGGCTCCTATGGTGCCGGATGTGCTCCTGAAGCCCTTGGAGTTGGGGCTCGAGTAGTGCTCCGGTAATGGACGTCAAGGACGAAGGCTGACATTCCCCAGCTTGGAGCTGCTGACGGCTGTGGATCTCTTCCAACGCGGGCAACACCCTGGGGGTGCCCAGGCTGGTTATTTGGAGCCTGCTCGTGGGGCTCTTCATTCTCAGTGTTAACAAGGGGTTGTGTTCCCGCAGCAATGTTGACCAGCGGGTTAGGAGGGTTCGTCCCTTGATTCTGTGTGAGCGTTGCCAGTGTTCTAGTGATGGCAAGCAGCTGTTCTTGCACCAGTTCATTGTGTCGTTTGATCGATTTGATCTCTTGTCACATGGGATCAACCGTTGGCCCCCTTGCTCGTGGAGCAGGCGGCCGGCGTTGAGAGTTTTGCGGATTCTGAGTATTCTGTCGCGGTCGGAGATTTGGGGCCATAGTTTTTCGGTGAGGAAAGAGACGAGTTGGTGAATAGAGCACTTGGAGATTAGTCGATTTCCCACAGACGGCGCCAAACTGATACTGCACTTTTCGACTCGCAATAAGTGTGAGCTCCGTGACCTGTAGAACACTCAGAAAGATGATCAGAGGACCACCGGATTGGCTCCTGCGGTAGCCGCTCCAATGCTTAAGTAAGTAAACTGAATTGAAAGATTGTATTGAAAGCCAAAGAATGAGCATAATCATAAAGCGTACCTTTAGGGTTTAATTTATAGATCGTGGCCTTCCTAAGTTGATTAGGATTCGGTGCCATGAATATAGGGATTTGATCATTGGAGATTGCAGTTACCTTGTGGAACATTTTGTCGTAGATAGAGATTATAATCATAGATAGTAGCTTCCTTGTTGAAGACCGTTTTTGTGTTGAAGACTGTTTCCTTACTCCCTGCTTGGCAGTTGTTAAAGAAACCATAAGGTCGGAACCATATGAAATGCTGAATGAATATTGCCTAGAGCATAAGGTCTGGAAGATATGTGCATGAGAATGCCCTGGAGGCTTCGCCTGCACTGTATAACCGAGTTTATCGGCTCTGTTGGATATATATATGGGAATGCCTCGAAGGCTCTGTATGATCGAGATTATCAGCTTTGTAAGCACACGTGTCTCAAGGTAATTGGTGTGTCTGTTTGTGGTATATCAAGCACATAACCTCAAATCATATTGACGCAACAAATAAAACAAATCTTAAACTAAAAATCTATTTTTTAATATGATATAAATGGATATTCCAATGCTAAATGATGGACTGTGGCAAACAAAAAAAAAAAAAATTAGTGAACCTCATGGCAAAGTGTGACTTTTGACCACACATTGTTTCAAATCAAACATAAATGGTTTCGGTCAATTTCAACAATATTTGTATGTTTTTCGAGGTAGCTAACAGCTACTAATCGAGGTCCCAATACGTCTTGACTGCTCGTTCCATATAAATTTCCTATGCTTGAAAAAAATCATCTTCAAGTTAACTATATATAGTAGTTAATCTTTAAACTGATACTTAAACAAATCTGCAATATTGGATGTTGTAGAAATGACCATGACATTTAACAACTCAAAAAAGTCCATACTTCCTATAGATACATCATTATTTTTCCTTGATTGTATAAGGTCATTTTCGTAATTTTCTATTACTACTTATGAAATCTTTGGGTTCGAGGGTATTTTAATCATTTTTAGCACAATCTCTAATTAGGAGTAGTTTTGTCTTTTGTAGGAGGTTACTTTTATAATTCATCAATTACTAGTATTTTGGTTATTTACTAAGATAGTTTTAGGTCTAGGGGTATTTTCATATTTTTTTATACATATTTTGGCCCCGAGGGTATATTTCAATCATTTTCCATTTCTTAGGGGGCATTTTTATAATTTTTAGTATTTTCTTACCCTTTAGGAGCAATTTGTTTTTCCATTTTAGAGATTTCTACGTCCAATGGGTTTCTCATAATATTTATGGCATCATTTTATCTTTTGGAGAGAATTTTGGTAATTATAACATTGTCTTACTCCTACAATGAGGGGTTTTGTTATTTTTCACCCCTTTTAAAGACATTTTTTTAATTTTGGCACCATCTTGCTCTTTAGTGGGCATTTTGGTAATTATACCATTTTGTTAACTCTTGGGTAATTTGGTTATTTGTTATATTTGGAGGCCATTTTTGAGTTCTTGATGGCATGCTAGTAATTTGGGATCATAATATTTTATGATTTGTTTTTATTCATCTTAGAATAAATTATGTGTTTTTAGCATTTTAATTGGTCCACATTTGGTCAACTTCATTCCTACACGTGCAAGTCATTTTTATTTTTCATTTTTAGTTTAAATAATAAAAAGACAATTTAGTGAGATTTATCAAATGGTTTGGAGGATAATTTGGATTTTATTCAATTACATAGCATTCTATTTGTTAGAATTTGCTAGACAAAATCTCATTAGTCAATGTCTTTTTTATTTTCTTATTTTTCATTTAGTTAAATAAACGAAGCTTGTCATGTGGTTATTACATAAATTGAAGTTTTAATTCTTTTATCTAATCTCGTGTTAGTCTATCTTGGTAGACGGGTTTCCTATTGGTTAGTTAGTTTAATTCATTTTCTTACTTTTCATTTTATAATAATTTAGATTTGAGATAAATAATTTTTTTTTATTAGGATAGTTTTCTTATTAAGATTTGAATTTGAAGATTAATTATTGGCCATTAGATCAATTCCCCTCGCCATTAGATCAAGTGATCCCCTCTAAAATGTCTATAAACTCTCAATTGAATTTTTTTGTTAGAAACTCTATTATGAAAAATATCAGTTTTATCTTTAACATAATAACTAGTTTGACAAAAAAGATTGTTTATGTTTTTAGTAAAAAAAAAGGAAACAAAACAGTAATATGTTTCTGTAAAATACAGACAACCAATTACAGAGAACAGAGAACTATTTCTGTTCCAAATTTTGTAAATAGAATTAAAATTTAAGAGAAATCGTAAAATGTTACTATTTGTAACTAGTTTTTCAGAAAAATAAAAACAGAAACTGAATTAGAAGAATTTACTATTTTTTGGTAAAAAACAAACCAAGTCTAGCATTTTACACTATATCTTTAAGACAGATTACGCTTTCGTACTTGGTACTTACGATTTGAATAGACTTTTGCCTCCCAGAATGAAGTGGTCTCACACAGAGAAGAAGCACTACAGACTCTGTGTACAATGAACCAGACTTATGTTTCAGAACTCTCTCAAACTAGATGTATGAATGCATAAAAAATGTAATGAATTCAATGAATGAATGTAGGTGCGTAGGTGGTGTTGATATAGAGAATGTGTGTCTGTTTGGTTCATACACGAAGGCTTACAATCACAATAGTCCAACGAACAGCCGCAGGGAAAAAGACGATTCAGTCAAAATTCAAACCAAATGTTTAATTGCAAAATGACGTCGCCTTGGATTTAAACCAAAACCAAACGCGACAACATTGTATTTAAATTATCCTGGTAACTAAACCACAGCGCTTTGGACTGTTTCTAACAGTAACAGAAACGACAGCATTTTAAAAAATTAATTTAATGAATTTTTTCCGAAAAGATATATACCTAGCGGGCCAAACCCAAACCTGACCCAGCCCAGGGCGGGGCGGCGGCGCGCGCGTGGGTGATGAACCAAGCATGTGCTAGGTCCTCCCCCTTTTCACAAAACTTGGGTGCCTCTTAGGGTCCAAACCTCCTTCAAGGTAATTGTATATATACTTTTTAAAAGCCGTGTACCCATCCTATGTGAGACACAAGCTTTTCACAAGATTCAAGCTTTTGTTACCATTTTCAAGTAGTGATGTTTGGAGACAATTTTTCATTCACTCCTTAATGATTTTGAGCAACCCAATATAGGATCTTAATCTCCTCATGGAGGAGAACACATTTTCATATGGACCCACCAAAATTAATGTGTGAGACCCACTTTAATTTTAGCTCAAAAATAGCTAATTATTATGCTCAAAAACTCATTTTTCCTAACATTTTCAGCTTGAATAATGGTACGTTGAGGTTGGAATATTTGAACAATGGAATTCTCATGCTATGTTTTTTTTCCCTCTATCTATCATACAACGCTTCGCTGTGATAATTATTAATTATAGATGTCTTCAATTGAGATTTACAATCTTACATATAGTAAATAGTCATATCTTTTATAAAACATAAAAATGGAAAAAAAATTATAGAAATTATCAAAATGGAAAATTTGAACTAGACTTAAATTTGAGTAATATAAAGTACTGTGAAGAAAATATATTGCATTCTTATGTTGGAAATTATCACAAAATATGAGTTTGTAATTATTAAGCTTAGTTGAGTTACTAGACAAATATATTCTATTAGTCTTAAGATCAATTGAGCTAAAGTTTTATTGAATTACATAATTTTAGAGACGAATTTCATTGAAGTCTGCACTACTCTAGAATTGTATGCAAACTAAAGGTATAAACATTTATTTATTTGCATTCATTAACTTAGGGAGCATTTGATCTTTCATTAGGTCTAGTTAGTCTGTGTTGAATTGTATTTATGGTATTAGGATCCTCTCCATTACACTTGTCTTTCAATGTTTCTCAATGTAGTTCTAGATGCATGACGCATCATATATTTGCTATTAAATAATTAAACAAAAAGTGATATGTCATGCATCAAAGGTACCTTGAAAAAAATTGAGGGAATGAGTAATGGAGAGGAGCCTTGTCCGTATTCATGTCCTCAATAAATTTACTTTCTACAATAAGCTAAAGTTACCTTAGGGATCGACCATTTTAACACTAAACTTATTATTTTGATGTGTATTCGAGAAGTTAAAACAATAGCTTACTTTCTTGAACATGCATAATTTCTCATTAAAATGAGCACATGTCTTGTTCGATCACAAAAGTGATTATATTGATGTAATATATTCCAATAGCTTCACCATTTAAATGCTTTTAATACTTTTTGAAAGTGTAGCCAATTGTTAGAGTCAGTGTATTAAATCCAGCTCTTTCTTTGAATGAGCAGGTAATGTCATTATACCACTACTCACTTCAACAAATTTTTTGATCAAATAATGAAATTTGGTAAAAAAAAAAATAGTATACCTTATGGGTTTTAAATTGGATATAAGTGATTTGGAAAATTTTTGAAAAATTTAGCATATTTTTCAAGATAATCAATAAGTACTAATTAGGTCATTCAGTTGGTACCATAACATTTGGTTGTAGTGTGGCGTACAATAAGATTTTCTTTGCACTAAAATTTTCCATTTCATCACCATGGTTACATGTTCATAGTAACCTAAAAGTTCCTCTTTTACCTTGCAGCGGTTAACATGGCAAGCCTTGAGATATGCCAATGTGCCACGAACTCCGTGTTCAAAGTCACAAAGTTCGAAGACTTAATCGAAGAAACAAAGTACAAGACTCAATCGATCAGACAACGTTCAAGGAGTCGATCAAATACACAAAGTCTAAGGAATCAATCAAGTATGGAGAATTTCAAGGACAGGGTTAATACACTCTTGTTGGTAGTAATACTTGTGGTCACTGTGTCCTTTGCTGCGGGTTTCACAATGCCAGGTGGCTGTAATGGCTTCGATCCAAACAAAGGCCTGGCAACTATGTTTGAAAAGAATACATTCCATGTCTTCTTGATCAGCAACACCATAGCTATGTACAGTTGTATGGTTGTTGCTGTTGTCCTCATATGGGCACAATTGAGTGACATTAATTTAATTATTGCTTCTGATATACCACAAGAGAGCAGGCCAATCAGCACCTGACACGTATGCCTATGAATCCAACTCAGCTCACGCCCAGCCAATGGCTAAAGCGCTCGAACGTCCAGAACAGGATAAAAGATCGGAAGTGGCTAAGCATATGCCTCTAGAGCACATGTATATCCGAATAAGGATCTCAGAGTTAATTACAGGATCCAGACCAACACTCCAGACCTCGTCACCGCCTTAGCGGTTGTCGAGCAGGGAATAAGGAAACACTCTTCAACACGGAAACAGTCTTCAACAAGGAAGCTACTATCTACGATTATAATCTCTATCTACGAAACAATGCTCCATAAGGTAACTGCAATCTCCGATGATCAAATCCCTATATTCATGGCACCGAATCCTAATCAACTTAGGAAAGCCACTATCTATAAATTAAACCCTAAAGGTACGCTTTATGATTATGCTCATTCTTTGGCTTTCAATACAGTCTTTCAATTCAGTTTACTTACTTAAGCATCGGAGCGGCTACCGCCGGAGCCAATCCGGTGGTCCTCTGATCATCTTTCTGAGTGTTCTACAGGTCACGGAGCCCACACTTATTGCGAGTCAAAAAGTCCAACATCAGTTTGGCGCCGTCTGTGAAAAATCGACTAATCTCCAAGTGCTCTATTCACAAACTCGTCTCTTTCCTCACCGGAAAACTACGGCCCCAAATCTCCGACCGTAACAGAATACTTAGAATCCGCAAAACTCTCAACACCGGCCGCCTGCTCCACGAGCAAGGGGGCCAACGGTTGATCCCATGCGACAAGAGATCGAATCGATCAAACGACACAATGAACTGGTGCAGGAACAGCTGCTTGCCATCACTAGAACACTGGCAACGCTCACACAGAATCAAGGGACGAACCCTCCTAACTCGCCGGTCAACATTGCTGCGGGAACACAACCCCCTGTTAACACTAAGAATGAAGAGCCCCACGAGCAGGCTCCACATAACCAACCTGGGCACCCCCAGGGTGTTGCCCGAAATTGGAAGAGATCCACAGCCGTCAGCAGCTCCAGGTTGGGGAACGTCAGCCTTCGTCCCTAACGTCCATTATCGGAGCACTACTCGAGCCCCAACTCCAAAGGCTTCGGGAGCACATCCGGCACTACAGGAGCCTTATCCCTATGCAGCACCAATCCCTCCGGTTCGGAACCCTCTTCCATCCGAGGGACGTACTTAACCCGACTACCCTAAAGCCGAGCCTGTCGGGCAGGGTTCACAAGATATCAGATTTAGAGACCCACAGAGGGTAGAAGAAATCGCCGAGTCTATGGACCGAACAATTGCTTTGAGAGGTGCCTAGAACCTTCCAGAGCAAGACGAGTTGGCCAGGCAGCTCAGAAGACTGGTCACCCCATTCACTCTCGCCATCATGTCAGAAGAAAGGCCCAGAAAGTTCATGGTGCCCAAGTTCACCCTGTACGATGGGTCTGGAGATCTAGGAGATCATCTCTCGCACTACCAGCATACAATGGCCCTTCACGGTGCCTCTAATGCTTTCATGTGTTGGACTTTCATCACCAGCTTGAAGGGAACTGCTCTGAAGTGGTTCCACAACCTCCCTCCGAACTCAATTACCAGTTTCTATGAGCTCGGTAGACAATTCTTAGATAGGTTTATGACCAGCAGAAGGCTCAGAAGGGGACCAAAATTCCTATTGAATGTCAAGCAGACTAAGGAGGAATCCCTCAGAGCCTACATTGCGCACTTCAATGCCGAACTCACGGAGATCACTGACTGCAGCCCAAAATTCCTTGTAGCTGCCTTAACTACTGGACTTGCCCACGGTGGCTTCAGAGACTCCTTGACAAAGAGCCCTCCAGCCGACATGGCGGCATTAATGGATCGGGTCAGGAAGTATATCAACTTGGAAGAAACCAACCGCACGTCCCAGAAAGGCAAAGATTAGACCCAGAGGGATAATCCGAAGAGGGAGGACCACAAGAAGGAGGACCACAGAAGAGACTCCAGCAAAAAGAGGGCCAGGAGCCCAGAAAAGAGAACAGCACCCAGAGTTGTGTACAATTCCGGACCAAGGGAGTTCACTAACTTGACTCCTTTGAAAACTACACCGAATCAGGTACTCCGGCAGATTCGAGATCGGGAAAACCTGAGGTGGCCGGAACCAATCAAAGGAGACCCTAGTCTTCGGGACTAAAGTAAGTATTGTAATTTTCATAAAGATCATGGACATACGACTAACTCATGCAGGACCCTCTGGTATGAGATAGAACAACTCATAAAGAAGGGGCGTCTTCGAGAGTTCGTTAAGCAAGACGGAAGGCAGAACCCCCAAGAAGACAAGCCTCAACAACGGCCAGACCAGAGGCCTGAGCAGAGGCAGAAGCAAAGGGAAGGACGAAACGAGCCTCAGAGGCAGAACAGCCATGTCATCTACGTCCTCCATGCTGACTCCCTTATTACAGGAATGTCCAACAGGGCAAGAAAGAGATACGCTCGGGAGGCCAGAGCCGCCCCGAATGTATTACAGATCTCCAACGTTGAAAAGAGGCTCAAGCCAGCACCGAAGATCCAATTCACCGAACAGGACCTAGCGGAGGTACACTTCCCTCACAGCGATGCCCTCGTCATCACTCTCAAAATTGCCAATTTCGAGATCAAGAGAGTCTTGGTCGATACTGGCAGCTCCGTCAACATACTGTTCCATGAACCATTCAAACAAATGGGAATGGACCACGACAACATCAAGCCTACTACTACCGTGATGGCAGTTTTTGATGGCAATCTTAGCACCCCATTGGGGAGAATCGACCTTCCTACTACTGTAGGAGAAGATGAAGGGCAAAAGACCACCATCTCAGAGTACATGGTGTTGAATATGAAATCTCCCTACAATGCCATAATAGGGAGACCTTGGTTGCACCAGATAGGGGCGGTCACCTCGACCCTCCATCAGTGTCTGAAGTATGTCCACAACCAGAACGTTCGCTCTGTCAAAGGGTGTCAGCTAACCTCCCGGCAGTGCCATGTTATTGCACTCAAGGAGAAGGCCACCAAATAGCAATTACAGTACACTCGGGACTGTGCAGATCCGGTTCTCACCCACACTCCCGAGGTGGAAGGTTGCCCATCCAGCATTGCAGAACCCTTGAGCCCAAGGGGACGAGACAGCCAAGCCAAACCCATTGGCGAACCCATTAAAGTGTTGGTCAGTTTAGAATCAGAGGGGCGTTATTTATACATCGGCCTAGACTTAACACACACCGAGCAGGAGAAGATAGTCGAGTTTCTGAAAGACAACCTCTCTATCTTTGCTTGGGAGACCAAAGACATGGAGGGAATAGATCCCAACTTTATAACTCACAAGCTGATGGAAGATCCAGATCACCTACTAGTTAGACAGAAGAGAAGACCGATTGCTCCTGAACGGCATTGGATTATAAATGAAGAAGTCCAGAGGCTGCTGGAAGCCAAGATGATACGAGAAATGTCCTATCCCGAGTGGCTAGCCAACACCGTCCTGGTCAAGAAGAAAAATGGCAAGTGGAGAGTCTGCGTTGATTATACAGACCTCAATAAGGCGTGCCCCAAAGACAGCTTTCCACTACCAAGGATAGATCAGTTGGTTGATGCCACTGCGGGACACGAGCTCATGAGCTTCATGGATGCCTACTCTGGATACAACCAAATTCAGATGTACCATCCAAACCAAGAGAAGACAACCTTCATAACCGAACGAGGTCTCTACTGCAATAGAGTAATACCTTTCGGTTTGAAGAACGCTGGAGCCACTTACCAACGGTTGGTGAACAAGATGTTCAGCCCACTGCTCGGCAGTACCATGGAGGTATACATCGATGACATGCTGGTCAAAAGTCTGCAGAAAAGTAGTCACCTTCAGCACTTAGCCTAGACCTTCGATATCCTCAGACAGTACAGAATGAAGCTCAACCCCTCGAAATGTACCTTCGGGGTTATGAAGGGAAAATTCTTGGGATACATTGTCTCTTAGAGGGGTATCGAAGCAGACCCCACTCAGATCCAAGCTCTGATGGGACTGAAGTCACCAAAAACCAGAAAGGACATTCAGGCACTGAACAACAGAATCGTGGCACTGAGCAGATTTATCTCCAAATCCACTCATCGCTGCCTACCTTTCTTCAAAGCTCTGAAGGACAACAAAGCTTTGCAGTGGACGGAAGAATGCGAGAAAGCTTTTCAAGAACTAAAGGAGTATCTAGCCTCTCTAGAACTTCTGTCAAAACCAGTACAGGGAGAAAAGCTACTTTTGTACCTTGCAGTTTCAGAAAACGCGGTCAGCTCCACATTAGTCAGACAGGACAGAGGGGTACAGAGGCCCATATTCTACGTCAGTAGGGCACTACTTGACACAGAAAAGAGATATCCAGAAGTAGAAAAGCTAGCCTTCGCCCTAGTCATATCAGCTCGAAAGCTCCGACCTTATTTCCAAGCCCATCCAATTGAAATCCCAACTGCCTATCCTCTGAAGTCAATATTGAGGAAACCTGAGGTATCGGGAAGATTAGTGAAATGGTCTGTGGAGCTAGGGGAGTTCGACATATCGTATGTACCTCGAAACTCCATTAAAGGGCAGGCCTTGGCTGATTTTGTTGCCGAGTTCACCCCGACACTTCAAGACAAGGCACAAATCAACGAAACCTCAGGAACCTGGTTGCTCTACAACGATGGATCATCAACCGATCAAGGCTCAGGAGTAGGCCTGGTACTACAGTCCCCTGATGGGCTCACATTAGAAAAACCAGTCAGCTTGGGATTCAAAGCTTCCAACAATGAAGCAGAATATGAAGCCCTAATCTTAGGCATCAAATTGGCCTTGGAATGCGAGGTTCAGAACCTAAAAGTCTTCTCAGACTCCCAACTGGTGGTAAGCCAAGTCCTGGGAGAGTTCTCCATTAAAGATGATAGGATGCTTCGGTACTCCGAACTGGTGAACCACTTAAAGCATTCCTTCTAGAAATTCAGTATCCAAAAAATTGAAAGAAGCCAGAACTGTAGAGCAGATGCTTTGGCTAACATGGCGTCTCGCTTAAAATCTGAAGCAAACTCCATAATAAAAATCTCCTATCAGCCAGGATCTAGCATAGAGGAAGCCCAAATTGCTCAAATTGCTGAACAGCCC
Source organism: Nyssa sinensis (assembly GCA_008638375.1). NCBI lineage: Eukaryota > Viridiplantae > Streptophyta > Magnoliopsida > Cornales > Nyssaceae > Nyssa > Nyssa sinensis. The sequence continues at coordinate 41,950,985 of CM018047.1, read as the reverse complement.
CAGAGCTGGATGACCCCAATCCTCCAGTACCTACAATCCGGGCTCCTCTCAGAAGACAAAAACAAAGCCAGGAGAATCCATATCAGAGCGGCTCGGTACCTAATCCTGAATAATAAGCTTTACAGAAGGTCTTATTCTCAACCTCTGTTAAAATGCTTAGCTCCAGAAGAATCACAATATGTCTTGGCTGAAATACACGAGGGAATTTGCGGGAATCATAATGGAGGCAGAACTATAGCCCACCGAGCTCTATCTCAGGGCTATTACTGGCCAAACATGCTAAAGCAGGCTAAGGAGTATTCCAGAAGTGCGACAAATGTCAAAGGTTTGCCCCATATCAACACCAGCCTCGTCATGAGCTCATCCCGATTCCAAGTCCTTGGCCCTTTGCTCAGTGGGGGATAGACATCGTGGGTCCATTACCAAAGGCACCTCCGAACAGGAAGTACCTCTTGGTAGCCATCGACTACTTCTCTAAGTGGGCCGAAGCTGAACCTCTAACGCATATCACAGAAAAAGAAGTTGAGAGCTTCACCTGGAAAAACATTGTTTGCAGGTTCGGCATACCACGTGTGATTATCTCTGACAATGGGACGCAGTTCACAGGTAAAGGCTTCAAGAAATTCTGTGAAAACCTCAACATTAGGCAACACTTTGCCTCTCTAGGCCATCCACAAGCGAATGGGCAAGCAGAGGTCACCAACCGAACGATCCTTGATGGATTAAAGAAAAGGTTGGAACAGGCCAAAGGAAAGTGAGCAGAGGAACTCCCTGGAGTTCTTTGGTCCTATAGAACAACCAGAAGAACGCCCACCTCTGAAACTCCCTTCTCGCTGGCCTATGGTACAGAGGCGGTAATTTCAGTTGAGATTAGTATGGCAACCCTGAGGACTGAAGCCTTTGAGCAAGAATCCAATGATCAGCAGCTGATGAAAAATTTGGATTTGCTTGAAGAAAGAAGGGATCAAGCCAGCATCAGGATGGAAGCTTTTCAGCAGAGAATGGTCGACAAATCCAAGGTGGGACTCAAGACGGTCAGCTTTCAAGTCGGAGACCTTGTCTTAAGAAGAGTTTTTCAAAACACCAAGGATCCCACTATGGGAAAGTTGTCACCAAACTGGGAAGGCCCCTACAGAGTGACGAAGGTTGTTCGGCCTACCACCTACTGGCTAGAAGACATGACTGAGAAGCCTATTTCGAGGCCATGGAATGTGGAACATTTACAGAAGTATTATCAATAAGAGATGTTTCTTTCCTTTTAATGCTTCCAAAAAAAAAATGTCCATCCTTTAATGCACAGTACTCCAGAGCCTGGTCCATAATGTACAAGTCTTAGTACTTGGTCCATCTATAATGCACAGGCCTCTAGAGCCTAGTCCATAATGTACAAGTCTTAGTACTTGGTCCATTTATAATGCACAGGCCTCTAGAGCCTGGTCCATAATGTACAAGTCTTAGTACTTGGTCCATCTATAATGCACAGGCCTCCAGAGCCTAGTCCATAATGTACAAGTCTTAGTACTTGTTCCATCTATAATGCACAGGCCTCCAGAGCCTGGACCATAATGTACAAGTCTTAGTACTTGGTCCATCTATAATGCACAGGCCTCCAGAGCCTGGTCCATAATGTACAAGTCTTAGTACTTGGTCCATCTATAATGCACAGGCCTCCAGCCCCTGGTCCATAATGTACAAGTCTTAGTACTTGGTCCATCTATAATGCACAGGCCTCCAGAGCCTGGTCCATAATGTACAAGTCTTAAGTACTTGGTCCATCTATAATGCACAGGCCTCCAGAGCCTGGTCCATAATGTACAAGTCTTAAATACTTGGTCCATCTATAATGCACAGGCCTCCAGAGCCTGGTCCATAATGTACAAGTCTTAAGTACTTGGTCCATCTATAATGCACAGGCCTCCAGAGCCTGGTCCATACTGTACAAGTCTTAGTACTTGGTCCATCTATAATGCACAGGCCTCTAGAGCCTGGTCCATATTGTACAAGTCTTAAATACTTGGTCCATTTATAATGCACAGGCCTCTAGAGCCTGGTACATAATGTACAAGTCTTAAGTACTTGGTCCATCTTTTAATGCACAAGCCTCCAGAGCCTGGTCCATAATGTACAAGTCTTAATTACTTGGTCCATCCTCAATATACAGACTCTATGATCCAGTCCGTCCAAAGGCGGAAGTTCTAAGCGTCTTCGACCAGAGTCCAACTACTATTTACACAAGTCTTCCAGACCGGAACACCTTAAAGTTGATATTTAGATTATTTGGCCTATCTACCAGCAAGAAACAAACATTGCAGTACCAAGCAGATTTGAAGAATATTGGTTCAAGACTTCAAGTTTTATACAACAGTTTCTTTGATCTACTCTTAAGACATACAGAAGAGTTATTTATCAGAAGTGCACAAGAGGGTGCTCTAACTCAGAAAAGCACATTCAAACAAAAAAGAACATCAGAATTAAGGAAAAAGAGATCAATTTTATTGATGATTCGTGAAAGTTTACGTCAGTACAAAAAGACTGAAAATAAAACAGAGGCTACAACAAAGACACCATTACATAGGCTACTACAGAAGCTACTACATCACTACGATCTGCAACATCATGGCTTTCTTCCTCGGATGATAAAGGGGCACAGGATCCAAACTTCCATTACCGCCGCCACCAGTTTCACTTGAAAGGAAGGAACCCTGAACCCCAATCTGCATTAAGAAGCGCCCAGGCCATTTCATCATCACTGTCATTGATCTCAAGACCAACGGATGATGAGGGCTCTAGGCCTCAGGGGACCTCCATTCATCTCCCTCAAAGCAGTTGTCACACCCCAGCCGATTTGAGCAAGGGTCTCTGCCAAGACACAAAGAAAATGAGGCATCCCACCTTCGTCTTCATCACCAACGCTCCAAGCCTTGGTTGAATCAAGGAGGATCCACCACCAATCGAAGGAACCTCGACCAGACGCCAAGATGGACAAGAGGACTTGTGCCTCCTTTAATCCTTCATTGAAGACTGAATCAAGGGGAAGGTTAACTCTCGGCCACAGTTTAATCATTCCTAACTCAGACGAAGAATCGTCAATCATCTCCAGGCGAAATGAAAAATTTTCGAAAACATCTAAAGTCTCTCCTACGAGGGAACAATTTGGGGACAAGAGGATTGAGCGCAACCGTATGCCCTCGTTTCCATATATATAGACCCTTGAAGTCCAAAAGCCACCCAACCGAACCGTCGCAACAGTTAAAAGAGGGTTTGGCCTCGAAATCAACAACGACAATCGTATAAATAAATGGTGCATTAAACCTGCCTCTTTGACATACCAAGAGACAGGGTACAGAGCTCTTTGAACAAAAACCACAGTGCAGCACTGAAGCTTCTGAATTGGTAAAAAAGGGGGGGCAAAGTCTAAATGTACAATCCTCCTATCCGATATACAGATCCTCCAGTCTTATCTATTTTATGACAGGCCATTCATACGACAAAGGCCAACAGCTCGGATATATCCTGATCTTGAGGGCTTAGAAACAGTAGTGCCAGTCATCGTAACGATAAGCACAAGCTGCTTGGTTATTTTCACAAGTCTTTGGTTCAGAGCAATCTACTTCAGAACTCTGCAGAGTTTACTCCCACTTTGTGTGATACAAAATCAGTATTGGGTTCTATCTATCTGATTATGTTTGTTTTCTTATCTTATTATGATGAGACAGTCTTAGTTAATCTGCATTCACTATTCAATTACAAGTATCGAAGCTCAGAAGGCAACTATTAACTACTGGACAGTCGATCTAACATGCAATGGGCTCAGAATAGCTATACTCGCAACAAATTTCACAGAAGACAATAACACAAGAAGAATCTGAAGGAAAGTCAATTTTACTAATCAAGAAGGTATTTCATTACATAAAAAGAGGACTGGCAAAAACAAAGAAAAATAAAAGCTGATAAAGCCTCAAGCCTTATCTGAAGGGCCAGGATCCTCCACCGAAGGAAGGTCGGTAGCCGCAGCCTTCTTGCTCGGATCAGCACCAGACGAGGCAGGTTCAGGAGCAACGATTGACGACACATCAAAATCTGGGAACTTAGCCAGGAATCTAGTTCGGAAGCTCTCAAAACCAAACCGGATCAGGTCATCACCCATCTGGTTAACTTCCTCTCTTAATTCCGTCTCAGTCTCAGTCTTGGCATGATCAACTGCCTCCTAAACCTTCTGATCAAAGGTACTTCGGAGGTCGACCAACTCCGCCTAAAGTCCTGCAACCTGCCGAGCATAGATGTCTCTTTCAGACTCTGCCACTGTAAGATTGGTACTAGCTTCCTTCAGATTCTCCTCGGCAGCATGAACCTTGGATTGAGCCGTTCCGAGCTCTAGCCTCACTTCGTCCAATTCGGCCTTCAGCTTATCAGCCTCCTCAAGGCTCATAGGAGTCACCATCAGAGCAACTAAACTATGCATACTCTACACAACACAAAACAGACAAATTAGGCCGAACAAGTAAGCAAGCAAGGAAATACAAGGAAAAGCTTCAGAGGTTACCTTCATTTGGAGATTCATCATCTCATTCATCAGCTTCACAGGGTGATCCCCCTGTACTGATGAGGGCCCTGGGACCATATTTGGTTAAAGGCCTTCTTAGCAATCTGATAGTCCGGCTCATCAAACGGCTCGGACGGCACGGCAGGCGCCTTTCACTTCCTAGTCCGTTTGCTCGAAACGGAAGGGGCAGGAGGAACGGCGGAGACCAGAACAGCAGGTTCGGCCTCCTTCTCGGTTTCGACAGGAGGTGGCTCGGGAGAACCAGAAATCAACCTCCTCCTTTTTACTTCAAGAGGAGGCTCAGGCTCAGCTTGGGAGGAAGCCTCCCCTGCCACTTAGGCATCCGCCTCTGCCCATCTCGATGTCAGCCTCTTCTTAAGCTCATCAGTACGAGCGGCCATCAAGTTCTTCGGGGTGACAATGGCGGTGTGAGCCCGGTTGGAAGTCGAAAGAAGCACGCGGTACTGCTCTTGGAGCTCCTCAGTAAACTCAGACCTCCTCCAAGCACTCCTGACTGCACATAAGTAAGAAATGGCATATCAGATTATCAGTTCGGAAGGCATAACAAAGCTAAAACAAACCTAAAGAAATAAGCCTCACCCTTATGACCCGTGGTACAAGGGAATATCGAGACATCATCTTGGAAGTCTTGGTGCTCCCATCCTCCTCCAACAAAGAAGTACCACTTCTTCTATGTTTTATTAAAAGTGGGAACAGAGGACAGAGGTTGGAACCCCTTCTCAAAAGACATGTAAAAAAGGCCTTCTGCCTTCTTATACTTCAGATCCATATTACTACGGATCAGATCTATGGATACATCTACATTATTTTTATGCCCTAACACTACAAACCCTAAAAGTTGCCGCCAACTATTGAGATTAAGATCGGCAAGACAGAGCTTGTACTAACAGAAGAACTGCCTAACTAAATCAGGCAACGGAAGTCTCAAACCCATTTCAAACCAGGCAAGATAAACACATATCTCCCCGGCTTCAACATCATGAGGACGATCCATTGGGCCTGGTACTCTGCAAGTAACATTCGAGGGGAAATTGTACTTTACCCTTCACTCGTCCAACAAGCTTTGGGTAACAGCACTTTCGTCCTCTTCTCTACGGGAAGACCTGCTAGAAGTCTCCGTAGCCCTATCTCGGGGCTCTATGAAGGCATCCACAATCCTAGTCTTAGGACTGTGGGGAGATTCAACAAGCCTCTCCTCAACATCTTCGGCGGCAAGACCACCTACATTCTCTAAATGAGGCGGCATAGCCATTTCTGAGGGATTTCCTACCCCCTCACTAGCATTTGAAGATTCAAGAGGAGTAGACATTACTCTCAGACTTAAAGAGGAAGAAGCAAAGAAGAAGAAGATCGATCAAACCTATTCTAGACCAGAGCCTCAGACAACCAGTGTTCTTCGAAGTCGCACAAACCAACAATGGCGGACAAGATCTTCTAGCACAGTGAAAATGACGGGGGAAAGGTCATTTCAAATCTTTCCCTGTATTTATAAGCGCAGTATCAGAAGGGACCCACCAAGCCCAAACGCCATGACGGTTCAGAACAATGATGACTTCGAGAAACCCAACCATCGGCCCAATACAATGATGGCCTTGAAAAGACCCAATCTCCGGTTGCGCAATAAATGACGCCCCAACAGTTGCCTTGAAAGGCGAACAGGCAGGATACATGACTCTCCAAAAAAAGCTTAGCCCTAGTTGCTCGTTAGCATCAAACTAGGACTTGGGAGGGAGTAACTGATATACCATAAGAGAGCAGGCCAATCAGCACCTGACACGTATGCCTATGAATCCAACTCACACTCGGCTAACTCAGCTCACGCCTAGCCAATGGCTAAAGCGCTCGAACGTCCAGAACAGGATAAAAGATCGGAAGTGGCTAAGCATATGCCTCTAGAGCACATGTATATCCGAATAAGGATCTCAGAGTTAATTACAGGATCCAGACCAACACTCCAGACCTCGTCACCGCCTTAGCGGTTGCCGAGCAGGGAATAAGGAAACACTCTTCAACACGGAAACAGTCTTCAACAAGGAAGCTACTATCTATGATTATAATCTCTATCTACGACACAATGCTCCACAAGGTAACTGCAATCTTCGATGATCAAATCCCTATATTCATGGCGCCGAATCCTAATCAACGTAGTAAGGCCACGATCTATAAATTAAACCCTAAAGGTACGCTTTATGATTATGCTCATTCTTTGGCTTTCAATACAGTCTTTCAATTCAGTTTACTTACTTAAGCATCGGAGCAGCTATCGCCAGAGCCAATCCGGTGGTCCTCTAATCATCTTTCTGAGTGTTCTACAGATCACGGAGCCCACACTTATTGCGAGTCGAAAAGTGCAGCATCAGCTTCCTTGAAGTTGGCATTGCCATTGTTAGGAATGGCTCTTAGAATGATCTCGGGTTAGTCTTTATCCTCATTGTCTTGGTACTGTTTGTTCCACTCTTTTTACTATCTTCCTTGAACCATAAGATGCTACGCTACATCTTTTACTATCCGTTTTATCTTTTGATATTAGTTACTCAAAATAATGATGATGCCAATTCAAACTTATAATTTCAAAATTTGTACATTCTACCAATCCTTTATTGTTGCATATATATGATGATATATTCCTAGCTTTTGTACCACCACATCTCTATATCTTTTACCATCCATTTTGTTGTTCAATGTTAATGTCTTTATTCTTGTTGTTCCTCTATATTTGGCCTATTACTGCCTTGCTGTTGTCGTTGGTCATATGATTTTTGCTTACTTTGTCCTCTCTTTAAGGTGTTCTGGTTTGTTTGTGCTCCTAGGGGTTGCCTTCCTTTGCTTGTATATTTTATCCAAAAGAAGAAAAAAAAAACTGTTATGACATTCAAGAGAATAGTTTGCAACATTTTGTATGTTATTATCCTGTATCCTTGCAAGTATTGGGTATAAATTTCTGTTTTTATTTCTTAAATAAGAAAATATATATGTTTGACTAATTAAGGTTGTCTTTCTTTTTTCTTTCCTTTTTCTCCAATTGGAACATCACTTCTTTTCGTGTTAGAAATTGTTTAATATTGTCAAATCAATAATTCTTTTAGTTAGAAACTGGGTTTTCAAATTCAAGTAATGAATGATATATAAGGCTTCAAAGAGGGACATCATTATTTCATTTGGAGTGTCGGCATCTCATAAATATATCACATTTCCTAAATCATAGGGAAGTTTTTTATCCTAAAATTTATAATGGATGATTGAGTTTGTGAGAGAGAGTCACTCTACGTTGAATAATGACCTAGAGTAGTCGTCTCACTCAATAATTCCTCAATTAATTACACAAAAAAATAATATAAAAATTACACAAAACAAATCTAGTATAAAATTGCTAATGACTTGTCTAGCTGTAAAATAAAATAAAGAGGGAAGAAAAGAAAAAATAAACACAAGTTTTACGTGATTTGGCTTTGGTTTCTTATATCCATGGACTAAACCTCAACATAATCTTTTTATTTTATTTTTCTCACGTATATACAAACTTTACAATGAGAAGAGATATATACAAGAAGAAGAATAAAGCCATATAAGGTAAGATGTAATCAATTTACTAAATTTAGGAAAGGAAAATATTATTCTCCTCGTAAAGAAGGAAAGTCTTCTATTTTGAACAAGGAAAGTCTTTTCTTCCTCACGGAAGAAAGTCTTTTCTTTCTCACAAAGGAAAGTCTCTCTTTCCTTCAGTAAAGTCTTTCTTTCCTTGAATAACATCAATATTCCCCCTCAAGTTGGAGTGTAAATATCGTAAATGCCCAACTTGTTACCAAGATAGGTAAATTGCTTCTTTTCGAGTGGCTTAGTGAAGATATTTGCGAGTTGATGAGAAGAAGTAATATAAGATGTTTGAATCAATCCAACTTGAATTTTTTCACGAATAAGGTGACAATCCAATTCAATATGTTTTGTTCGTTCATGAAATACGGGATTGGCAGAGATGTGGATAGCAGCTTTGTTGTCACACTGAAGTTGCATAGGCCGCAAATGATTAACTCCCAAATCCTTGAGTAAATATCTTAGCCAAATTAATTCACAAGTGGTAGAAATCATTGCCCGATATTCAACTTCAGCCGAGGAATGAGAAATAGTGGATTGTTTCTTACTTTTTCATGAAATAGGAGTAGCTCCAAGAAGGATACAATATCTCGTGGTAGAGCATCAAGTAGTTGGACAAGTTTTCCAATCGGAGTCACAACAAGCTTGGATCTGAAGAAAGCTATGATATGATAAAAGAATCCCTTTTCCTAGTGCAGCCTTAAGATATCGAAGTACACGATAGGAAGCATCAAGATGTGGTTTTTGTGGCATATGCATAAACTGTCTGAGAAGTTGTGAGAGTAAACAATATCAGGCCGGGTGATGGTGAGGTAAATAAGGCGTCCAACCAATCGCCTGTATTGACTAGGGTCATCCAATGAATCTCCATCATCTGGGGTAAGTTTGATATTTTGCACCATAGGAAAAGTAATAGGTTTGGCACCCAAAAGACCTACATCATGTAAGATTTCCAAGTCATACTTTCTTTGAAAGAGAGATTCATTGTTTAAAACGAGCAACTTCAATACCTAAAAAATATTTTAAAAGGCCAAGATCTTTGATATGGAAGCGAGTGTGAAGAAAATCCTTGAGTGCTTGAATGGAAAGATTGTTGTTGCCAATAATAATGATATCATCCACATAACTAATACAATAGTTATAGCGGAACCCACTGTAGAAGTAAACAGGGAATAGTCACAAGCAGGCTGTTTAAAACCAGTATGACGAAGAGCCAAAGAAAATTTATCAAACCAGTTACAAGATACTTGTTTGAGTCCATATAAGGACTTGTGTAATTGACATACCAAGTGCCCCCCTTACGACGGAATTCAGGAGGAAGGTTTATGTAAACTCTTCATGGAGATCTCCATGTAAGCAGTTTGGACTTATAATATTTATTCTTAGACTTTAATTTGCTGGGACTTAATTTGAGAAATTTTTTATTAATTAATTCTTAATTTAACTGACTCTATTTAATCCATAAATTGAAATGAAATTGTGATTTTCTTTTGTTTGTTTTTTTTTTTTCCATTTTTAATAAAAAAAAATGTTCATTGATGTTTGATTCTTAAGAATTGCAACTTTGAGTTAGTTTACTGTTTACCATATTCATAAGAAGTGGCAATATATGGACGCTCAGTTGTTCAACCATAATTATTCTAACTTTTACAGACAAGACCATTGCATACCCACCATCGACCTATCATTGTAAAATTTGAAATATTCTTTAATTTTGAATAATATATTTTTTTGAGACTTGATATGACTAAAAATATTAAAGTAATCGATAAATGATGTCCTCGAATCCAGAGTTGACCAAACAAATGGGTAAGTAGACCAGAATCTGATAGTCATATACTATAGAATCAAATTCTAGATTTAGATAAGAGAAAATCTAGTTAAAACAATCCTGAGAAATTTGAGATTCATAAAATCACGAGATCATCACAATTACCAGAAGAAACCTCTATAAAAAAAAAAAAAAAGGAAGAAAGGTACGAAGAATCTGATTGTATCCACTTGAAAAATAGTTTATCCATAGTTTTAGCTTGATCGTCGAAGGGTAGTTCACCGGACTATCGCTAGTCACTACATTTCCTTTGGTTTCACAGGATTATGAGGACACAAGAATTCAAGAGTTCAAGCTTATTACAAATTTATGACAATAGTTTGGCACCGTCTGTAAGAAACGAAATAATTGTGTTTCCCTACCATTCTGACAAAAATGCCACCGAGGCCCCATCTTCAGGGCCTACGTTTAGTATCTTGGGCTCCCAATCCTCGACCAAACAATTCAAATCAAGCAAGGGTAGGATGGGATCCCAGGATAGAAACACATACTCAACAAATAGAGGTCCTAACATAGACAGTAGCTCAACTGGTCTAGAATCAACAAGGAAACGCCCCACAAATTCCAGTACCTCCTCTAGTGCCACCTCTAGAAGATCCCATAACTCTTCCAGCGCCTTCACAAGTGCTACTTCCAAATGACTTGGAGGCTCTTCCAATGTCTTCTCAGGCACCACTACTTGAGGATCCCATGGCCCCACCTCAAATGCCTCATTTTGCACCTCTCATTATGCCAATAAACCCTGGTCTACAAATGTCGGTCCCGACAACTAACAATGTAAATGTATCACAACATCCTACACGATCTCAGCTTGCCTCTAGGCCTTGGTGATCAGAATTCTATGCCCTATTTGGGATGCCTGAAACCCCGTTCACCGCAGCCATTATGGTAGAGGAAAGACCGAGAAAATTTGTCCCCCCAAAATTTGAATTGTATGATGGAGAGACTAATCTGGCGGATCAGCTATCCCATTTCCACCATATGATGGCCTTGTATGGAGGAACTGATATTATGATGTGCAGAACATTCGTGACTAGCCTAAAAGGACCTGCACTGGATTTGTTTTACCGGTTAATTACCACTTAATTATATCATTTCATTTAACAAACTAAGTCGGAGGTTCATTGGCCAATTCATTACTAGCAGAAGAATCAAGAAGGGTCCTGAATTGCTTCTAACTGTTAAGCAACTGAGAGGGGAAACTCTAAGAGAGTATATAGAATGACTCAACGTAGAAATGACCTCGATTGATAGGGGGGAAAGATGTTAGTAGGAAAAGTACAGCGAAAATGATTTTAAAAATTTTACTTTGATTAGATTACTACATAAATCATATAATCTTGATGGAGGAGGGTTAGAGATACCTTGTTCTTGAAGTAAGACACAGTTATTCTCTTCCTCTAGGTCTTCTTCTCTTTTCCCTTTAGGCAAACCGTATCACATGAGAGTGGGCTGCCTTTTATTTTTGTCTAGCATAAAAACTTATGATAAACGGTTCCCTACATATCATATATATAGGACTTAACCTAATTAGGGCAAGAGAACAAATCTAGTGGGTCCCACCAAGTTAGCTTCCAATAACATCTAGTTTGAATAACAATATCATATACTACAGACAAAAGCTGGCAAATACATGATCACAGTAAGTACTCAAATAAAGTTGTGCAACTGCCTAATCATTCATACAAGAACATGGTCATACAATGAATCTTAATAAAAAGATAGTGATGTCAAAACTGGAGGATGCAATAAACTACGGGGCTCGGTTACCCCCTACGTGCATAAGCACTGAGCTCAATAATGTAACTGTGTCCTCCAGGACTGCTGTCATGTATTATGCCTCGACATAGCCATGATGGAAACTGGACCTCGTACTCAGGACTGGACCCCGTACTCGGGTCATACTACCCATCTAGATGGAGTTTGTGATTGAGCACAAATCTGGCACTGATAAAATATCAAGATCATGCTATCTCCACGAAAAAGAATGTGGATCATAACTGGTTCAAGGCAACATAATATAACTATAACTTTTTACAACTATGTTACCGGGCTGCCGAGAATAATAACTACTGGCCCCTTTTGGCCCTACATTCAAGTGTACAGAATGATCCTTTGCACAAATGTATAGGAACTCATGATCAAGATACAACATCATCAATAAATATAGGAACTCATGAGCAAGATACAACATCATCACTAGCTATTCCATTGATAGGCAATATCACATAAGTGGAATCATAGAGAATCTGATACGATAATAAAGAGCACAAGTGCGTATAGAAAGAACTATGACATGGCTGAGTGTACTACATGCAGAGGTTGGATATTATTTACCTTTTACTAATCCTTGAAAAGTAAAGCTAATCCCTTTCCTTTTTCTTTTGACACTCATGTCATTTGGAAAATATAACTCAGTCTATAGCCGTAATCAATCTATGCTACGTATTCAAATATATCTATCATGGCTATAAGCATTTTATTTGCTAATTTGGGCCTCTTCATTATGTCCGAAACATCGAATAAAATTAGTTTACGCTTTTACGATTCTCGATTTGAACTCTTGGACTGAAAAGGGCAAAATAGTCATTTTACACTTTTACGTGTCTTTTATTTCCGAGACCTCTTTTCATAATTTTGATCTTACCATTGGGTTCGGAATGCTCGAGATAATAAAAATTGATTATTCGTTTGCCTCAGTTGGAGTCCGTTTGACCTATTGTTTACTTAGGGGTAATTTAATAAATTCCCCTTTTTGAAAATATTAAAAATAATATTTTATTTAATTTACTGTTTGGGCCTTAGTGTGATTATCCATAGTTTCTGGGTCAATTCTGAATTTCTATAAGCTCTAGGTCAATTTAAAATTGTAGAATTTCTTATTCTAATTTAGAACAGCCAAACAGTGGCTTGCTTCCCAGAATAGGGATAGAATATCCCTATTCTAATTTTAAACAAATCTTAATTTTATATCCTTGTAGCCAAACAATACCTATCCGCTTTAAATCTAATTAAAACATAACCAAACGCTGCCGTTTTGATTGTTTAGATTTGCGAGTGGGTTGGGTCTGACCCGAACCCGATTCAGAACTCGGTCCAACTAACCCAATAGTCCCCACGACTTTCCGTCATCTTCTCCGGCGCTTCTTCCGACGCCGGTCGCCGGAATTGATCAGTGCCCCCACTGTTTCTCACTATTCCAACGTCCATTTTTCATGGTTTTTACATCAATTTGATCCTAAGGACACAAACTAATCGTTTGGAACTATTTTTAACCCCCCAAACTTTCGTTTTAGACACCCAACTCAACTTTTTCGACGATGCACCAGTTGAAAGATTTTTGGCCATAAAATGGCCATTTCTGAACCATTTTCCACAATTCAAATTGCGTTGGACTCCTAACAGACTTACCTACCTATTTCTAGTCTTAAAATCGGGTTTGGTTTAACATATAAAAATTCACCACGTTTGGCCGAGAGTTACAGTTCCAGTTTCTTGGATTTTCTTTCATGTTTTTGGCTCTAATCAATTCTACAATTCATCTAGAATAATTTAAGATAGAACTTAAAGCAATTAAACTAAGATTAATACCTGGCTTTAGCGAAATTCTAATTTTCCAAAATTTCCCTTCTTCGTCCTCCTTTTCTTCTCTTCCTCCTTCACTTCTGTTCCACTTCTAAACCTTCAAATACCCTCAGTTCCTTGTATTTCTTTCTGAATTTCCTCTAATAGCAACACCTATTTATAGGTAAAATTGCACCACCCGTCACGCTCAGCTTCTTTCTTCCCTCCTTCCTCTCTCTTTCCTTTTTCTTTTCTTTTTCCTCCCTTTTTTGACTTTCCTTCCTTTTCTGAATTCCCAACCCCCACATCAAATGTTGCTTTGAATTGGTTGAATGTTATATATATATATATATATATATATATATTAATATAATCATAATATATATCTATGTATATATATATCATGTGGATATATATATATATACATACATAATTTTATGTTACATATATATATATATATATATGTGTGTGTGTGTGTATATTTAAATCCACACATATATATACACTCATGCGCATGCTTTTTTGTAAAAGTCGAGCTTCTTGTACGGCAGCCCCCGGGGTCCTTGGGACTACCCGTCACTCATACCCATGCATTGTATATCGAAAAAATTATGAAACCGTACATTCAATTTTATTCACGTAATAATTTGGCTTACAGTTCGGGGTTACATGTTTTGGCCTGGTCCAACTCGGATCGGTACTACCAAACTCGAGTTGGGATATTACAGAATCTGACTGGATCCACTTAAAAAACAGTCTATCCATAGTTCCAACGTGATTGTCAGATGATAGTTCACTGGACTATTGCCGCTTACTACATTTCCTTTGGTTTTGCAGGATTTATGAGGACACAAGAATTCAAGATTTCAAGCCTACAATAAATTTATGACTACAGGACTAATGAGTTGGATATAAATAAATTTATAGTATATCTAAATTTACTTTAAATGTCATGAAAGTTTCAATTAACCAGCTTTATATATTTTTAAATTTTTTAATTTAGAAAAAATATAAATTTATAAAATTAATATACAATTCTAGTCAAGAATATTTTATTTTAATTATAAATTATTTAACATATCAAAATTGATTTTTGTAATACATACAAAAAATTTGATATGAGATTCAAAACATCCATGTAGCTACAACAACGTATTTTAACATTTTTAAATGCTTTGGGATCACCCAACTTACCGTACCTTGGCCATTATGTATACGCTCAAATTGTCACTTGTAATAGATTAACTATCGCATCAATCTTTTTTAAAAGCAATGTTAAGCTGCTTAATTTTTTTCTAAGTAAGTTTTTTTAAATGATATTCCAGTATTATATTAGGTGCATGACACATTATGATTTAATACAAAACCAATACAATAATAATAAATCATTTAACATACTATATTTGATAAATTTGTTTTATAAAGATACTATAGTATGAGTGTTTTTCTTTTTAAATAGAATTGATGGGGTGTTATAATTTATGTATTTCTTTTTATGGATCGGTTAAGGAATATTTTGTGCTAGCTTCCACGTACCAGAGTAAGTCTCTCTTTTTGTGACAGTCAGACCCACCCTTTAAACTCTAGTTACCAATGATCGGCGCAGAAGATATTCAAACTCGAGACGCTACAATTCATGTATTATAATCAACTCTATTATAATTAACTGATAAGACTATGAATAATGCTACACTTCCTGTCACGACCCGCAACCCACCCTCTACGGATTAGCGAACCGCAACCATCCGACCCGGCCCTTTCGCCGAATCGGACCTAATCATCCTGTTACACTATCATCTATGCAACTAACATGTAACCATATACATCATCATATATAAACATAACGGAAGATAATAAAGGAAAGGGTTACATGTACATATCATTCTACTATTACAAAAATATAGTTTGTAAAATTTTCTAATCATCATCTCGTCTCCAAGACGTGAATACACATGAGTGCTATAAGACTGTACTACTATTACCATTGCTTGCCAAAATTGTCCAACCTATAGTCGCAGCCTCCTACGATCCGCCCTTTGAGTCAATCCCTAAAAACATATGTAAAGATATAGAGTGAGCTATATAAGCTTAGTAAGAAATTTTCCTACTCTGCCATGAGTACACGATCTGGAATGAAACTGAATAATCCAATAACAAGGATATGATAGTCAGTCAATATCATATAACAATTATAGCTCGTCAATGAATATCAAATGATCAGTGATACAGATAATAATTAAAGCAACAATCATAGCTCGTCAATGAATATCGAATGATCAGGAATACAGCTGGTAATCAAGAACATCTAGTCTGAAAGACAACATCATATGCTTCAGTCAAGCTATTAGATATATGATCATAGAAAGTACTCAAATAAAGTTGTGCAACTGCTTGATCATTCATATAAGAACATGATCATACTATGAGTCTCAATAAATGGATAGTGATGTCAAAACTGTTGGATGCTATAAACTGTGGGGCCCGGCTACCCCTTGTATACATAAGGCACTAAGCTCAATAATGTAAACTGTGTCATCCAGGACTGTTGTCATGCACTATGCACTATGCCTCGACATAGCCATGATGAAAACTGGTCCCCGTACTCGGGACAGGACCCCTTACTCGGGTTATACTGCACATCCAGATGGAGTTTGTGACTGAGCACAAATCTGACACTGATAAATATCAAGATCATGTTATCTCTATGGAGAAGAACGTGGATTATAACTGGTTCAAGGCAACATAATATAACTATAGCTTTTTACGGATATGTTACCGGGTTGCCGAGAACAAGAACTGCTGGCTTCTCTTGGCTCTACGTACAAGTGTACAGAATGGTCCTTTGCACAAATGTATAAAAACTCGTGATCAAGATATAACATCAATAATGAACATGGAACTCAAGAGTAAGATATAACATCATAGCTAACTAATCCACTGATAGGCAATATCACATGTGTGGAATCATAAGAATCTGATATTTCCTGTATTAGTTTTTTCTATTTCGGCTTCGGGGTCGACTCGTTTTGGTCATTTCTCAATTCACGTGTCATTTGGACAATTGATTGTTGTTCGCCCATTTTTACATTTTATTCATGGCTTACGGTTATCGCGTCAATATATTGGATAATGTACTATTTCAATTAAATTTTTAAACTCTGTTCACATCATAATTTAGCTTACAATTCAGGGTTACATGTCTCGGCCCGGTCCAAACCAGGTCGAGATATTACACTTCCTAAAATTGTATTTCAAATATCTATCCCAATTAATTGATGTAGAACAAGTGACAGGGGCTTTTAAAGAACAATGGGAACGTTCAAAGTCCCATTTCAAGAAAAAGTAATAGTAGACACAAAATTTGTCAGTCACGTTTTTTAAAAAGGAGACCCTATCTTAACCCAAAATGGCCAGACAGACAATACTCATTGCTTTGCTATGACTGAAGTTGTCATGGGGCCAAACGACTTTGTTTAGGCTTTCAATTTCACGTAATTACTTTGTTTAGGAAAGTCTGAATTAACTTTTGTTTGTAGCTTTAGCTTTCTAGTATGATAAGATTTCTAGTTTTCTAAAAAGTTCTAATTTTTATTAATTTTAAACTTTTTCTCTTTTTCGCAATTATTATAGTTTCCTAATTGTAATAGGACTAGTATAAGAAATTAGTAGATTCCTATTCAGATTAGTAGTAGTTATAACCTCTATATATATATATATGATATAATTCATTCTTTATTATGCAGATTATCAATAATATATTTATGTTTAGAAATTTGAGATTTGTTTTCTTTGGGTGAGGGGTCTCATTTGTTCTTGGTTATTAAAAAATTAAACGTGTTTGATTCTCTTTCACGTTCTGCATGCATTATAAATGTGGCATGTGGGATAGAAATAAATACTCACATCTCTTAATATAAAATGAGATTTAAATTCATGACCATCTCTCTCAAAGAGATGAATAACCAACTCAAATATCCCCAATTAATTTGGTGCTTTCTTAATACCCTACAATTAGTTAACCATATCATTTTAGTCCATGAAAATTAAAATAATTTATTACTTGATCGTTGATACACATGTCATTTCAGAAACTAAGTTTTGAATCCACAATTGAGCGTGAACCCTTTTTCGTTTGGTTAGGTAGTAAGTGATGGAAAGTGAAGAAAAGAGAAAAAAATTAAATTTGTTTAGAGTTTAGTTAACATGAAAGAAAATTTTTTCATAAAAATATGAAACATGTAATTGCATAGTTTTTCCAAAAATGTGGCTTTTCATTTCTTACAAAAATCAAAGGAATATATTTTTTTCTTATGAAAAGTAGTTTATAATCTATATTAGACTCACTTATTTATGTGTTAAAATACATTTAAAATTTGTATATATAACTATTTGTACCTTATCTTTTTACAATATAATTAAATTATCAAAAGAGTTCATATTTGTATAGAAAAGCTCTTCATTTTAATAAGGTAACTTATATATTTAAGCTTAATACAATTTCTTACATGTGTGTAAATAAATATAATATTAAAGAAATAAGCAACAACGTCTTTCTAGGACTCTTATTTCATATAAATAACATATTGTCTTTCTAGAATTTTCTTGTACTTCAAAAAAAAATAAAGAATATAAAAAAGTTACTCATTTTAATAAGATGAGATAGTTTGAGTATTTGGACTTAATACAAATTCTTATATTATATATATATATATATATAAATATATAATATTAAAGAAATAGACAACAATATCTTTTGAAAACTCTTTTTTCATATTAATAACATCTTTTTTTTTTTCGGGACTCTTTTGTTGTTTAATAAAAATTAACCAATATAAAAAAATTAATTCTTTTTACCAATCGAAAAAAATAGAATATAAAATTTGATTTTTTTTAATACAATTTTTTTTTATCACTTTCTTAATTTCTCTCATAACCAAACGGATAGAGGAGAATTTTTTTTTTTTTTTTTTTTCACTTTCTTTTCTTTTACTTTATTTTCTGTCACTTTCTAGTATTAGATTCCTCCTAACCAATCACTTTCAGTTTCGACCATTATTCTTCTCTTGTCCATTTTAGAACCTCCCCACCTAATTAGGAATTGGTCGGGAGAAGGGATAATTTTTGAATGGATTTGCTATAATGAGCTGGTAATCTGCTCATTCAATAGTATTATATCATATATAATATAATTTATCTTTTTTCATGAGACAAAATATATGCAGCAGAGTGTTATTAGAAAAGCGACATACCAAACCCATTAAAAAATACTTCGGGAGAGAAGAGGGAATCTGTTGAATTACTAGTATTAATTATTCTCTTTATTAAGCAATTCTCCAAACTGCGGGTTGTTTAATTTTCTCTAATTATTGAATAATCACCTATAATTTTCCAAATTATTTCTCTATTTTATTCCTGATTAAACAATAGGAATTGTGTAATAGTTCTCTCCTAAAATGGTTAATTAGCACAAAACTCAATTCAAAATATTTTATGTCAAAAAGTTTCTAAGTATTTTATTGAAAAAAAATACCCTTCTATATCAAAAGCATGGTAAAAATATTTTGTTCCTCCCTTTCTACACTCAAAACATGTCACGTTATCATTTTTTATTTTTAAAATTTTAAAACTAAATAATTTACAATATATAAATTCATTTTTTTATTATTAAAAATATATATTTAAATTCTAAGAATCGCAACCTACTCATCGCTAATTTGTTTCTTATAATTATTTATCTTCAATAGTATACACTTGAGCTAATCCTAGAATTGACAGTGGCGTAACTTGTGGCGTAACATTACCTTGAAAGAACAGATATTGCATTCATATCTTGAAAATTAATGTTATTATTAGTGTCTTTGCATTTTCCATCTGAATCGACTATTTGAGACACGGCATTTTAAAATGGGCCAACAACACTCAGGTGCCAAGAATCCCTCTTTCTATATGTTTCGATCAGTACTCAATGCTCAATTTTGTCTAATTTTTGTATTTTAGAGTTTTGAAATAATAAATTGCATAAATATCAAACTCGGTCCAAACAATCACTTGTTAAAGGGATTTGGTCAATGAGTCATAAAGTCAATCAATAGATAAACTGGTCGTACCTATAATACTATTAAAATATTTTAATAACTAAATATTATGTTAAAAGATAAAACAGTTATTTTAAAGTATATCTTAGAGTAAAACACAATAAATAAATAAGAAAATATGAATATAACATGTTATTATATTATCATATCTAATAAAAAATAATGAACAAGAAGTTAAGATATTATAGAAATTCCTACATTGCATGTCTTCCCATTTGAATTACTAAGAAGTATCAGAAAGAAAAAATTTGGCATAGCAATCTCAACTACAGTACATATTTTAGGGTCTGGTTCATGAGTTTTTTAATTATTATTTATTAAGTGGACAATAATTAATTTGCTCAAAAATTTTAATTTTTAACACCTTTTAAATGAAATTAAACTAATATATTACTCATAGGACAACTAATAAATAAGAAATTGATGAATTTACGGGGCATCTACATACTAAAATTAAACTCGTGCTTCAATCAAAGAACCAGTGCCCGGGTCGACAAAGAAGGATTAATTAGACATTTCCAAATTACTTGAATTTTTTTTTATTAAATTAAGATAATTAATGTAGTCAATTTAAAAAATAAGACAATTAATGTAGTCAATTTAAAAAATAAGAGCACCACAATGGCATATGTTCAATTCAATAAAATTTCATTTCAAGTACTTAGGGTTTGCTGTAAGAATCATGTCCCATCATTTTCTTGCACAAAATGTTTATAAAAGATCAGACAAAAAATTACGCTGTAATTATTGTAAATATATATGTATATATATATATGTGTGTGTGTGTGTGGATGTCAAAGTCGTATTTTCACATAGGTGAGTTGAGTCAAACTAGATATTATTTTCTTTAGGATAAAAAATACGTTTTTTGGAAGCGATGGCATATTCAGAACTTGCAAGGAAAACCATCCCCCAGAAAACTTGTGGTTAGCAGATGTCATCATCATGCAAGAAGAGAATGGGGAGGAAAAAGAGGAATATATAGAATGTATGTCTAATCTGGGAGAGAAGACAGAGGAAGAAGAAGAGGAAGAGAAAAGAGGAAGAGGAAGAGGAAAGGGAGTAGGAGAATGAGTATAACGGCTGATAATTATATGTTGGAGGGATCGTCGCGCGATAAAGAGAATGACAAGGATAGTGATTGATATACCATAAAGTGACAAACCAATCTCCACATGACACGTGTGCTTACCGAACAGCCAAAGCTCGTCTACCCAGAGCCGGTATTAATATATGACCTTCAGAGCTTATTGATTGGGAGCTCATACAACCCCCAGACTCACCCCAAGCTCGAAAGGTGCCACGAACACTCACAAGAAGGTTCCAACCCAATTACCGCCTTAAGCTCCCTACCAAGCTCAGGATAAGGAAACAGAATTCAACAAGGAAACTACCATTTACAGATATCGTTCAAGCGCAGTGTCCAATATGGTAACTGTCATTCTCTGATGATCAAATCCCTACTTTCACGACTCCAAATCCTAATCAACTAAGGAAATCTGCAGCCTATAAATAAAGTCCTAAGGTACACTCTTTGATTCGTGCTCATTTAATTACAATTACTTGCAGTCTTTCAATTCAGTTTGGTTGACTTTATCATCGAAGCGGTTACCACTGGAGCCAACCCGTTGGCCCTCTGGCATTTTTCTTTGAGTGTTCCACAAGCGACAGAGATTGGAGCCCCTACCGACTAAAAAGTGCAGCATCAGTGGGAAACGACAATCGTTTCTTACTAAAAGTTCTTTTGCAAACAAACCCGTTGCCTTTCTCACCGGAGGATATGGCTCTCAATCTCTGTCCAAGAAAGAATGCTTAAAATCCTTAAAACCCTTCACACCAGCAACATGCCGAAAGAGGAAGAGGACAAACATCTGCTTCCATGTAGCAGCAACTCAATCGAGTTCAGCAACGGAGTAACATGATGCAGAAACAGCTCCTTGCCATCTTTAGAACTCTGGCGCAGCTTACCCAGAGTCCTAGGGGCAATTCCCTTCATCTTCCCGCCGGCATGGCTAATACTAGGGCACAGACTTCTGCCACCACCATGAGTGGATTAGCCAACGAAGAGGTCCCCGTTGAGCAAACGGTGCACCCCCAAGACACCACTCATGTGGGAGGGGACCCCCAGCCATCAACCGCTGCTGGTAGAGGGATATCAGCCTTCAATCCGGCTGTCCATTACCAGAGTACAACGAGGGTCCTAACTCCGGTGACTTCTGGGGAAAACACAACACCCCATGAATTCCAGCCTCAAGCAATACCAGTTCCCCCACTTCAGGAACACCATAATCCTCTTCCTACCATGGGTTATGGCTGACCCATCTATATGGCACTGAAACTGCAAGGCAAGATTCACAACAACCAATCCTTCCTAGGGACCCACGGAGGGCCGAAGAAGTTGCGGACTCCATGTATCATACTGCTGTTGCGAGAGGCATTCACATCCCCCTAGAGCAGGATGAGCCAGCCAGGCTGCTCGGAAGGTTTACAACACCATTTAGCCCGACTATAATAGCTGAGGAGCGGCCAAAGAAATTTTTTGTCCCAAAGTTCACCCTTTATGATGGAACTGGGGACCTAGGGGACCATCTTTCACATTATCAGCACACCATGGCCTTACATGGAGCCACTAACGCTTTCATATGTCGTACATTCGTGACCAGCCTCAAAGGCACTACTCTGAAGTGGTTCCACCACCTCCCTCAGAACTCAGTCGTCAGCTTCTACGAACTCAGCAAGCGTTTCCTCAACCGATTCATGACCAACAGAAGGTTGAGGAAAGGTCCAGAGTTCCTACTAAATGTAAAGCAATCCAAAGGAGAGCCCCTCTGAGAATGTATTGCACGCTTCAATGCCGAGTTTACAGAGATCACATATTACAGCCTGAGCTTCCCTGTAGCCGCTCTGACCTTGAGTCTTGCTTAGGGGGCTTTCGGGATCCTTTAACAAAGAGCCCTCCCGTTGACATGGCAGCACTTATGGATCGAGCCAGGAAGCATATAAATTTGGAGGAAGTGAAAAATACCTCCCAAAAGATTAAAGAACAGGCCCAAAAGGATGATCAGAAGAAAGACTCCGATGCCACCAAGAAGAGGGTCAGGAGCCCAGACAAAAGAACGGTGTCCAGAACTCCAAACAACACTGGCCCAGGGGGGTTCACCACCTACACTCCTCTGAACGCCTCACTAGCTCACATACTTTGGTAGGTCCAAACACATGAAAACCTAAAGTGGCCAGAGCCGCTAAGGGGCAATCCCAGCAACAAGGACCAGAATAAGTATTGTGATTTCCATAAAGACCACGGGTATATGACTAACAAATGCAGGGCCCTAAAATAGGAAATCGAGCAGCTCATTAGAAGAGGACAACTGTGGGAGTTTATCAGGCAAGAGGGAGGCAGAACCCCTAAAATGACAGGCTCCAACAGAGGAGGCAAGAGCAGAGGCCAGAACAAAGAGATGGACAGAATAAGCCCCAACAGCAGAACAATCAGGTCATCTTCATCCTCCATTAGACACCCCCGGCCATAGGGATGTCCAACCGAGCAAGGAAGCGTTATGCTCAGGAGGCCAGAACTTCTCTTAGCATCCTCCAAGTTTTCACTACTGAGAAAAGACTGAGGCCAGTACCTAAGATCTAGTTCTCAGATCAAGATCTTGCAGGGGTGCACTGTCCTCACAGTGACGCCCTAGTTATTTCTCTCAAAATTGCTAATTTTGAGATCCGAAGGGTCTTAGTAGATACAAGGAGCTCTACTAACTTGCTATTTTACGAGTCTCTCAAACAGATGAAGCTCAACTCCAATGACGTCTAGCCTACTGCCGCAATAATGGCAAGATTTGACGGGAACCTCAGTATCCCACTAGGGAGGATTAACCTTCCCACCACAGCAAGAGAGGGGGGACCGACAGAAGACCACGATCTCAGAATATATAGTGTTAAATCCCAAATCCCCCTACAATGTTATAATCGAAAGGCTTTGGCTCTATCAAATGGGTGCCATCACCTCAACCCTCTACCAGTGCTTGAAATATGTTCACAACAGTGCGGTCCATCCCATCCAAGGGTGCTAGCCAACCGCTCGAGAATGTCACGCCCTCGCACTCAAGAAGGAGGCCTCCAAATAGCAATTACTGTATTCTCATAAAGGTGAGGATCCTGAGCTTTCCCACTATCATGAGACAAAAGACTGCCCATCTAGAATTGACGAACCTCTTAGCCCGAAAAGAAGGGAAAGTAGGGCCAAGCTCGTGGAGGACCCTTTCAAGTTTCTGGTCAGCTTTGAAGAATAAGGGCGGTTCCTGCAAATTAGTCTAGACTTGACACCATCCAAGTAAGAAGAGATGGTGAAATTCCTAAAGAACAACCTTTCAATGTTCGTTTGGGAAACTAAAGATATGGAGGGGATAGATCCAGACCTCATTACCCACAAGTTGATGACAAATCTTGACCACCCTCCAATAAGACAGAAGAAGAGGACTTTTGCCCCAGAACGTCACCGGATTATCAATGAAGAGGTACAGAGGTTGCTGGATGCTAAGATGATAAGGGAAGTATTCTATTCGGAATGACTTGCCAACACTGTTCTAGTCAAGAAGAAAAATGGCTAGTGGAGGGTCTGTGTCGATTACACAGATCTCAACAAAGCCTGCCCTAAAGATAGCTTTCCACTCCTAAGGATAGACCAATTTGTTAATGCAACAACAAGATACGAACTTATGAGCTTCATGGACGTCTACTCTGGATACAACCAGATCCAGATGTACCCTTTAGACTAGGAAAAGACAGCTTTCATAACCGAGCGAGGTCTCTATTGCTATAGAGTGATGCCGTTCGGTCTGAAAAATACTGGGGTAACGTATCTGCGTTTGGTCAACAGGATGTTCAGTCCTTTTATCGGCGGTACAATAGAAGTTTACATAGATGATTTGCTGGTCAAGAGTTTAAGGAAGAGCAGCCACATCCAGCATTTAAGCCAGACGTTCGGTATCCTAAAACAGCACAAGATGAAGTTAAACCCCTTGAAATGCACCTTCGGTGTAACTAAGGAAAAGTTATTGGGTTACCTTGTTCCCTAGAGAGGTATTGAAGCAGACCCTACTCAGATCAAAGCCTTAATTGAGCTAGGTTCACCGAGAACAAGGAAAGACATTCAGGCTTTGAACGAGAGAGTTGTAGCTCTGAATCGGTTCATTTTCAAATCAACTGACCGTTGCCTACCATTCTTCAAAACTTTAAAAGGAAACAGACCATTGCAATGGTCTGAAGAATATGAAAAGGCCTTCCAGGAACTGAAGAAGTACTTCGCTTCCCCTAAACTCTTACCAAAGCCAATCCTAGGGGAAAAACTACTCCTCTATCTTACAGTCTCTGAAAATGCCGTCAGTTTTGTACTTGTTCGGCAGGACAGAGGAGTCCAGAAGCCCATATTTTATGTAAGCAGGGCTCTACTGGACACAGAGAAAAGATATCCCGAGATTAAGAAACTGGCCTTTGCCTTAATAATCTCTGCTCGGAAGCTTCGACCTTACTTCTAAGCGCATCCCATTGAGATCTCAACCGCCTATCCATTGAAGTCAGTACTTCGGAAGCCTAAAATCTCAGGGCGATTGGCCAAGTGGTATGTGGAATTGGGGGAATTTGACATATCCTATATTCCATGGACCTCCATCAAAGGGCAAGCATTGGCAGATTTTGTTGTTGTGTTCACCCTAGCACTGCACGATAAGGCACAACCCAGTAAGAGTTCTGCTACATGGCAACTCTACACCGATGGATCATCTACAAACCACGGTTCTGACATTAGCTTAGTGTTACAATCCCCTGAGGGACTTATAGCTAAAAAGGTTGTAAGCTTGGGATTTAGAGCTTCCAACAATGAAGTTGAGTATGAGGCCCTCATCCTTGAGTTGAAGTTGGCTTTAGAATTTAAAGCCCAAGTCCTTGAAGTTTTCTCCGACTCTTAGCTGGTGATAAGCCAAGTTCTGGGAGAATTTTCTATTAAAGATGACAGAATGCTCCGGTATTCAGAGCTGGTGGATTTACTAAAGGACTCCTTCCATAAATTCACTATCAAAAAAATTGAAAGGGGCCAGAACTCCAAGGCCGACGCCTTGGCAAACATGGCCTCTCATCTCAAGGCAGAAGGAGATTCGACTCTGATGATCTCTCACCAACCAAGGCTAAGCATAGAAGAGGTTCGGGCTGCCCAGGTTTCTGAGTAGATAAAAAATTGGATGACTACCATCATCCAGTACCTAGAAGGAGGGCCGCTACTAGAAGACAAAAACATGGCATGAAGAATTCGAATTAGGGCGGCTCAGTACCTACTCTTGAATGGGAAGCTCTACTACAGACCCTACTCTCAACCCTTGCTGCGGTGTCTGATCCCAAAAGAATCTCAGTATGTTCTAGCCGAGATATACGAGGGAATCTACGGTAACCATAATGCGGGCAGAACTATAGCCCACTGAGCTTTAACACATGGCTACTATTGGCCCAGCATGTTGAGACAGGCCAAGGAATACATCTAGAAATGTGACAAATGCCAACGGTTCGCTTCATACCTACACCAGCCCCACCATGGGCTCATTCCTATTACCAGCCCATGGCCCTTTGCTCAGTGAGGGATGAACATCATAGGGCCACTACTAAAGGCCACACCGAACAGAAGATACCTCTTGGTTGTCAGTGACTATTTCTCTAAGCGGGCAGAAACCAAGCCTCTAACTCGCATCACGGAGAAAGAAGTCAAGAGCTTCACTTGGAGGAACATAGTCTACAGGTTCAGCATACCGCGTGTTATCATCTCAAACAATGGCACACAGTTTGCCAAAAAAGTTTTCAAAAAATTCTGCCAAGATCTGCACATCAGTCATCATTTCACTTCACTAGGGCACCCCTAAGCCAACGGGCAAGTAGAAGTCACCAACCGAACAATTCTTGATGCCCTTAAAAAAGGTTTGAAGAAGCAAATAGGAGATGGGTTGAAGAACTTCCTATTGTTTTCTGCGCTTACAGAACTACAAGAAGAATACCGACTTCTGAAACTCTATTCTCACTTGCCTATGGCTCGGAAGCAGTAATTCTTATTGAGATTGGTATGCCTACCATGAGGACGGAAGCTTTTGACCAAGGGGCCAATAATCAGCAGCTTGCATAAAACTTGGACCTACTTAAAGAAAAGCAAGACCAAGCTCGAATAAGGATGGAAGCATATCAACACAAGATGGCCAATAGCTCCAAGTTATGGATAAAGCCCCTCAGTTTTTAGGTTAGGGATCTCATCCTAAAAAGAGTGTCCCGGAACACTAAGGATCCCATTATGGGAAAGTTATCACCCAACTGGGAAGGCCCTTACAAGGTAACAAAAATTGTCAGACCTACCACTTACTGGTTAGAAGCCATAGCTAGGAGACCTATACCCAGGCCATGGAATGTAGAACACTTACGAAAATATTATCAACAAAGATTTCTTCTTTCTTAAATTCCTCTAGAAAGTGTTCTCATCTTAATGTACAGACCCCTAAAAACCTTGCAGCCTGTGCAAGAGTTATAGGTCGGATCCATCTTAATGTACAGACCCCTAAAAACCTTACAACCTGTGCAAGAGTTATAGGTCTGGTCCATCTTAATGTACAGACCCTTAAAAACCTTGCAACTTGTGCAAGAGTTATAGGTCGGGTACATCTTAATGTACAGACCCCTAAAAACCTTACAGCTTGTGCAAGAGTTATAGCTCCAGTTCATCTTAATGTACAGACCCCTAAAAACCTTACAGCCTGTGCAAGAGTTATAGGTTTGGTCCATCTTAATGTACAGACCCCTAAAAGCCTTGCAGCCTGTGCAAGAGTTATAGGTTGGGTCCATCTTAATGTACAAACCCCTAAAAACCTTGCAGCCTGTACAAGAGTTATAGGTCTAGTCTATCTTACTGTACAGATCCCTAAAAAACCTCGTAGTCTGTGTAAGAGTTATAGGTCTGGTCCACCTTAATGTACAAACCCCTAAAAACCTTGCAGCCTATGCAAGAGTTATAGGTTGGGTCCATCTTAATGTACAGACCCTTAAAAACCTTGGAGTTTGTGCAAGAGTTATAGGTCTGGTCCATCTTAATGTACAGACCCCTAAAAACCTTGCAGCCTGTGCAAGAGTTATAGGTCTGGTCCATCTCAGTATACAGACCCCTAAATACCTTGCAGCCTGTGCAAGGATCATAGGTCTGGTCCATATCGGTATATTGACCATCACAATCCTTGGAAACTATCTCAAGAATTGCAGATCAGCAACCTCTGGAGGGGGACCTTGCGCCCAACACAAAGCAATGAGGGCTTAAGGTATCTTATAAGAGAAATTAATTAGTATCGATTCTTGGGTACAACTTAACCTTGCTCAAGGTCTTACCAGTTTTGGTTCAGTTATTTGGTTATCTCCAATGCTGAGGACAGAAGGCTTGTTTAATTACTCTATTACACAAAACAAGTGTTTTTTCTCAATCAATACCAATTATGGTTCAATCATTACAAGTCTTCCTGTTCGATTATCGTCAGTGCTGTTGATAGAAGCATTGATCGTGGAAGATTTGTTCAATTATCATTACAACTCTTCCTATTCAGTTATTATTAGTCCTTGTAAACAAAAGCTCTAATTATAGTGGATTCGTTCAAATATCTATACAAGTCTTCCTACTCAGTTATAAACAGTCCAGGTTACAGAAGTTCTGATTATAAGAGATCTGCTCAATCACCGTCATTGATTAATTATAATTTTTTTTTCTGTTAAGCTCATTCTCAGTCGAAAGATTGAAGGAGAGGTCTGAAATATATTCAACCCCTGAACATTCTGTCTTTATGAAATTAAAGTTTAAATGGCTGGAGCCTAAACTTATACTACAGAGCAATTGTGGGTTGGTATAGTACTGAAGTCCGTTTGTGTAACACCCCGATCCCTTGTAATTAATAATTTAATTATTAATTATTAATTAGTACCGACTTACAGAATGATTAAGGGAATTAATCATAATCCCGGCGGTCGTGATAGACCAATAAAATAATTAAAACATGTCTGAGAATAGGGTATAATACCCGAACCTAATTATCAATTAATTAGGTGAAATAATGTCAATTTAACATTGACGGAACTTGAATTAGTTAACCCTGGAAATCCCGAATGACTAATAAATGACACGAAACCTCTGACACTGAAGATAACTGAAATAGGAACTGACCAGAAGAAACCGCGTCGAAAAAGAAGCTACGGAATGAAAGTTATGTAGTAAACATTGAAACTGAATTAACGCGCAGCCAAACAGGGCCTTAGCCCAAAATGGTGAAAAAATGGCCAAAAGGGAGGCCAAGGGAATTGAACCCGTGACCTTTGAGTGGAAAGAAATTTTACCCAAAAACTTACCAGTTGGGCTGCCCACACCTTTGTGCACATATATACAACTTAATTGTATATATTCCTGAGTTACCCAAGCTCCACCTCAAATTGGACCACTGAGATTACATGCAAACCCCATATGATTGGTTTGCATCAGCCCACCTCAGCCCTAGGGTCCCACTGATTCCCTGATGTGTACATCTAGAGATGTACATGTATAGGTATGTGTGATATTATATATATAGATATATATATGTATATATTACATACCAAAGACTGATAGTTCATAAAAGACATAATATTTGCTAGGTAAAGAGGAGAAAACAAACCTGTCTTTGGGGTGAGGGCCATGGGCTGCATGAGTGTGTCCACGACTTGTGGCTATGCAAGCTTGTGCTTGCCTACAGTTTACATGGAAATGCACCAAAGGACAAGGGGGGAACTGAGGCACGACTGACAGAGGCACACCTGAAGTGCCAAAAATCCGGAACTGAGCCATGAATGGCAAGGAAAGCTACTGTTTGAAAGAGGTACAACTCTTTTTAAACTAGAAAATTTTCTGTTTAAGTTGATACTGTTTTGATGGTTTTGGATCTGTATAAACTACACATATAGACTACTAAGAGACTTTAGAACTGTTCTAAATTAATTGGGAGGGTCGAATAGGGTAGAAACACCCAAAACCCGTAAACAGCCACCATGGATGGACCTTGAGTTGCAGGTCTGATTCGACCTCAACCAAATGACTTCCTACATGTACAGAACTGATCTAGACACTGAGAGGGTTTCAAATATCACCACCCGCGACCCAAAATCGCATGGGTAGACCCCCAAAACTGAACCTATGGGTCTCAGCCATGGAACCCAAAATCTGAAATAGGCTCTTAAACTGAAATTGCTAAATGGGATGTTGATCCCCATGGACATAGGTCACAAAGAACCAAACCTTGTGAGATTTGGGTGAGAAATAAGGCCCCACGACCGAACTGAAAACCTACATGATAATCGGTTATACAGAGCTCCATGCATGGATTTGAAGTTCAAAATCGATGCCAAGTTGTTGGTCTAGACTCTAGGAACAGTTTGGAACCAAAATCAGTTGAAAACAGCTTTCGAAAACCCACGAAATTGGAAAAACTTGATGACTGCAACTAGGGCAACAATGCCCTGCACGATGGGGAAGACAGAGTCGACTCGCGTGTCGACCCAGACACGTGTCGGTTTACGGGCGTGCCACTACTTTAGTGGAACGGCACCGTTTGAGGTTAAAGGTTTTAAATTTAAAACCTGAGTTCGACCTGTTTGGCAATCCAAATAATAAATTGAAATCTGAACTGGGCCTATCCAAACCAAGAATAAGAAAGAAATTGGGGTTACCAGGGATATGTTATCCCGGTTTTCTGAGGGACCAATGAACCGGTTGGTTTTGAGGAATTTGGACCAGTTCAACAGTTTAAACCTAGAACCCTATGGGTTGAACCCCTAACTTATGAAATTCTGTTTTAACCTCTAATGTTTTCTGAAATTACGAATCAACCCCAACTGTTTTGGGAAATGTCACAGTGGCCCAGATTTTGGGAGAATTGTTCATTTAAGCCCATGAAAAATTAATTAAATAATAAAATAATTATTTTATTATTTTATTAAATAGGTAAAATTATAATTTTACCCCTGGACATTAAATATGTCAAACGGAGTCCAAATAAATTAAATGAATAATGTATTTTCACTATTTCAAACATTCCGGACTCAATGGTACAGTCCGATTTGGGAAATTGAGTCCCGAAAAATATAAACCTGTAAGTGACAAATGACTGAATTGCCCCTAATGATTTCTAGGGTCAATTAAACACAACAGATAGTCCAACTTAATTATGTCGGACACTCTGGACCCAATGGTGAGGTCTATTTTATGAACTGACGTGCCGAAAAATACGACACATGAAATTACCGAATTACCCCTAATACTGTACAAAGCCCAAATGAAGTCCGATTGGGACGAAACTGATACTAATAGAAGTCCAAATACCCGTGGGACTGTACACATGATTAAATGACGATTCGGGGTCAGAGTTACACGAAACGTAAAATGACCAAAATACCCTTGAGCACTATAAGTGCGGAGTAGAGGCCAAATAAAGGCCAATCTGATCTGGTAAATTATCATAAGCATAATTATGATAACCGAAGGGCTGAATAAGACTCTGAAAATGTTAGAGCGTAAAATGAGAAATGATCGATGTGTCCCGATGATCTAAAACAGATACCAAATGAAGTCCAAAGGACTTAGAAATTTATATATAAGATATATGGGACATTCTGACGACCACGACAGGGTCTAGGGCAAGAATGACAAAATTACCATTTTGCCCCTAAGGTTAAATAAGTACCTAACTGATACCGACTTAAGTCTAAAAGACTTAGAACTTCATACATAAGATATGTAGACTATTCTGAGGACCTCGACAAGGTCCGGGGCAAGAATGAAAAAATTACCATTTTGCCCCTAAGGCTAAATATTTGCTTAACTGATGACGATTGAAGTCTAAATGACTTATATGATAACCTTGATGACTACTGAGCCTAAGTAAATAAATAATAGCCTCAGATGAAACCTAATGAAAAGGGTAGTAGGCTACTGGGCTACTTTAGGTAATCCAATAGATACCTAAGATGATGAATAAGCCATGAATGGTTAAATTCTGATCTGTCTGTGATTGATGATAATTATTCAGGATACACAAGGATGTGCCTGAGACAATATCTAGAGGATATCAGATTATCTGTGCAAGGAGATAAGCGTAAAGTTTGTGAGTAATTTCTGACACTGTACTGTATTTTGATGCACTGTCTGTCTTTTTGTGAGTAACTTGGAACTTCTGACTTGGTGTATAAGTTACACTGTCTAGCTACTGTATTTTGATGCACTGTACTGTTTCATATGCTATACTGTTTAAATGAGCATACTTGAATGCATACCGTTTTACACGAAGTATTGCTAAATGCATATATTTAAATGCATACTCTCTATACTGCATTACACGTGACATGATTTTGTCTTGTCCTACTCTGTTGTTCAGTTCAGTCTGTCTTGTTTCGTTCCGTTAATGATATACCTGTAACCCTAACTGACATATTGTTCTGCTCAGTCCGTCTTGTTCCGTTCCGTTAATAATATACTCTTGTCTCTAACTGACATATTGTTCTGCACAGTCTATTTTGTTTCTTTCCGTTAATGATATACCTGTAACCCGGACTGACATATTGTTCTACTCAGTCCGTCTTGTTCCGTTTCGTTAATAATATACTCTTGTCTCTGACTGACATATTATTCTGCACAGTCTGTCTTGTTCCGTTCCGTTAATGATATACCTGTAACCCTGACTGGCATATTGTTCTGCTCAGTCCGTCTTGTTCCGTTCCGTTAATAATATACTTTTGTCTCTGACTGACATATTGTTCTGCACAGTCTGTCTTATTCCGTTCCGTTAATGTTAGACTTGTGTTTCTGACTGACATATTATTCCGTTCAGTCTGTCTTGTCCTGTTCTGTTAATGATATACTCTTGTCTCTGATTGACATATTGTTCCCACTCCGTCCCGTTACGCCTTATTCCTGATTGATATTGTTTCCGTTCAGTTCTGTTATGTTTTGTTCCTGATTGATATTGTTTCCGTTCAGTTCTGTTATATTCCGTCTTGTTATGTTTTGTTCCTGATTGATATTGATCCGTTCAGTTCTGTTATGTTCCGTCTTGTTATGTTTTGTTCTTGATTGATATTGTTTCCGTTCAGTTCTGTTATGTTCCGTCCTGTTATGTTTTGTTCCTGATTGATATTGATCCATTCAGTTCTGTTATGTTCCATCCTGTTATGTTTTGTTCCTACTCCGTTCTGTTATGTTCCGTTCCGATGATGACATGCCGTGTCCCTGATTGATATACTAACATTGGTTACTATTTTGATCTGATATGTTATGTTAGGTTATGTCATGTTCTGTTCAGTTACGTCTTGCTATGATCTGTTATGATCTGTCTGTACTGTCTGGTTCAGTTCTGTTTTATTCTATTTAACTGCATTGAGTGGATTTATAAAACTGTTAGTTTTGAAATAACTAAACTCTCCATGTGCTTTGTAAGCAAGAACTGGTTTGAAACCCATGACAGGAAACCTGTGTTACTCACTGGGCTTATTTATACTCACCTCATTATCCTAACATTTTTTAGGAATTATCTCCATTGGATTAGAAAGCGCCCTGATATGAAGTGGATAGGCCGAGTGGCGTTTCCAACGAAAGGATCTAACAGTACTGATCTGTGTAGACTGTATTCTGTGGATTGAATCCGTTTAATTCGGGTGAGTGATATGATTACATATGATATGATTAAATTACTGATATCTCTGGACATGGCTCATGGACATGGTACTCTAGGGATATTAGATCTGCTCTGTTGGATATGCCCTGAAGTCGGAATTGATAACTGTTTGGATTTTAGACTTGCTCTGTGGTACATACCTTTATAGTGGATAAACGAGTTACATTCCCGTGATAAAAAGTTTTTAAATTCCGCTGCATCTGACCCTACAGTCGGAGTGCAATTCACCGAAAAGTTCTAAATTTGCCTTCGGTTGGTCGCGTGGCGACTGACTGGCATCACGTCCTCAACATCCGCGTAGGGTGGGGATCGGGATGTGACAGTTTGGCTTCCACAATAGTTCACAAAATTTACAAGTATTGTTATTCGGAAGGATGAAAGATACACAAGTTCTGGAAAAAGATGATTTTCATTGACAAATTTCAGAAGTACACAGTTCGAGAACAAAAAAAAAAATAATACAAACAAAAATCCTAAACTAAGGGGGAAGACAATTGTCACACCCCGAATTCCAGCGAACCCGTGGCGCAACTGACGAGACGAAAGGAAAATAAAATAATAAAGAAATAAAGAACAATCTAACGGATTCAACCCAAACTTACATTCATTTCCTTCAATGTACATCCATATAAAGCATAGTCAATGAAAACATTCAACATGTCATTCGGGCTTAAGCCTTTATACAATATCAATACATCTCGAAATGTGCTTCCAAGGACCAAGATCATTCTAAGCTTCTGTCTCCTCCACTCTGCAAGACTTCCTCAAGTCTCGAGTGCCGGAAACGTCATCTGTGGGGAGTTATCCCACGT
This sequence comes from Nyssa sinensis, assembly GCA_008638375.1. Classification (NCBI taxonomy): domain Eukaryota; kingdom Viridiplantae; phylum Streptophyta; class Magnoliopsida; order Cornales; family Nyssaceae; genus Nyssa; species Nyssa sinensis. Next base: position 41,916,771 of record CM018047.1, on the reverse strand, counting down.
ATGGGTCAGCTCAACTGCTGGTATGATATAATGTTAATGCAAGGAACAAAATTAAGGGTGTGGCATGTGTAAGTGTACAATTATTTCTACATGTCATTCAATATCATTCATACAACGTACTAGCAATAATCTACACGTCATTCAACTCATTAACATGATTTAAAACATGGCATGTGTAAGTGTACAGTTATTTCTACATGTTATTCAATATCATCTATACAATGTAATAATAATAATCCCCATGCTTTCCAAATCGTCCATGCCACGTACTAGCAATAATCCACATGCCATCCATATTATCCATGCAATGTAGTGACAATGCCCATGAAACACCCACACCACTCTATGCTACAACTATGTCAAATTTATGCCATGTCCATGCCTCGTTTTCGGAACACATCCGCTGGAAGCTGAGTACCATGTCTCGTTTTCAGAACACATCTGATGGAAGCTGAGTACCATGTCTCGTTTTCAGAACACATCTGATAGAAGCTGAGTACCATATTTAGCACCACGTGCTCAACCCATACTATGCTTTCAATGCATCACACTATGCCAATATGCCTTAATTCCATCATGCAATAATACAATCTCAGATAAGAAATTTTTACCAACACATAGAGTATGCCTTTAAACAATGTATTCCACTTAAAGCAATCACAACATCTGAATAACAAAACATCTTCCACATGAATGTATGCAACACATGATCAACGAAAATACATACTCAAGCCATGTATTCACAATCTTAACAACTCCCCAAAAATATAGATCACGTACAACCCAACACATAGAACAAATCATATCTTCATAGAGCAGCAAGAAGCATATAAGCAACGTAAACAATCAACTCAAGATTTCTTTTTAAAAAAACATTCCTTATGTGATTTTTCTAACATTAAAAAAATAATTATAAGATTCATTCAATCAACATGCAAATCATTCCTAAACTTAATTCTATTCCTTACTTAGCACAATACACCATACCTGATGGGTCAGTATCAACTCAGGAAGATGTACTCGTAGTGTAGCAGAACTACAGTGAAAATACAGAAGGTCAGACCACCTTCTCCTTGCCTTTCCGTGTTCCTAAAATCATGAAATACAACTCAGTTCAATTGCTATTTGAATTATGATATTCATCAAATTTTATGTCTTCATTTTATAAGTTTCTATTTTTTCAAATTAAACCCTACTGTTGAGTCCAGAACGTCAAATAAAATAGGTTTAGGCTTTCGTGGAATTCAATTTGGACATCCGAGCTTAAAAGGGCAAAACAGTCATTTTGCACTTTTTACGGTCCTTACATCCCGAGACCTCTTTTCACAAATTGAACTCCACGGTTGAATTCAGAATGCTCGAAATAATAAAGTTTCACTATTTGTTTACTTAATTTGGAATTCGTTTGACTGTGTTTCAATTCAGGGGCATTTTGGTAATTTTAAAGGTTACTACGAGTCTTTTATTTTTTGAGACCCCGTCTCGTAAAACGGACCTCACCATTGCTTTTAGAATGGTCGAGATAGTCAAAATACACTAATGACTTGTCTCATTTGGACTCCGGATTATTTTGTGACATTTAAATAATTAAATTAATATTTTATTAATATTATATTATGGTGGGTCAGTTCATAATTTCTCAAAAGTTTAGGGGTCAAAGTGGGATTTCTAAAAGTTCTGGGTCAAAGTAAATTTCCAAAAGGTACAGGGGTAATTTTATAATTTACCAAAAGTTCTTATCCCTAATTCAGTTAACCAAACAGTGGCTAACCCAAAATAGGGATAGGATATCCCTGTTCCTGATTTAATCCCCCTTTTAATTTTATAAACCTGTAACCAAACAGCCCTATTCCCATTTTAATTTTAAACCAGAAGGTGACACGTGGCAGGGGTGGGCCGGCCCAAGCCCGACCTGAACCCGAACCGACCTGAGAGCCGACCCGGAACAGTGTTGTCTCCCCCGTTTTTTCGGTAGGGTTCCGACGCCTTCTCCGGCGCCGGTGAGATCTTTCCGGTGGATTTTCACCTTTTTAAAAATGCAGTTCTCTTTGTTTTCTCTCAAGGATTCTATATATAGGCTCGGTTTTGGAATTAAACTAACGTATTTTCACGAATAGAGGGTCAAACCCCTCGGTCAAATTTCCAGCCGACTCTTTTTTTTTTCATTTTCGTGATTGTTTGGTCACGGTTCAACCTCCATTTTTATCCTAACGTGTTTCTGCACCTCACCCCATGAATTTCCCACCTTTTAAACAAAGTTTTACACATAAAATATCAGAACCCACTCCCCCATAACCGTGACCTGCAACGGGAAAGTTCTCCCTCTCCCCTTAACCATTTTAACTCATTCTTGTTGTGTTAGACTCCATTTTTTATTCTCAATATGACCCTACCATTTAGATAAATTATAATGCTTTCTAAAATTTAAAACAGAATGACTCACTTACCTTTTGTTTACTGATTTTCTCAGTGCAGGTCTCCTCTTCTCTCTTCCCCAGTTCGAGCTTCTGGTTCCTCTCCTTGAGTCTCTCTCAGTGTGCACAACCTTACTAACTTGGCCTCTCTCTCTTGTCTGATTTTTCTCTCCACCCCATACACCCTTAATCTATACATTTAGATATACACACTGTCCCACACACAAATTAGCCACAACAGCCCCACTATTTCTGACTTTCTCTCTTTTCTTTCCCTCCCTTTTCAGAATGCATTAAATGCATTACTTGTTGGCTTGGTTTTCCTTATATATATATATATATATATATATATATATATATTATCATACACACACACAGCAGCTCACTGCTGCACACACACCCACACACGGCACTACACAGTGCACACACCTTACACACATCATATCTATACATATATATACATAAATAATTATACACATATATATATATATATATATACACACACATATTTAAACATTTTTAAATATACACATATACACATCACACAATCCATTTCATAATAATAATAATAATAATAATAATAATAATAATGATAATAACCAAGAAAATTTTATATACAAAAAAAAAAATTTCAGGTTATTACAACAATTCTGCTGCAGGATCGGCTGGGGCAGGCACTCCTTTACCACCTTCCTTCAGAACCTCGGCCTCAATCGCAAAGACTTCGACATCATCAAGCTCGGACAAGTCGAGGTCGGGATACTTCACGAAGAGCTTGGATATGCAAGTATCGTACCCGTGCTGGATCAGATCCTCACCCATCCCTTCAACCTCAACCTTCATCTCTGCTTCAGTTTGAGCCTTGGCAGATTCGATGGCCTCTTTGATCTTTTGGGTGGTGGCGGCTTGGAGATCATTATTCTTCTTCTTCAACTCCTCCAATTACCGAGCAAGGGAATTCCTCTAAGACTCCATGATGGAGAGGGAGTTGGTTACCTCCTTCAACTTCTCTTCAGTAGCAGAAGCATTGGACTGGGCTGTCCCCAATTGGAGCCTGGCCTCATCAAGCTCATCCTGAAGGTCTTTTACCACCTTCGGATCAATCGTGGAGTTCATGAGAGCGTCCAGGCCATGCATGGTCTGCAAGACAAGAAATAGACAGGTTAGAATGGAAAAGGTGAATAAAACATAAAAAAAGGAAAATGAAAGGAGTTCAGGAGTTACCTTCAGTTGAATGCCCATCAGCTCTGTGATCGTCTGCTCTGCCTTTTTCCTTTTGTAACTCTGGGGGCCAGCCAGCCAGAATTCATCAAATTCTTGCTTGGCAACCATGTGCCCATCTGGCATCTGGGCAGGATCAACAGCTGCCCTCCCTTTCCCCTTTTTTGGGACTTCAAGGGCATGAGTAGGGGCTAACGTAGGGGCAGGCTCAATAATGACTATGCCTTTCTTAGCAGGAGCATGGGCAGGGCGTTCAGAACGGAGCCTCATCCTCTTCGCTTGAGGAAGATCAGTGGGGGAAGAGGTCTGCCCCGCCTTCTTCTTCGGGGCCCACTTTGTTAGCAAGGATTTCTTCAAGTTCTCTACTAGGCCTTTGTTCTGGTCGGCGGCCATCAGATTCTTTGGCGAAAGGATGGCTCTGTGATCTCGATTGCTTGTCTATAGGAGCTTACAGTATTGGTCCTGAAGGTTAGCTGTAAAGACTGACCTCTTCCAAGCACTTTTTTCTACATAGAAGACATAAACATAGGGGTTAGGCAAACCATTGAGAAGTGAAAGTGTAAACAAAAACAGAGTTATGATAAAAAGAAAGGGATCTTACCCTTGATCCCAGTACTCTGGAGGAATGTCGAAAGCTGATCCTGGAAGTCCTCCGTCTCCCATCCTCCTCTTACGAAGAAGTACCACTTCTTCCAAGTTTTATTGGAAGTTGGTACCGAGAGAGGGGACTGAATCTCTTGACAAAAGACATTTAAAAAAGGCCTTCCAACCTCAAATATTTCCGATCCATATTACTACGGATCAAGTCAAGGGTCACCTCGACCCCGTTCTGATGCCCTAACATTATGAACCCTAACAGATGTCTCCAACTATTGAGATTGAGGTCGGCAGGGCAGATGCAGAACCATTTAAAGAACTGCACAACTAGAGGAGGCAGGGGGAGTCTCAGCCCCATCTCGAACTAGGCGAGATAGACACAAATCTTGCCCGCTTGGACATCAGAGTGGCGATTTAGGGAATTAGGGACCCTACAAGTTACATTCTAGGGGAAATGGAAAGAGGCCCTCAAACCATCTAATATGGCCGGAGTTAGGGCATTTTGTCCTTCCTCCCTATGCGAAGGCCTGCTAGAGGCCTCCCCCATTCTATTCCTGGGCTCTACAAATGCATCAACTATCTTGACCCCAGAACTAGAAGGGGATCCTACTAACCTATTCCCCGAGGAGCTACTACCTATAGTATGAGTTTAGGACGACGCAGTCGTCACCGAGGAGTTCCCTGAGCCATTACCAACACCAGAAGATGCAATAGAGACCGACATTGCAAAAATAACAAAGGGGAAGAAGAGGAGAAGAAGAATTAAAGGAGGAGAAACAAAAAGGGCAAAAAAACAAGAAGTAAATAGAATGGAAGACGAGAGGGAAGGAAATGAATTGAACCTGAAACACGAATGGGGGAAGGAGCTTCGACCAATGTTGATCTCTTTGAGTTCTCTGGTTTCTTTGATTCAAAAGCTGTATCTCTCTCTAAAAGAAAATGAAATGATGAGGGAAAAAAGGCGTACGCATGCCCTTTCCCCCTTTATATAGTTTCACAGAAGTGGGGGCCCAACCAGTTGAACCATCGCAGCGGTTGAGGCCAATGATGGCCTCGAAAGCCCAAACGACGGACTGCGTAGTAAATGCCACATCAACGGTCGTCTTGGGAAATGGAAAAAAAGACTCGTGACATTACAGAAACCCTCAGCCCTAGTTACGCGTATATCTAACTAAGGCTTGGGGGGGAGTAGCTGATATTCCATAAAGTGACAGACCAATCTCCACATGACACGTGTGCCTACCGAACAGTCAAAGCTCGTCTATCCAGAGCCAGTATTAATATATGACCTTCAGAGCTTATTGACCGGGAGCTCATGTAACCCCTAGACTCACCCCAAGCTCGGAAGGTGCCACGAATACTCACAAGAAGGTTCTGACCCTATTGCCGCCTTAAACTCCCTACCGAGCTCAGGATAAGGAAACAGGATTCAACAAGGAAATTGCCATTTACCGATAACATTTAAGCACAGTGTCCAATATGGTAACTGCCATTCTCTGATGATCAAATTCCTACTTTCATGACTCCAAATCCTAATCAACTAAGGAAATCTGCGGCCTATAAATAAAGCCCTAAGGTATGCTCTTTGATTCACGCTCATTCAATTACAATTGCTTTCAGTCTTTCAATTCAGTTTGATTGACTTTATCATCAGAGCGGCTACCACCGGAGCCAACCCGGTGGCTCTTTAATCTTTTTCTTTGAGTGTTCCATAGGCGACGGAGATCAGAGCCTACCGACCAAAAGGTGCAGCATCAGTGATAATGAGTCTGGGTTGGTGACAAATTTGGATGAGCTGAGGGTAGAAGAGTACTGGCCCAAGTCATCTGTTAAAGTTTTTGGGTCAACGGACCCTACAATATACGAGGCCACAATAACTGGGAACATTAATGGTCTAAGAGCAGCACTTGACGATCTAGATTGCTCTCTACTCAAAGAAGTAAGCCCCCAAAAGAACAGATTCCTTCATATCGCTGCCAGCCGAGGCCATGACCATCTTGTTGGCCCCATACGCGGTCGTTGCCCAGACCATTTCAATTGTAAAAACTCCACAGGCGATCTTCTTCTCTATCGTGCTGCCAGCTTTGGACATCTATCTACGGTCAAGTGTCTGATATCTAATAATGGAACAAGATTTGCAAGTTCGACTTCTAGTGATAGCATACTGATAATAGGGAAGGAGATTAAAGTTATACTAGAGCAATAGAATAAGGAAAAGAATACCCCGTTATATCTGGTGTTGAAAAATCGTCACAAAAAGGTGTCTGAGTTCTTGTTTAATCAAAATAAACAAGTTTCATGTTGCTTGAATAAAGAAGATAAGTCACCCTTGTACATGGTTGTTGATATGCCATAAAGTGACAGACTAGTCTCCGCATGACAGACGTATACATAGAGTGCCTATACATATAGAGCAGCCAAAGCTCAACTATTCAAAACAGGCTTATGTGTGTAAGGTTCACTGTCACGACCCGAAACCCACCTTACGCGGATTACCGGATCTCGACCGCCACCCCGAGACCCGAAGGCCTCGAGACAAGGCTCGCATAGGCAGCGGTATTGAATAGATGTGCTTCATGTGGTTGCGGAAGCGTGAAAAACCCTTTTTTTTTTCTTTCTTATTTAAAATTTGCACATCCGTCCGATACTGCCGCTATTCTCAATGGTACACATGTTCACACATTCATATAAAATCAGAGCATAACTAAAACTTAAAAGGCTTCATAATTAAAATCTTAATTCAACTGCCCCGTGGGGCTTAATACACGTCCTTAAGATATCAGCTAATACAAAACATATTAATCAGAGTTCATGTGATTTTTCCCCAAAAGAACTCCTCAATCAAATCTTCCCAAAAGCTAGGTTCATCCTTATAGTCTTCAAAAATCGATCTGCCCTTAGTCACCTGAAAGGGGGGCGGATAAAATCCGGGTAAGCTAATCAAAGCTTGTGAGTAATTCCTGCATTCGTCATGGGGTTTTCAACTGGTAGTGGTTTTAGCACATGAGGGTTTATGAAATACTCACTACCAATTGCTCGTACATTTTAAAACACAGAATATATGCATTCTTAAAACAATAGCTTTGAACAATTAAAGTATTCAAGCTAAATACACATTTTCTTCAAATAGAGCATATGCAATTTAAAAGCATATAAACACGTGAAATAGAATAGGGATAATACCTCCTTCTATTTTCAAAATCACTTGTCATCTTTTCTCTTTTATTAGGCGGAATCTGTTTCGAACCAGACTCCCATTTTATTGCCAATACTGTCGATGGAGATATCTCATTTGCCTGGGGGATTAGATCCTTCTACCGGGCATGTACTGTTGAATCCCGAAGGATTTCAACCATCATAGAGGGTGGTACTTAGTACCGTTTATCTTATAAAACATTTGTCACATGACTTCTTCAATAGATATTTTTTTCATGAACATTTAAAACATGAAATGTATAACTTCTACAATAAAGCTTCTAATACACGTGATAATCAAATTCAGAATATTAAAGAGATTTGTATTTGATTTAGACATGCTGATTATTTTCAAGAAAAGAGCTGAATTTAAAACATTTATAAAGCGTGCCGTAACAGAATATTTTAAAAGAACGGAATCATATAAAGACTGAATTTGATATTCAAAGCTGCAATTTTTGAACTTAAAACTTCTTCAAATATATGGAGTTAAATCTCCAGTTCAAATACAGGGTTACTCACCTCGGTCCTTTAGGGTTAGGGCTAAAAATGCGCTTTCCCACTTCCTCCGTAGTTCCTAATAACAAATTCATAAACAATCTCATCAACTTCACATTTACTACAATATCACCTATCGATGCTTCTTAACTTATGCTTCGATCGTATTTTACCCTAACCGATTTACTAACATTCTATAAACTTCGCACGTACTTAATTCAACTCGTACTTTTAACCTATGACACAATTTAATGTGTTAGAAACTTAATTTATTTCAACTTATACTCTTCTGGTAGTTCCATTAACTTTAAATTAAATTTATTTACTTGTCAAGTTAACGCGTCGTGTCTTTTCATACTTTATTTCTTCGTACTTGCCTTAGTTTAATACTTCGACAATACTTTAGTCTTTAGTCATCAGACAGATGCTATTCATCAAATTTTATGTCTTTTCATTTTAGACACTTCTTTTGGTCGAATAGACTCTATCATTGAGTCCAGAGCGTCGAAGAAAGTCGGTTTAGGCTTTCTTAGAATTTAATTTGGACTTTTATATGTAAAAGGGTAAAATGGTCATTTATCATTTTACGTGTCATAATTTTTCCGTACTTCGTTTCGTAATTTGGACCTCACTATTGAGTCCGGGATGTCAAAGAAAGTCAATTTAGATCTTCTTTGATTTCATTTTGGCTTTAGAGGTGCTAAGGGTAATTTGGTCATTTTACCCCCTTACGTGTCTTTGTGTTCGGGACCTCATCTCGTGTCGTGGACCTCACCATTGGACTCAGAAGGTCCGAGATAGTAAGATTACACTAATAACTTGTTAATTTTTGGACAAGGGGTATTTTGGTCATTTACCTGTTTACGTGTCTTTATTTTTCGGGCTCCGTCTCGTAAAACGGATCCTACCATTAGTCTCAGAATGTTTGAAATAGTAAAAATTCATTATTTATTTACTTAATTTGGACTTCGTTTGACTCGTTTATAGAGTAGGGGCATTTTGGTCATTTTGACGTATTTATGGGTCTCAAATTTTTCAGGACCTCATCTCATGTCGTGGACCTCACCAATGGACTCAGAGGGTCCGAAATAGTAAGAATACTCGTATAATTTGCCTTGTTAGGGCACAGGGGTATTTTGGTCATTTTAAGACTTGTTTTCATCGTATTCTAATGTTCGGAGTCCCGTCTCGTAAAATGGACCTCATCATTGGACTCAGAATGCCCGAGATAATAAAGTCTGACTATTTATTCGCCCCGTTCGGACTTCGTTTGACTTATTTGTGACTTAAGGGTAAAATGGTAATTTCTCCTATTTAATATTTAATTAATTTATTTTATTATTTTATTATTTATCAGGGGTACATTTGAAATTTATTTTCAAAATTTTGGGCCAGATTTGAATTAGGGTAAACTGTTGGGGTCACTTTATAATTTCCCATAGTTCCGGTCTGAACCAATGGGTTCAAGACCAAAAACCTTAAACCGGTTTACCCTTCTGCTGAACCGACCGGTTCAGACTTGCCTACAGAACCGGAATAAGATGCTCCTCCTATTCCCCTTATCCACGGTTTGGTTAAACCAAATCCCAATTCCAATTTATTGCCCCTGTAGCCAAACAACCCCAAACCATTTTTAAAATTTCAACTCAAACGACGACGTGTCAAGCCCCTTTTAATTCGGTCGGGTCCCGACCCGGTCCAGACCCGAACCCGGTTCTGTTTTAACCCAGTCTCTCCCCCGATAATCCGGTCGTCTTCTCCGGTTGGTCTAACCAGCGCCGGTCACCGGAAAAACGGACCAGCCGTTGTTTTGCTTCATTTTCACGTCAAAACTTCAATTTTTTTTCAACCAAAATTATCCTAACGTTTTAATAGCTAATTTAAACTAGCTTTGGGCCTCGGTTGCTACGGTTTTCAAGACCCATTTTCGATTTTCCGGCCACTGTGCCCAGTTTCCGGCGATTGCATTTTCCTACTTTTCTTATCCTATTTCCTTACCAATTTTTCTCATTTCTTCACCTAAAGGTTGCCTGCACTTCATACCATTATTCTTAGATGGCTAAATCAAGTTTTTTACACATGAAATATAGAAAATCCGAATTTATCTTTCAACCTGCAACTAGGGTTTTCTCCCTCATTTCTACATGGTTTTCTATGATTTTTGTTGCGTTTGAAACCTCATGACATGCTCTTTAAGGTCCTATGTTCAAACTTAATCGAATCATGCTATAAAATTTTGAAACAGAAACAAAAACTCTTACCTGTATTTTGGTTCCCTCGGTTTGTGAGTCTCCTTCCTTCACTGTTTCCCTTCTCCCTTCCTTCTTCTCCTCCTAAGTTTTCTTCTCTCTCTCTCTCTCTCTCTCTCTCTGTCCGTGTCATGGGTGAAGATTTTTCTTGTGTATATATATATATATATTTATATGTTTCTCTCACTCCCATGCCCCATCCCAATGATCTTCCCCTTGCTTGTTGCAGCATCCAAGGAGGGGTGTCCTCCTACTGTTTGGGCAGAGCCATTGAGTGGCTGGTTGTGTGTGTGTGTGGTGTTTGACTTGGATTTTTATATATATATATATACATATATATATATATTCACACATACTAATACACAATGGTCTCTCCCACCCTCTTGTACACATTGGACCATTGCATGTCCTTCAACTTGTATATATATATATATATATGATCATATGTACATATATACATAATTACAATTTCATAACTATACATACCCACTCTTATACTTTTACACATGTATTATTATCATTATTATTATTATTATTATTATTATTATTATTATTATTATTATTATTATTATTACTATCATTATTATATTATCTATTTAATATTTATTTTTAACTTCCATGCATATACTTGTAGACACATATATTTATACATGTACTTCCACACAATACACTTTGTGAGTGTGTGTTTCATCACATTATTCTAGTAATTTAAATAATAATTAGCCTCCTTATATTTGATTAATTAATTATATTAACTTAATTAATTATTCTTCCAATTTTCCCATAACCTCGTAAAACGTGCCTCATTACCCGACATTCTCGGGTCGGGGTATTACATTCAGAGCCTCCCTGCTTGGGCCATGCACAACCTCCAGTCTCATCTTCAGAGAAAAAGGCACACTGTTCACATGCATGAGAGGATCCCGAGCTGATCACTACCTCAGGCATCCTACTGAGCTAAATATAAGGAAGTAGTATGCAACAAGGAAACAGCCACTTATGAATATCATTCATTGCCTATTCTTATGGAGCGCAGAGATTGACATGGAAACTGTTATTATTTGATAAAAATCAAATCCCTATTTCTACGAGGCCGAATCCTAATCAACTTAGGAGTTCCATAGTCTATAAATAAAGCCCTAAGGTGCGCTTTTAATTTACAGTCATTCAATTACTTTCAAATACAGTCTTTCCTCTATGTTTACTGACTTTATCATCGGAGTGACTACCACCGGAGCCATCCTGGTGGCCCTCTGATCTCTCTAGTTCAAGTTCTTGATAGAGGACGAAGAGCGGAAGCCCCCACTAATCAAAAAGTGCAGCATCAATTTGGCGCCGTCTGTGGGAAACCAGAAAATCGTTTTTGATAAAAATATCTTCAACAAACAAAGCTTTTAGTCTTTCTCACTAAAGGACCATGGCTCCCAATCTTCGTCCAAGGAAGAACCCTCAAAACCCTCAAAACTGACCTCCGACTGGAAGAGAGAGAGGACAAACACTTGATCCTATGCAGTAACAGCTCGATCGAGTCCAACGATAGTCAGATCAGATGTAGGAACAACTCTTTACCATCTCTAAGACCCTGGCATTACTCACCCAAAGCCCTCGAAACAATCTCGATCATCCTCCCACCAATGTAGCAAACGAAGAGGCTTGGCCTCCTGCAACCACCATGGCGGAGGACCCCACGCAGAGACTCCTAGAGAACAACCGGTGCACCCCTAGGGCACCTTTCACATGGGAGGAGATCCCCAGCCATCTGCTGCCACTAGTAGGGGGATACCAGCCTTTAATCCAGCCGTTCATTACCAAAGTAAGACAAGGATCCCAACTCCGGCAGCTTTGGGGGCCAACCCAATGCTGCATGAGTTTCATACCCAACCTGTAACAATTCCTCCCGTCTAGGAGGACCAACGTCCTTCTCATACTATTGGGTCGAATCGCCCCTTCCATATAGAGACAGAGGCCGCAAGGCAAGGTCAGCAACAACCATCCTAGCCCAGAGGCGCACAAAGAGTGGAGGAAATAGCAGAGTCCATGGACCACACCGTTGTCACTAAAGGTACTTGCCTCCTTCCAGAGCAGGACGAGCTAACAAAATTACTCGGGAGGTTCACCACACCCTTCACTCTTGTCATAATGACAGAAAAGCAATTGAAGAAATTTATCATCCTAAAGTTCATTCTGTACGATGGATCTGAGGATCCCAGAGACCACCTTTCTCATTATCAACACACTATGGCGCTACATGAAGCCATAGATGCTTTCATGTGCCGCACCTTTGTAACCAGCCTCAAGGGTACTGCTCTGAAGAGGTTCCATACCCTCCCTCAGGAGTCTGTTATCAACTTCTATGAGCTCAGAAAATGGTTCCTTGACCGATTTATGACCAGTAGAAAGTTGAGAAAGGGGCCAGAATTTCTACTAAACGTAAAGTAGGCCCAAAGAGAATCACTTCGAGAATACATCTCGCCCTTCAACACCAAGCTCACTGAGATTACAGATTGCAGCCCTAGCTTCTTGGTAGTAGCTCTCACTACTAGCCTAGCGCTAGGACGTTATCGAGATTCTTTAACAAAAAATTCCCCCATTGATATGGCAATACTTATGGAGTGGGCACACAAGTACATAAACTTGGAAGAGGCCAAGATGTCCTCTCAAAAAATCAAAAAACAGGCTCAAAGGCATGACCACAAGAGAGATGTCAATGCAACTAAAAAGAGGGTCAAAAGTCCCGATAAAAAGATGGCACCCAGAGCACAGGAAAATTCCAATGCTAGGAGGTACGGCATCTATACTCCTCTGAATGCCTCCCTTACTCATATACTTCGGCAGGTTCAGACCTGCGAAGATCTGAAGTGGCCAGAACCACTAAAGAGCAATCCCGATACCAGGAATCAGTATAAATACTGTGACTTTCACAAAGATCACGAACATACTACCGACGAATGTAGAGCCCTCAAACAGGAAATTGAGTAGCTTATCAGGAGAGGATGGCTATGGGAGTTCGTCAGACAGGACGGGAGGCCGAACCCCCGTAATGACAAGCCACAACAAAGGAGGCAAGATCAGAGGCTGGAACAAGCTGCAGCAACAGAACAACCAGGTCATCTTCATCTTCCACGCTGATAACCCGGCCACAGGAATGTCTAATCGTGCAAGAAAGCGGTATGCTCGGGAGGCCAAAACTACTCCTACTGTCCTCCAAATCTCTACAATCAAGAAAATATTGAAGTCGGCACCTCAAATCTAGTTTTTAGAGCTAGATCTTGCAAAGGTACACTGTCCCTATTATGACGCTCTCATCATCTCACTCAAAATTACCAATTTTGAGATCAAAAGAGTCTTGGTGGATACGGAGAGCTTTGCCAATGTACTATTCTATGAGCCTTTCAGCACATGAAGCTCAACCTTGAGACATCAAGACCACTACTGTGATAATGGCATGATTTGATGGGAACCTCAGCACCCCGCTAGATAAGATTGATCCGCTAACAACTGCGGGGAAGGGGATGAACATAAGACCTTGCTCTCAGAATATATGGTTCTGGATTCTAAGTTCCCTTATAATCAATGCCTGAAGTATGTGCACAACAATTTGGTTTACTCTATCAGAGGGTGCCAGTCAACTACCTGAGAATGCCATGGTCTCACACTAAGAGAGAAAGCTCCCAAATAGCAATCACAGCATCCTCATAAAGGCAGAAGCCTAGACTTTTCCCATTTTCGTGAGATGGAGAACTGCTCCTTCAGAATTGATAAGCCTCTAAGCCCTAGGGGAAGGGATAGCAGGGCCAAGCCAATGGCAGATCCTATCAAGGTGCTCATCAATCCTAAAGGAGGAGGACAATACTTGCAGAGGTTCCGACCTGTCCCTTTCCGAATAGAATGACATAGTGGAATTTCTGAAGAACAATCTCTTAGTGTTTGCTTGGGAAACCAAAGATATGGAGGAGATAGACCCCAACCTTATCTCCCACAAACTAGTGACTAATCCTAATCACCCTCATTTGAGGCAAAAAATGAGGATGTTTGCTCCAGAATACCACAAGATCATTAATGAAAAAGTGCAGAGGTTGCCGGATGCCAAAATGATAAGGGAAGTATTTTATCCAGAATGGCTCGCCAATACCATTCTAGTTAAGAAGAAAAATAACAAATGAAGGGTTTGCGTCGACTACACAGACCTCAACAAAGCTTGTCCCAAAGATAGCTTCCCCTTTTTGAGAATCAACCAACTAGTCAATGCAACAGCAGGACACAAACTCATGAGCTTCATGGATGCCTATTCTGGATATAATCAGATCTAGATGTACCCTCCAGACCAAGAAAAGATTGCCTTCATACCCAAATGAGGTCTCTATTACTATAGAGTGATGCCATTCAGTTTGAAGAACGTTGGGGCTACATATCAACATCGGGTGAACAAAATGTTCGGCCCTCTAATCGGTGTCACGATAGAGGTCTATATAGATGACATGCTAATCAAAAGTCTACAGAAGAGTAGCCACATCCAGCATCTAAGCCAGACATTCATTATCTTGAAACAACATAGGATGAAATTAAACCCCTTAAAGTGCACCTTCGGAGTAACCAAGGGAAAGTTCTTAAGTTTTCTGGTTTCCCAGAAGGGGCATCGAAGTAGATCCAACACAAATCAAAGCCTTAATTGAACTAGAGTCCCTAAAAACCAAGAAAGACATTTGGGCCTTGATCTATGACTGGGCTATCAGCAAATCCCTCAGTTGGACATCCTTGTGACTGGGCTATCAGCATAGAGGACGAAAATGACCTAATTGTTCTGTTGTTGTGGCTCATTCTATCCATCCCTTTGTTGGGGCCTCTGATCTTACCTCCTCTACTGTGGCCTGTCATTATGGGGGTTCTGCCTCCCATCTTGTCTGAGGAACTCCAGTAGTCATCCTCTCTTGATGAGTTGTTCGATCTCTTGTTTGAGGGCTCTGCATTCATCGGTAGTATGCCCATGGTCTTTGTGGAAGTTGTAGTACTTATTCTAGTCCTTGGTATCAGGATTGCTCTTTAGTGGCTCGGGCCACTTTAGATTTTCATGGGCTTGGACCTACCGAAGTAAATGAGTTAAAGAGGCGTTCAGAGGAGTGTAGGCATTGTACCTTCCAGTACTAGTGTTGCCTGAAGTCCTGGATGCCGTTCTTTTATCGAGACTCCTGACCCTCTTTTTGGTTGCGCTAGAGTCTTTCTTATAATTATCCTTCAGGGTCTGTTTTTTAATTTTTTTGGAGGTTATCTTTGCTTCTTCCAGGTTTATGTACTTTCTGGCTTGTTCCATGAGCGCTATCATGTTAGTAGGAAGGCTCTTCATTAAAGAATCGTGAAAACCCCCCAACACTAAGCCAGAGGTCAGGGTGGCTACCAAAAAGCTTGGACTGCAATCCGTAATCTCTGTGAGTTTGGCGTTGAAGCTCGCGATGTACTCTCGAAGTGACTCTCCTTTGGATTGCTTTATGTTTAGCAGGAACTCTGGTCCTTTCCTCAACCTTTTGCTAGTCATGAACCGGTCAAGGAACCGCCTGCTGAGCTTATAGAAACTGACAAAAAAATTCTAAGGAAGGCTGTGAAACTACTTTAAAGTAGTGCCCTTGAGGCTGGTCACAAAAGTGTGGCACATGAAAGCATCTGTGGCTCTATGTAGTGCCATGGTATGCTGATAATGATAACCGGTCAAGGAACCGCCTGCTGAGCTTATAGAAACTGACAACAGAATTCTGAGGAAGGCTGTGAAACTACTTCAAAGTAGTGCCCTTGAGGCTGGTCATAAAAGTGCGGCACATGAAAGCATCTGTGGCTCCATGTAGTGCCATGGTATGCTGATAATGAGAAAGATGGTCTCCTGGGTCCCCATTCTTGTCGTACAGAGTGAACTTTGAGACAATGAATTTTTTTGGCTACTCTTCCGCCACTATAGTAGGGATGAATGGCGTGGTAAACCTTTTTAAGCAGCCTAGTTAGCTCATCCTGCTCTGGAGGGAGGTATACACCTTTAGTAATAGCGGTATGGTCCATAGAGTCTACTACCTCTTCGACCCTCGGTAGGGCCCTAGGCTGTACTGGTTGTGGCAGGCCTTGCCTCACCATCAGTACCTATGTCGATGGGACGATTATCCCGTAGTAGGAAGAGGATGTTGGCTTTCTTGGACTAGGGGAACTGGTGCCGTTTGAGGTTGAAACTCATGCCGTGCTGGGTTGGCCCTCGAGACTGCCGGAGTCGGAACCCTAGTCTTACTCTAGTAGTGAACAGCCAGATAAAAGGCCGGCATCCCCTTGCCTGTAATGGTGGATGGCTGGGGGTCTCCTCCCATGGAAGTAATGCCTTAGGGGTGCACTGGTTGCTCACTAGGAGTCTTCGCATGGGGTCCTTCACCCATAGTGGTGGCAGGAGGCTGTGCCCCCGCGTCAGCCGCGCTAATGGGAGGATGAGTAGGGTTGCCCCAAGGACCTTGGGTAAGCAACGCCAGAGTTCTAGAGATGGCAAGGAGTTGCTCCGGTATCTGGTCGGTTTGTCGCTGGACTTGATCGAGTTACTATTGCATGGGATCTGATGCTTGTCCTATTCCTCTTCCAATGGGTGGCCGATTTTGAGGGTTTTGAGGATTCTTCCTTAGATGAAGATTGGGAGCCACGGTTGTAATACACCGACTCGAGTTAGACGGTATCGGACCCGGGTTAGATTAGGCCAAAACATGTAATCCCGACTTCAAGCTAAAATTGCCGGTATTTTGTACATTCGTATTTTATGGACTACACATTTCTTGGCGGTCAATCTACATATAAATAAGTTTGTTAATCTATGAGAAAAATAGGTGGAGTCCACTACATGAGATATATATAGAGATATATATATATATGACATAATATAATATATAAGATAGAGGTGACATAATATAATATATAAGATAGAGGTGAAATATAATATATATATATATATATCTGAAATATATATATATATATATGAAGTTATGTGCCAGAAGCTTCCAATGGAAGCTGTTGGAATTGAGGGAAGTTGGCCAACCAAAGAAAATATATATATATATATATATATATATATATATATATATATATCCCAGAAGCTTCATGAAGCTCCCAGCCGAAGATAGCCAAAAGAAGACAAGAAAAAAAGAAAGAGAGCAAACAATTGCAGCCACCCAAAATTGACCCAGCAAAAGAAGCTGCTGGAAATTAAAAAATAATATATATCTATATATATATAAGCTAGTATACAGACATAAGGGAGAAATCTAGAAACCATCTAGAAGCTGGTATACAGAGCTATATCTATATATATATATATATATATAAACATGGCTATAGCCAATTTAGCCAAAGTAAAGAAACAATCAAAAATTTGAAACAAAGAGAGAGATGACTGCAGCCAAAGCAACCTATAAACCACTCCTAAAACAAGAGAGAAAGAGAGAACAAGAGATAGAAATGAAGTGAGAAGGAAGGAAGAGAAAAAGTTGCAATAGCAGTACAAAGTTGGCCATGCATGTAGAAAGAAGAAGCTCCAGGAAGATTGGAGTAGACTAAGGTATGAGCCAATCTTCCTTTCTTGTATTCTGTAATAATAAGAACCAAAATAGTATGAAGAAAATCCAAGAAAAATAATTTGTAACTCACGGCCAAAATTATGTAAAACTTCAACTGAAACCAAGCTCGGTTTTGTGACTAAAAACACGTAGACAATCCTTCCAGGAATCCAAATCAATTTGAATTAGCTAAAATGGTCAAAAAATGACCAAGTTATGATAAAAAAAAAAACCCAAAACCGGCCTTTCGCCGGAAAACTAGAAATGGGTAACGAAAAATAGTAATTTCATTTGGATTGTGATTCAAAAACAATTTTTAAATTTTTTTTTTAAATATATTCAAAATTTTGTAATTAATTTTTTAAAAATTGTGAAAATATATTTGGATATGATAATCTAAATTTAAAGAAATTTTAAAAAATTTATTTTGAAATGCGTATTCCGCGTTTTGAAATTAAAAAACTGTTTTTGAAAATAAAAACAAACAGAGGTTTGAGGTTTAAAATAATTCTAAAAGATTTCATGAAGCCTTACGATCGATTTGATATGAAAATCTATAAAAACTGACATCAAATATGGAAGAAAAATGAAGAAAATAATTGCAGTCTTCAGCACCGGCGTCGGAGACGATGCTACAACAGTAACCAAAAAAATGAGGAAGAAGACGGGTCTGTTTTGAAGTGATTGGTCGGTTCGGGCTTGGATCCGGGTCAACCTGGTTTGATCCTATGAATCATATATCAATACGCCGCCGTTTTGTTAAGAGAAAGGGAAAAGAAAACTCAGAACTGCGGCCTGTGGGATTCGACCCACTGACCTGCGCACGTGTAGGATTTTATGGGTGAGCCAATAGCCACTGAGACACTGAACCACTTTGGGTACAATATGATTTAACTATATATATATATATATATATATATATAATAAGGAAAGAATTATTTAATTAAATTAATTAATTTAATTTAATTTCATAAAATAGCCCCGATGTCCAAATTAAGTAAACAGATAGTGTAACCTAAGGTTTTTGGGTGTTCTGGACTCAACGATGGAGTCTATTTTACCAAATGAGGTACCGAAAAATATGACACGTAAAAGCATAAAATTATGAAAATGTCCTAATACTATACGAAGCTCAAATAAAGTTCAAATTGGGGAAGTTGATATCAATGGAACCCAAATAATCGTAAACTTATAGATATGACCAAATAATGATTCGGGGTCAGAATATCATAAAATATGAAATGACTAAAATACCCCTGAGCATAGAAAATACCAAGCAGAAGTCGAATAAGGGCCAATCTGATATCATGGACTGTCATGAGTATAATTATACGAATTAAAAGGTTAAATAAGACCCCAAAATAGTTAAAGTACAAAATAAAAATATAACCGATGTGTCTCGATGATCAAAAGTAGATATCAAATGAGATCCAAAAGACTCGAGAATCTATATACAAGGTCTGGTAATAAACTAGAAAATGATGAATGCGTCCTTATGATTTAATGAGCTTACCAGAAGTATGATAATGAAATAAATATTGATTCAATAAGCTATATATTTTTAATCCATGATGATAGGAGCATTCAAATGATGAGAAATGAGAAAGAGAGCTATGGAAAAGATATGGTGATAGCCAGATGAAAATGCAATGTTAAAAACTCAAGGTAAGTAATACCTGACCTCTGCATGTAGTACATTTCTAGCCATGTCACAGTTTTTCTATACACATTTGTACTCTTATTTACCATAACAGATTCTTTATGATTCCACTATGTGATATTGCTTCTCAGTTGAATAGCTTAGCCATGATGTTGTATCTTGCGCTTGATTTCCATATCATTTGATAATGTTACATACCGATCATGAGATTTTGTACATGTGTTGTACGTAGGGCCGAGAGAGGCCAGATGTTGTTGTTCTCGGCAGCCCGGTAACATAGCTGTAAAAAGCTATAGTTATATTATGTTGCCTTGAACCAGTTATGCTCCACATGCTTCCCCGTGGAGTAGCATGATCTTGCTATTTTATTAGTGCCGAATTTGTACTCAGTCATAACTCCATCTGGATGCGTAGAATTGCCCCAGGTATGGGGTAGCAGTTCCTTATATGGGGATTATTTTTACAGTATTACCATGGGTGTGGGGTAACAGTCCCTTGTGTGGGGACTAGTTTTACAGATTGAGCTCAGTGCTTATGCACATGGGGTAGCCAGACCCCATAGATTATCGCATCCATCAGCTTTGACATCACTATCTTTTTATTGAGATTCATTGTCTGATCATGCTCTTGTATGAATGATCAGGTAGTTGCTCAGCGTTTGTTGAGTACGTTCTATGATTATTTGAGATTCATTGACGAGCTCTGTTTGTTTTTCCTGATCATTGATATTCTTTGATGAGCCATGATTGTTACTTTGATTACCATTTGTACCCTTGATCATTGATATACGTTGATAAGCTATGATTATGTTTATTTCTCTTGATCAGTTGATATTCATTGATCAGCTATGATTATTGCTATGATAGTGATTGGCTATTATATCCTTGTTATTCAGTTTTCTTCTAGATCTTGCATACATGGCAGAGTAAAGGACTTACTTACTAAGCTTAGTGTAGCTCACTCTTATTTACATATATTTTTTAGGGAATGATACAAAGGACAGAAGGTAGGAGACTCTGGCTAAAGATTGGACATTTTTGACAAGTAAAGGTAATAGTAGTACAGTCTTGTAGCACTCCCTTGTATTCACGTCTTGGGGATGAGGTGATGATTAGAAATTTTACACACCATACTTTTATATTAGCAGACTGGTATGAACATGTGACCTTTTTACTTTATTGTCTTCCGCTATGTTACATGTTAGTTGCACTAAAAGTAGTGTAACAGGATGAGTAGGTCCGGTTCGGTGAAAGGGCCGGATCGAATGGTCGTGATCCGTTAATCCGTAGAAGGTGGGTTGCAAGTCGTGACAATGGTCTTTTAGTGAGAAAGACAGTGAACTCGTTTGTAGAGGAAAGAACTTAGCAAGAAACGATTTTTGCTACCCATAGATGGCGCTAAACTGATGCTGCTCTTTTTGATCAGTGGGGGCTCCGCTCTTTGTCGCTTGTCAAACACTCAAAAAGAAGATCAGAGGGCCACCGGGTTGGCTCCGATGATAGCCACTCTGATGATAAAGTCAATAAAACTGAAGTAAAGACTGTAGTTGAGAGTAATTGAATGACTGTAAATTAAAAGCGCACCTTAGGATTCAATTTATAGGCTGCGGATTCTCCTAAGTTGATTAGGATTCAACTTCGTAAAAGTAGGGATTTGATTATCAAAGAATGGCAGTTACCATCTTGAACACTGCGCTCCATGAGAATAGGAAGTGAAAGATATCCATGAGTGATAGTTTTCTTGTTGCGCACAATTTCCTTATCCTTAGCTCCTCGGTAGGGTGTCTAAGGCAGCAATTAGCTCGAGAGCCTCTCGTGTACGAGTATGGTGCCTTCTGAGCTGAAGATGAGACCGAAGGTTGCGCGGGGTTCTAAGCTAAGGAGCTCTGGAGACCATAAGCATAAACTTGCTCTGGATTGGACGAGCTTTGGCTGTTCTGTGTGTACACGTGTCATGTGGAGACTGGTCTATCGCTTTTATGGCGTATCAATATTCAAGTGTTTAACTTTTTAGTAGTTTATCCATTTGTGGTGTGCCTTTAAATAAGTTGATTGTAAATGAATTATAAGATTTTGATTGGATAAAATTTTCTTTCTTTTGGAATTGGGGAGGGTTCCATTACATCCCTACGTGCAGATTCTTAGGTTTTTATAATGTCTCCATCCTTTAGTTTGCATTCCAAAGATTATTAAAGTTGTACTGCATCAATTTTGTTGTTCCTTCAGCTTTTCCTAAAAGATTAATTATTCTAAATGGAATTTTTAAGTAATATGGTAGTCCCAGGACAATTCACAAGTTGAATTAGTTACCCAAAAAAAAAAATTGATTAGAAGTTGGAGTCTTGGAAGTAGGTCTCTCAACGAATCGAGTCTGGATAGACTTATTAACATTCAGACCCAAACCCATTAAACTTAACAAGTTCAGACCAGAACCCAAATTTCCTGAGACCCGCCTCATAGCAGTTGGAAGCAAATGCTCTGATATTTGCTTACTAAAGCAGAGCTCTACTATCAATGTAATATTTAATCTCCAATCAAGTAGTCCCAAAATTGGCATCTTAAAAAATAGGATGCCAGTAAATTTTCTATACTATCTATGTCTATATTATCTAGTTCATTATGTATAACCATTTATTTATAATGTAATATTTTTATTTTATTTGTATTATTATTTTGTTTAATGAATATGATATTACCATTTTTTGTATAAAAACATAAGTTAAATGTCATTAAATTACTATGTACCACTATTTTATACAAAAATATACTAATATTGATATAATATAATATACCTTTTTTTTAAACAGAAGTATACTAGTAACAATACACAAACCTGAGATTCTCTCTATCATCCTCACACATCCGTTAAATGTAAATTTCTTACATTCTTTTGTAATTAATTTTTGAACTTAAATTTCTGAAAACATTAATATTCACATGTAATTGAAGCCTGACTGATTATTCTAACCGTAATGTTTCGTATACAATAAGTAATAAGTATGTTAATCAGGTGAAACCGGTGAGAACGTCCACCCAGTCATAAATAAATAAAGTCTTCCCTTTAGTAGTCTTTGTCCACCTTGTAACACACTTCATATGGTAGGCGGCGTGCTGGTCATTTCTTCATTCACCAAGGATACTGCTGAGAATTCACCTTCGACAGAAGGGCATCTTCGCAAGCATCCCTTTAAGAACAAAGGGTTCACGTGGCCGTCCGTACGGTAGTTGGCAGCCTCTTTCACCATATTTAAGAATAATAATATTAGATTTACTTAAAAACTCTATCAAAAGTGTTTATTTTTATTAGTTGGCAGTATTGTGTTAACTGAATATTACATCATAATCTAGATATCACATCATAATGTGTTATGATGTGATATCTAACCAATACAACACTGTCAACCCATGAAGATAAATATTTTTAATAAAATATGAAAGTAAGACTAGCATTACTCATTTAAGAATAATGTTCGTATCTATTGAAAAATCTATCGCCAGTATGATCAAGAGGCCGAGATCAGCAACGGTTATGCTACGCTAGTGAGAACTGAAGGAGACATTGATGTGCCTTTTCTCTTGGAATAAACCCAAAGTCATCAGCAGGTTTGGAAAAATATTGCTCACTTGCACTTGGTGGTCCAGGATTGAACGCACAATTTAATCAATGAGACCAGAGTCTGCGAAAAAGCAAAGCTTTGTAGAGTTGTGAATTTACAATTATCTTTGATACCCAATCCTTTAGAGTACTTGGAGATTAGCGCAGTGCCCATCATTAATGTTGTCCATTTCAATGCAATTTGTTTCCCTTCCTGTTGCGTGTTATATTACTGCAATAATTTTGGCACTTGCAAAAATCTCTGAAGCAGCAGAGACGATCACTAGATACGAAGTAATCAATGATAGCATGAACTTAGTATCTGCCGGAGGAAAATTCAAGCTGGGCTTCTTCCGTCCCGGCAATTCAGAGAACCGATACTTGGGAATATGGTTCAACATCCCAATACAAACCATTGTCTGGGTGGCTAATAGAAATATCCCACTCAATGATTCATCCGGTGTTCTCAAGATTGGGGACGATGGTAATTTGATCCTCGTGGGCCATACAGAAAGTAAAATCTGGTCTACCAATATCCAGAATATGTCATCAAATATTACTATTGCACAGCTCTTAGACTCGGGAAATCTTGTTTTGAGAGATGAGAAGACACAAACTTATGTTTGGCAAAGCTTTGATTACCCTTCCGATACCTTGTTAGCAGGCATGAAGTTTGGATGGAACTTGAGAACTGGTTTGAATAGGAATCTGACATCGTGGAAAAGTGCAGATGACCCTTCTCCTGGTGACTTCTCTTATGCTGTCGACCTTCATGAACTTCCACAAACACTCCTGCGTAGAAATTCTGTTAAGCTATTTCGAGGTGTGCCATGGGATGGACTGCAACTTAGTGGAGACAGAGCGAAGCTCAACCATGTCTTCAAAACTAATTTCATCAACAATTCAGAAGAGGTGTACTACCAATACGATCTTTACGATCTTAATGATAATTTAACAACGTTAGTGTTAACTTATTCTGGTGTACTCCAGCGTCTTATATGGAACAATCAGAGTCTTGAGTGGTTTCCCCTTACGAAACATCCCGGCGACCCGTGTGAAAGCTACGGCCAGTGTGGTCCGAATGCTATTTGCACTGTCAATGATGCTCGGGTATGCAGCTGTTTGGCTGGATACATGCCTAAATCATCAGAACAATGGGCTATACCACTTTGGTCTGGTGGGTGTGTTCGCAAAAAGCCATTAAATTGTCCAAAGGGGGAAGGTTTTATAGAACTTAAAGGTGTGGAAATTCCTGATTTGCGGCAGTTTCGGTCGAACACCAATATGACCCTTAAAGAATGTAGAGTGGAGTGTTTGAAGAACTGTTCTTGTACAGCTTATGCTAACTCAAATACTGCTGGAGATGGAAGAGGTTGCTTGCTCTCGTACGGGAATCTGATTGATATAAGACTAGTTGCATTATCTGCTAAGCAAAATCTTTATATTCGGGTTACAGCTTCAGAACTAGGTACCTTTCTTTTGATCTTTTTTTCGCTACCCAACTGATACACCCAGCTAGATCTGGTCAAATCATTTGTTTTTTGGGATTGACTATTCAAATTTACATCAGACTCGCCAAAGAAAAAGCAATTTGTCTTGGTGATGGTGGCTGCTTCAGTAGCTTCAGTGTTGCTTCTCCTTGCATCCTGCATCATATGGAAAAAGAGAACACAAGGTAAGCTTGCCTTTCATCATTGGAAAAATAGCTTTGTTAAGAGTTCAGAGTAATTAAGGCTGCTTGACAATAGACGTTCACCAACCATCTATTCCATGGTCAAAAAGAATACAAGGTACACACACACACACGCGAGAGAGAGAGAGAGAGAGAGAGAGAGAGAGAGAGAGATACTGCCAAGCCAACTCCTCATTTTGATATGTCAAGACAGTTTTCAAATTACTGTCGATATTTTATTCTGAATGTCATATTTCCTTCTCCATAAAAAATTTAAGGGATAAGTGATGAGCCAAGTCTGCAATGCACCTAGGCAAAAAGAAAAATATAAAAAATGCTTTTCTTACGTACTCCCCAGGCACCTCCTGACCATCAGTTTTCAAGTTAATGCCACTGTCACGGACATTTAGGAAAGAGAATTGTTTGGAAGAAGTGATCAGCCATGTCAATCCAACTGGGTGATCAGCATTTCTAAGGATTATAATGACCAATAATTCATTAAGTCAAGTGGTTGAGCTCGGTATACTAGGTTTGCAATGCACGGTAATTGTTTGATAAAATTTTAGATGCAAAATCTATTGTTCAGCAAGTCCATAAAACCAATTGGATCTTGTGGAGTTTAGAGATAACAGGTTTGGAACCCATATGTGGAGTTTAAACATAACAGGTTTGGAACCCATACCATTTAGCCAAAGGTACGCAGCTTTCAAATTTGAGACCACACATATGGCCATAAAACATTTTTGGTTGTATATCTCTTAATCTAGAATTACCATTTTTTGGTACCATTTAGCCAACGTTACCCATGCCATTTTTTTTTTTTAATAAAATATATATTGAATATATAATTAAAGATTTCACTTTCATTGAATTAAAAAATTATCTTGTAAGATGTTGAACATTCTTAAAATATTGACAAATTAATTTGATAACTACTTTAATATTCTGTATATGTGGTCTTTGGTCATCCCAACAATGGAGGGAATTGTCTCAGTCAATGTTACTTGAAACGTGAATTGCTATGATACGGAGAATGAAAACGAGAACGAGAACGTAAATCGTCGCTCGTTATAAAACGTGGTACATTAGAACTAGACTTCTTTAAATTGCTTTGTTAAAACGAAATATGTTTATTTGGAACGTAATATATATTTTAATTGTATTTGTAATAATATTGGAACATAATATTGTGTATATATATATATATATATACACCAAAAAAATTTCAACAAATCTAAGTTATTATAAAATAAAATTCTAATAATGTGTGTGTATTTTATATATTTTTTTAAAACTTTTAATAATTTATATTAAAACGTTAAATCTTGCGTTACAAATTATTAATAATTTATGTTTTAAATCGTGGGATTTCAATTCACAATTCATTAAGAAAAAGAATGAATTGTGATAATCATGATCCGTAGAGTTTCAAAAGTGTATTCAGAAACTATGATGTGGCCCCAAACCTATTATTATAAGTTCTTTAAAAAGACACGTTGCTTGGATTAGAGATTCTCTCAGAGTTTACCTGGTCATTGGCTAATGGTTGCTTTTGTTAGAATATGTCACCATTAAAGTTTGAAGTAGCATTTCTGCATTGAATGAGAGAATTAGAAATATTTATTTTTCGTAAACTCCTTAGAAACTTTTCATGTTTTATTTATTTATTTATTAAATATGTGATTTGATGCACTCCAATTGCTTCTAACACATTATCAAGGAAAGACCAATCAATTATATCATAAGCTTTAATTGCATATCGAGTTAGAAAGATCAAGTGACATCTATATTATTATTTTAAAATTAATTTTGATGCTGCACTTTTTGGCCCACGTGAGATCCAAGTTCGGCTCCCTGCGAAACACTTCGAAACGGAAGATCAGAGGACCACCGGGTTGGCTCCGGCGGTAGCCGCTCCGATGCTTAAGTCAATAAACTGAATTGAAAGACTTATAATAAAAGCCAAAATAATGAGCATAAACGTAAAGCGTACCTTTAGGGTTGAATTTATAGGCAATGTCTCTCCTAAGTTGATTAGGATTTGGAGCCATGAATATAAGGATCGGATTTTCGGAGATATCAGTTACCTTGTTGAATATGGCAACTCAGTGTGGCAGTTTCCTTGTTGGAAACAGCTTCCTTATTCCCTGCTTGGAGCCTATGGAGGCGGTGATAATATCTGACTATTGATTTGCTGTATTGCAGGCTTGCGTATGCATATATTTAGATTTGTAGGAGAGCTGCCTTGCTTTGATACTATGAGCTCGGTTTATATGGGTAATGCCTTTGATTGACCGAGAATGAGGTATACGACCGATCATGAACTGAATGACCGAACATAAGTCATGTGACCGAGCATGAACCAGATGACAGAGCATATACTGAATGACCGAGCACAGATTATAAGGCCGAACACGAACTAAGCGACTGAGCATAAGTTATATGGCCGAGCATGAGCTGTATTATTGGTCGCGAGCCGATCTTGCAGTCACACGTGTCATGCAGTGGTTGGTGTGTTACATAGTGGTATATCAAATTTCATAAGAGTTATTTGTGTGAGAGTGTATTATTATTATTTTTAATAGGGATATTTTTATCTATCAGATAGTTTATGATTTTCTTTGTCTATATATACATATATATATATATATATATTGTTATAAAAGCATTATTTGTGGCCTTTACTTCTTAAAAAGGTTACATGGTATCAAAGTCTCCTCTCGTAATACATTGCAACCACTTAAGCTGCTGCACTTCTCTCTCTCTCTCTCTCTCTCTCTCTCTCTCTCTCTCTATATATATATATATATATATATATATATATACACACTAGTTTTGTCGCATCTTTCTCAACGCCAATCTAATTATTGTTTTAATTCAAAATAATAATAATACACTCTCACAGCTTGAACATGTGTTAATGGGTTTGACGTGCATTGCTGTTGGAAAATTCAAGAAATGATTCATTGAAGCAAGTCGGTAAACTTAGCAAACTAGATAGTAGCCCATTAATTGTATGTTGAAATTTTAAATGTTATATGCCTGACCAACTAGCCCCAAAAATTTGGAACTTGATCCCTTTGGCCCGTTTGTCAATTATGCCCATAGACACGCCCGCAATCTTGTCATTTGCTATATCGTGATTAACAGGTACACGAGCAAAGATGCAAGCAAGAGATGAGGAAAATCCAGAATTACCGATTTTCAATATGGTCACAATTGCAGAAGCAACTCATAATTTTTCTTATACAAATAAAATTGGAGAGGGTGGCTTTGGACCCGTTTACAAGGTAATTTCAACTCCATTTCTAAAGCCGCTATAGTTGGAGGGGGAGGGGGGGAACCAAAATAG
Source organism: Nyssa sinensis (assembly GCA_008638375.1). Lineage (NCBI taxonomy): Eukaryota > Viridiplantae > Streptophyta > Magnoliopsida > Cornales > Nyssaceae > Nyssa > Nyssa sinensis. Next base: position 41,888,754 of record CM018047.1, on the reverse strand, counting down.
CAAAACCCAAATATTTGGCATGGTGATTGAAAATTGCAGGGTCAGTTATCAACTGGACAAGAAATTGCAGTGAAGAGGCACTCGAAGAGTTCCCAACAAGGTCTCAACGAATTCAAAAATGAGGTTATGTTAATTGCAAAACTTCAACACCGAAATTTGGTTAGGCTTTTGGGATGCTGCATTCAAGGAGAAGAAAGAATGTTAATTTATGAGTACATGCCCAACGGAAGCTTGGATTCCTTTATTTTTGGTTTGCCCTCTCAACTCCTCTTAATTATATTATATCGAATTTCATATGACATGAAAAAATTATCAACCAAGAAATCACATAGCACTATTAATTTTTGAGTCTGCAATTAAATATATGAATACTAACCTTTTAAAATATGGCTCAAAGCTCATCCAGATAACACAAGTAATTTTCTTGTATGGAAGCGGCGTTTCAATATTATTCTTGGGATTGCTCGAGGGTTTCTTTATCTTCATCGAGATTCAAGATTAAAAATAATTCACAGGGATCTCAAAGCCAGCAATGTGCTTCTAGACAGTGAGATGAATCCAAAAATTTCAGATTTTGGCTTGGCTAGAAGTTTTGGAGGAGATCAATCATCAGCAAAAACAAGGAGGGTGGTTGGAACTTAGTAAGTGCTCGGAGTTTTTCTAATACACGTACCTGCTGAAGTTCAATTTTTATTGATTTCTTTTCTTTATATCTTTTGTACTGGCATGCAGTGGTTATATGTCTCCAGAGTATGTAATTGATGGACTCTTTTCAACAAAATCAGATGTCTTTAGCTTTGGAGTCCTACTATTGGAAATGGTTAGTGGTAAAAAGAACAGCCAATTTCATCATCCTGACCATGATTTCAACCTTCTTGGACATGTAAGTTCTTAATTAAAGTTGCTCCTCTTTCTCTTTGCAAATTTTTTACAATGTGCCTACCTTGTATATGTTATTTCAGGCATGGAAACTGTGGGTTGAAGGAAAAGCCTTTGATCTAATAGATCCCCGGATGGAGGATTCATTTCCAATGACAGAAGTATTAAGATGCATACAGGTTGGCCTCTTGTGTGTGCAGCTACGCCCTGAAGACAGGCCTGCAATGTCACTTGTGCTCTTAATGTTGGATAGTGAAAGTATGTTGCCTCAACCTAAGCACCCTGGTTTTTACACAGAAAGGAGTCATGACGAACCAAAACCTCCGTCTGCTGGAAGAATTTGGACAACAAATGAAGTGACTAATACTCTGATAGAGGGTCGATGAAAGTTTAATTTTTAATCCATGTGTTTGTCTGAAGACATACAATGTGTAATGATTTAGAAAAAGAACAACTTAGCTGCATAATCAGTCTTTACTAGCCGGCGTCTTCTTTTCTTTGTCAATGCACTTTGTCCACCATCTCATCTAGGACCTCTCAGATGGTGGGTCCTGATCATTTCATCGTGATATTATGTTGCATGGTAAGATCTTAGTGTCCAGTGAATGATATTGGTGAAAAGTTATCGAAAAGGGATCATGGATCGTTATGGTATTATTATTTTTTTAAAAAATAAAATACGTTTATTTAAAATGTGATATATTTTTTTGATTATATTTGTAATAATATTGATTGAATACATGTATAAACATAGATATACATCGAAAAAATTCTTGTTTGTTGTATGAATTTTTGAGACTTTTGATATTTTAAATTAAAATATTAAATCTTACATTTCAAATCACGAATGACTTACGTTTTAAATTATGCAATTCAATTTTTCCATTTGCCCCCCATTATTTGATTTTTGCTAGCACTATATGTTTTACCATACAGTACTCTTATTTATTACAAGTTTGAATTACCAATTATCTTTTGCTTTCTCTTTCCATGTTTCGAATTCCCTTCAGATTGAAGGGGCAGTTAAATAATTGAGAAAAATATTTCATACTTGTTTCTCCGGTCTCAAAAAATTGAAGACCAGAGCAAAGCCAAGTTTTTGAATTAGCAGGCTATTCCAATCCACAAGTATCTAAAGATTCTATTTTTATAAGTAAAATTATGAAATTATTTTAATTTAGAGTATTTAATAGGCATGAAGGTGGATGAGACTCAGAGAACTTTAGTGTGAATTAGAATTTGATATTAGAAAAAAAATACTAAAAAGTCTTTAAAATAAAATTTTCATTCTAAAAAAATTATGTTAAAATTTTTATATCTTAAAGATTAAAAAAAAAAACTTTTAATACAAAAAAAATCTAATTTTTAACTTTTATCTTGAGACTCAGAGAACTTTAGTGTGAATTAGAATTTGATATCAGAAAAAAATACTAAAAAGTCTTTAAAATAAAATTTTCATCCCAAAAAATTATGTTAAATTTTTTATATCTTAAAGATTAAAAAAAAAAACTTTTAATACAAAATAAATCTAATTTTTAACTTTTATCTTAAACTATTAAAAAATATTACTAATTAGATTAAAATAATTTTTAAAATACATTTAAAAAAATACTAAATAGTTCATAAAATAAATTCTTCAATCCAAGAAAAGCTTCCTGTTTGGATTGTAACTCAAAAACAGTTTTTTAATTTCAAATCGTGGAATACGCATTTCAAAATATATTTTTTTTAATTTTTTAAAATTTAGATTATCATATTCAAATATATTTTCACAATTTTTAAAAAATTAATTACAAAATTTCTTGTTTTACAAGATTAAAGTATTAGTAGTTTCTTAATCGGATTAATAGAGGAATTAGTAGTCTCATATTTGGATTAATATTATTTACCTTTGTGAATACTATTTACAAGTTATTCTTTTGTTATGCAAGTAATTTTTGAGTCACTTAATTTATAAAAAATTAAACGTTTTCGATTTTCTTTTCACTTTTTCAAGATGTAACATAATAAGTTCGGTCACTTTACAATCAGTTTCTTAGATAATTTTCCGCCAAAAAAGAGAGCGTAAGTTGGTTGTTTACTTGTTTCGGACTCTCCTAATTGTAGTCTTTCCCTTCAGTTCTCTTTGTCCAACTTGTTGCACTTCTCAGATAGTCAGACGGTAGTTCCTCACTCCAGATCATTTCTCGAAATTATCTTGATAAAATGATTCCAGGGTTCATGAAGGATACTAACGAGAATTCATTTGTGAGAAGGGTGTTTTTGGAAGCCTTTTTCACCATCTCTCACTTACAAAAAAATGGTGTTTACATCTATTAAAGGTTTTTTTATTAGTAAACATTGGGCAATACAGAAATTACAATGAGATCAAATTAAAAATATTAAAATTTAAAAAAATTTAGATAAATAAATAAAAAAAATTAGAAAGAGTCGACTCTTATTTTATTTAAATATTTTAATAAAATTAATAATAAAAAATAAAATATCAAAATTTTAGACCATATCGCCACATGTCCCTCTTGATAATCAATGCTAGCATGATTTAAAAGACAGAGAACAGAGACGGTTACGCTATGCCAGTGAGGAGACTTTGACGCTTGGCATAGCAAGGGACAATTTGGACCACAGTGACGAGCCTTTTCCCTCACAACAATCCAAAAGCAGTCAGCAGATTTGGTAATATATTGGTGACTTGCAAGTTGGTGGAATTGACCCATATACAGTGTTAGCAATAATGGAAGTGTTCGAGCTGGGAATCTAAATGTCGCCTCATCTTATTCTCTATCTAAGCAGTAAGGTGATTACTTATATGAGAGAATTATTTAAATTTGTTAGACATCTTTTATGTATATTCACAATATTAATAAGTATGAGCTTAGGATCACCTTCTTTTGCGCAACTCTATCTTAAATATGTGTTGTGAAAAATAATGTCAATATGTTTGGTTCTTCTATTATCGCTATTGGTCTATCAGTCCATTAACAAGCCTAAGCTTCTAGCCTAGTGGCGAGTCCGCACAGTTTTGTCCTTAAGAACCCTAAGTCCAAAAGACACTACAAAAAAAGAAAGGCATTGCCCACACTTATATCCCTCAAGCTTGTAAAGCTTATTAATAATGTGGAATAAAGTTGCGACAAATGCAATACTTGTATATGCTAGAGCTTTCATACAATCATAATTGATAAACATATCATCCTGCCTACACGACGTTATGTTAAGGCGCTATTAGAATCTTCACAACCAAACTACTTTCTCAATTGCAATGACCAACCATGTATTCTTGACATCACTTAGATATCAAAAAATCCAATTGACTAAAGTTCGATGAGTAAACAATAAGTCGTTTTTATAGTTTGGCCATCTATACGACCAAAACACTAAGCTGCTTTAATAATTTGACCATCTATATGAGCAAAGTACTAAGTTGCTCCAATAATTTGATAGGAGCAAAGTACTAAGCTGCTCTAATAATTTTACCATCAATAAGAGCTACAAAAACAATCGAGTACACATCCCAATACATTTTAGAATCCCAATGCATTTTAGTATCTCTTTCCCTACTAATCCAATTGCAATAATCAAAACTAAAGTATGCCCTTAACAATCTGTCAATCGGTTAGGACTGTGCTAACAAGATCGTATATAGATTTCTCAAGACAAAACGAAAAATCCCTCGAGGCAATCTTCATGGAACTCAAATCCAAGTATAGTCTACTTCACCTATGTTCTCCTCAACACAGGACAACCACCTCCAAGTGGTGACAACTAATTCCATATATGTCAACAACCACACAAAAATCAAAATGCTTTCTTTGCACTATTCGTAGCTTCGTTGATCATCGTGAAGCCAATTGCTTGATGAAATCTAAGGTTCCACTGACTCGACAATTGCTTTTGGTTACAAGTGAACAATTCATCAAGCAGACTTTGTGCTCTTAGTTCATTAACCTTGAAGCCCAAAATTGTATAGACGATTACTTTAGGTCACAAATGAACACTTGAGCAAGCATACTTTGCGCTCTTTGCTCATTTACTTTAAAGCCCAAAACTTGATTCACGAAGAATTATTGTCTAATTCTCCATAGAAGTGATAATTTCTAAGTTCATCTAGAAAGCTTCTAAGATCTAACATGTGCGACAATCATTGGAATAAGGTAGATAGAGACAATTCTCACCACTAAGGAGAATCTTTCTACATAGTCAATATCCCCTTTAAGATAGGTTATTTTCAAAAAAGATAGGGCATAATTATTAGTTAATGAATCCTACATAAAAGGAGATCAACTATTCTCAACATTTGATTCTTTGCTAATTTAGCGTAACTTATCACTAAGTCTACCGATTGTTGCCTTTCATTCTTCAAAGCCTTGAGGGAGAATAAGGCTTTACAATGGGCCGACGAATGTGAAAAAGCCTTTCAAGAATTGAAGCAGTATCTAGCCTCCCCCGAACTCCTCTCAAAGCCAATCCAAGGAGAAAAGTTGTTCATTTATCTCGCTGTTTCGGAAAACGCTATTAGTTCTGCAGTGGTTAAACATGAGAAACAAGGTACCGAAAGATTGAAAAGCTGGTTTTCACTCTGATAATCTCTGCTCGGAAGCTCAGACCTTACTTTCAGGCGCATCCTATTGAGATCCCGACTGCTTATCCACAAAATTCAGTACTATGAAAACCTGAGGCCTCAGGGCGCTTGGTTAAATGGTCTGTGGAGTTAGGAGAATTTGAAATATCTTACATACCAAGGACGTCCATCAAGGGCAAGCACTGGCGAATTACATTGCTGAATTCACTCCAGCACTGCACGATAAGGTACAGCTAGGTGAGAGCCCTGCTGTATGGCAGCTCTACACTGACAGATCGTCCACAAACAAAGGTTCTAGCGTTGGTATGGTGCTCCGATCCCCCGATGGGCTCATAATAAAGAAGGCAATCAGCTTGGGGTTCAGGGCATCTAATAAAGAATATGAGTACGAAGCCCTCATCCTTGGGATGAAGCTGGCTCGAGAGTACGAAGCCTAAAATCTTGAAGCATTTTCTGACTCCCAACTTGTGGTAAGCCAAGTTTCAGGAGAATGTTTTACCAAAGATGAGAGAATGGTCCGTTACGTAGAGCTAGTGGGGTTATTAAAGAGCTCCTTCCATAAATTCACCCTTCAGAACATCGAGAGAGGTCAGAACTCCAAGGCCGATAACTTGGCAAACATGGCTTCCCATCTTGAACCGGAATGGGGTTCAACTCTAAGGATCTCTCATCAAGTGAGCCCAAGCATTGAAGAGGTGTAATCTTCTCAAGTTTTGGAATAGACTCAAAATTGGATGACTCTCATCCTCCAATATATAGAAGAAGGGCTACTCCCAGAAGACAAAAACTAAGTCCGAAGAATTCAAATCAAGGTAGCTCGGTACTTAGTCTTAAACGGGAAGCTCTACCAAAGATCCTACACGCAACCCCTATTGCGATGCCTATCTCCAAAGGAATCTCAATATGTTCTGGCAAAAATACACGAAAGAATCTGCGGCAACCATAATGGTGGTAGAACCATAGCCCACCGAGCCCTAACTCAAGGCTACTATTAGCCAAGCATGCTAAAGCAAACCAAAGAAAACATCCAAAAATGTGACAAGTGCCAATGATTCGCTCCATACAAGCACCAACCCCACCATGAGCTCATTCCTATCGCCAGCGCATGACCCTTCGCTCAATGGGGGATGACCATCATAGGGCCCTTACCAAAGGCCTTTCCAAAAAGAAGTTACCTATTAGTCGCCATTGATTACTTCTCCAAGTGGGTAGAAGCCGAGCCTCTAACCCACATCACAGAAGTAGAAGTAAAGAGCTTCATATGGAGGAACATCGTCAGTAGGTTTGGCATACCTCGCATCATCATTTCAGATAATGGCACGTAGTTTGCTGGCAAAATTTTTAAGAGATTTTGCAAAGGCTTACACATCAGTCATCATTTCGCTTCACCAAGGCACCCTCAAGCAAATGGGCAAGCCGAGGTCACCAACCGTAAAGTTCTTGATGCTATCGAAAAAAGGTTGGAGGATGCCAAGGGAATATGGGTCAAAGAACTCCCTAGCGTGCTCTGGGCTTACAAAACTATGAAGAGAATACCGACCGTTGAAACACCGTTCTCACTTGCATACGATTCAGAAGCGATGATTCTTGTCAAAATTAGTATGCCGACCTTGAAGATGGATGCTTTTGACCAAGAATCCAACTATTCCCATGAGCTTCTATCTCGGACATCTGGTCCTGAGAAGGGTGTTCCTTAACACCAAAGATCCCACAATGGGAAAGCTTTCACCCAATTGGGAAGGCCCATACAGGGTAACCAAGATCGTCAATCCTACTACATACTGGTTGGAAAACATAACTGGGAATCCTATACCTAAGGCCTGGAATATAGAACACTTACGAAAATACTATCAATAAAACTCTTTTTTTTTTTACTTTCCAAAGTGTTCTCATCTCAATGTACAGACCCCTAAAAACCTTGCAGCTAATGCAAGAGTTACAGGTCGGGTCCATTTTAATGTACAGACCCCTAAAAACCTTGCAGCTAATGCAAGAGTTACAAGTCTAGTCCATCTCAATGTATAGACCCCTAAAAACCTTGTAGCCAGTGTAAGAGTTACAAGTCTGGTCCATTTCAATAAACAGACCCCTATAAACTTTGCAACCATCGTAGAAGTTACAAGTCTGGTCTGTATTCAGTGGTCTCTCAAAAAGGGCTTTATATCCATTACAAGTAATAAAGGCTTTGTTCATCTTCCGAAAAATATTGTTAAAATACAAGAGGCATTGTTTACTTGGTATAAATTCAATTATTAAAGATTATCGCCAGTTTTACTTCAGAAGGTTTGGTCAGTTGCTATGCCTACTCAATTACAAGTCTTTTCGCTCGAAAGTTAGTCATCAGTCCGGGCTTCATTTGATTGAGATCCGAAGTTCGAAAGCTGGTTCGATTCCTGAAGATTCTTATTTGATTTGATTACAAGTCTTAAAGATAGGGAGTCCAAAGTTTTATTAACAAAGCAATGACAATCTGAAAGTTATTCAAAGTGTTGGAGTTCATTGCAAGACTGGAAGCCTGACATCGCAAAACAGTCAACACATAGACATCCCCAACAACTCACAAGTGTTAATGCTCTAAAGCTTCAATCAATAGATATAGCTTTACAAAATAACAAAGTACACAGGTTCTGGAAAAGTCAATTTCATTGATAATTGGCTCAAAAAGTACACAAGTTCTAGAAGATTACAAAGGAGAAAAACAAAAAGTACAAAAACCCTATATCTACTACCGGTTCAAGCCACTTCTAGAGCATCGCGAATGAAGAAGAGTCCACTATTTCAAGATCACTCTCTTCTTCCTCTTCTTTATTCTCTTCAAACTCAATACACTACATCCATATCAACTTGAGTAGGTACTTCGGCTGAGGGAAGGTCGGGAAGTGTTACCTCATCATCATTATCCCACACCTCGGTCTCTCTAGGACGGACTTCAGCGTCGTCGATCCCGATTAGATCAAGTTCGGGGTACTTCGTGAGGAGCTTGTCTCTAAAAGTATTATACCCATGCTCGATCAGCCCTCCACCCATCTCCTCAACTTCAGCCTTTATCTCTGCTTCGGTTTGGGCCTTGGCAGATTCGACTGCATCATTGAGCTTCTAGATGGGGGCGGATTGGAAGTCTTCAAATCTCTTTTGGAGTTCTTCCAAATTCTGAGCAAGGGAGTCACATGCAGACTCCATGATGGATAAGGAGTTCGCAACCTCCTTCAGCTTCTCCTCGGCAACAGTGGTAGTGGACTGGGTTGTCCCCAGCTACAGCCTAGCCTCATCTAGCTCGGATTGGAGGTTATCAATCAACTCCGAATCCACAGAGGACTCCACAATGGCAGTAAGGCCATGCATGGTTTGAAAAGCAAAAATCAAACGGGTCAAAACAAGTAAAGTTACAGAATATGAAAAGAAAAAAAGGTAGAAAGCTCGGAAGTTACCCTCAGCTGGAAAGTCAGCAGATCTTTAATGATCTTCTTCGCCTTCAGACTTTTATATTTTCTTGGGCCTGAAGCCCAAGACTCATCGAAGGCCTTCTTCACGGCTAGGTAGCCGGAGTCATCAAGTGCCTCAACGGCAGCAACAGTATCCTTCCCCTTCCCCCTTCACTTCGTTGGGACTAGAGGCAGGGAGAAGAGCAAGCACGAGAGTAGGAGGCTTCCTCACGTCCTCAGACGGAGTCCGATCGGGGGAGCTGAAGAGGAGCCTCCTCCTCTTGACTTGAAGAGGTGGATCGATAGGGGAAGAGGTTTCCCCCACCATTTTCTTCTTCTTCCCTGGTGCCCAGTTGGACATCAGGGATTTCTTCAGATTTCTGGCCCTCTTCTTAGTCAATTTAGCCTCCATCAAAAGCTCAAGTGTAAGGACGGCGGTGTGAGCTTTATTGTTGGTCTAAAAAAGCCTCTGGTACTTGTCCTGAAGATCAACGGTAAAAATCGACCTCTTTCAAGCGCGTTTGTTTGCACAGAAGCCACAAGACACAGAGGTTAGAAAAGCAGTCAAGAAATGAAAATATATAATTACAGAAGCAAGATTATATCAAAAGGGGGGTCTCACCCTTAAACCCGGTACTCTAGGAAAATGTCGAGGTCTAGTCCTCGAAGTTCTCCAGCTCCCATCCTCCTCCTACAAAGAAGTACCACTTCTTCTATGTCTTATTGGAAGTAGGTACCGAGGAAAGGGGTCTGAACCCCTTGTCGAAGGACATGTAAAACAAACCCTCCAACCTCAGATACTTCAGATCCATATTGCTACAGATTAAGTCAAGATCTACCTCGACGCCGTTCAGATGCCCTAGTATTATGAAACCTAACAAATGTCTCCAGTTATTGACATTGAGGTCGGCAAGACAAATATTAAACCACTTGAAAATCTACCTGACTAAAGGAGGAAGGGGAAACCCAAGCCCCATCTCAAACCACTCGAGATAGACACAAATCTCACCTGGATCGACGTCGGAGGGACGATCTAAGGAGCTAGGGGCTCTACAAGTTACATTCTAAGGGAAGTCAAAAGCAGCCCTTAGACCATCTAACATGTCCTGAGTAATGACATTTTCTCCTTCCTCTCTTTAGAAGGGCCTACCTAAGGTCTATCCCATTCTGTTCTTGGTTTGACGAAGGCATCTACAATCCTAAGTTCAGGATTAGGGGGGGCTCTACTATCGTATTTCTGGCATCCCCGGAAGAACTACTGCCTATAACATGGATTTGTGACTATACAATCGACTCAGATGAATTTTCTAAGCCATAGCCAATGCCAAATAGGGCATCTGAGGCCAACATTATGAAAAACAAAAGAAAAAGAAAAAGAACAAAAAAGAAAAGAGAGAGATGAACAAGAAGACAAACCGAACTTGAAACTTGATCGGAAAAATAAAACTTCATACAGCGACGGTCACTTCGATTAGACGGCAGGGTATTTGTTCTTTTGAGAGCAATGGAAGTGATGAGGGGAAGGGCGTACGCGTACCCCTTTCTCCTCTTTATAAAGATTTTCAAAATGGGGGCCCATCACACCGAATCGTCTCGGTGGTTGGAAGGAATGATGGCCTCGAAAGCCCAAATGGCGGCAAGTACAATAAATACTGCATCAACGGTCGTCTAGGAAAACAAAGGGACAAGATGCGTGGGTGCAACGCGTGACCTTTTAGAGACTCACAGCCTTAGTCACGTGGTGCACTAACTTAAGACTCCGAGGGGGGGGGGGAGTAACTGATATGCTATAAAGCGACAGACCAGTCTTCACATGACATGTGTATACACAGAGTGCCTATACATACAGAGCAGCCAAAGCTCGACCATCCAGAACAAGCTTATGTGTGTAAAGTTCAGAGCCTCCCTACTTAGGTCCCCGTACAACCTCTGGTCTCATCTTCCAAGCAAAAGGCACTGTGCGCACGCACGAAAGGATCCCGAGCTGATCACCGCCTCAGGTATCCTATCGAGCTAAGGATAAGGAAGCAGTATGCAACAAGGAAATTGCCACTTATGGATATCATTCACTATTTATTCTTATGAAGCACAGAGATCAACATGGAAACTGCTATTATTTGATAAAAATCAAATCCTTACTTCAACGTGGCTGAATCCTAATCAACTTAGGAGTTCCACAGTTTATAAATAAAGTCCTAAGATGCGTTTTTAATTTACAGTCATTTAATTAGTTTCAATTACAATCTTTCTTCTATTTTTACTGACTTTATCATCAACACGATTACTACCAGAGTCATTCTAGTGACCCTCTGACCTCTCTATTTCGAGGTCTTGATCAAAAACTATAGAAGCAGGATATCTGGATCTTGTTGCTGTTATGATGAAGTACCTTTCTAAAAGGGACAACCTAGACCAAACGATGGCAGGAAAGTCAATTCTGCACGCTGCTATTAAAACAAGGAATAAAGGTAATTAATTTCTAACCTAATTTTGTTTAGCAAAGTCTTTCTTTCTCACACAGGAATGGCAACCGCGAGGACCTTCTCCAATCCCTTAAAAAAATAAAAAATAAAATAAAAAAAATTTCATCCCAAACTCGTTTAAATATTATGATAAGTAGTTTTATTTATTTATTTATTTTATTAAATTAATTATAATTAATATATTTTAAATAAAATAATATATGTATTAAAATAATAAATATACATGTTAATATAGAATTAAAATGATATTATTTTTCTTCAAATATATAATTTTATTAAATTTATAAAAAATTTTAATAAATGATTAAAAAATATTATTATAAATATTAATTATGTAATATAAAAGTTTATTATTATTTTAAAAGTGCTTCTTCCATCCACACTAACATTATAGCACGGGATTTTACGGTATATAATATAAATTTACAACTACAAAATTCTTACTTATTCTCAATAAGAAGCTAAAAATTTACTAAATTTATTTTAAAATATTACAAAGCTCAAATAAATTTTTTAAAAACTTCATACTTTCACATGTCATTGTTTTCTTTATTTTTCTCCATTTCTAATTTTTATAATATTTTTGTTTAATCATTGCTAGAGATTACATGTAAATAATTAAATACTTTCATTTTCATTATTTATTTTGCTTCCACGGGTTGTTAGAAAAAGGACCCGGGCATTATTTGTTTAGGATTTTATAAATATTTAATTTTTAAAAAGTCTACATGTTAAGTTTTTTTATTTATTGGTACCGACACATTGTATTCGGACCAATGATTGTTTGATACATTAATTAAATATATAGGTTATTTGTTAACATGTCAAATATTCATAGGCCCGACTATAGTGTATCCAATACCAATAAATATTAGCTTCTATTTTAGAAGTGTTTTTGTTACTTTGTGAAACATATATAGTCAACTATTTTGTAATTAATAAATATGAGAGACAAAATATTTATTAATTATTAAATTTTTTTATACTTTTAATAATTAATTTTTTACACATGTATACGAAGTTGACACAAAAAGAGATCTCCTATGCCACTTTTTAACGATATTTCAGTAATTTGAATCCAACATAATCAAGTCTTTAGTAACGTGATTGACTAATATTGTAATCTGCAACAAGACTTAATTTAACATAATAATTATGAGCACAATATAGATTTTTTGAATAAATTGTCAACACATATAATACAAGAGAGAAATTTTACAAACATTGTTACTCAAATTGTCTAATGATATACCACAAAATACCAAGACCAATCATTACTTGGCACGTGCGACTACAGTTCAGCCCATGCTCGGCTAGTTCAACCCATGCTCGGCTAGTTCAGCTCACGCTCGGCCAGAATGGCTCGCGCTCAGCCATCTAGGGCAGACCTACAGATCGGAAGAGGCCGAACACGTGCCTTCAGAGGAGATCCATATTCAAATAGAGCTCATAGGATTGAACGCAGAACTCCAGAGTAACACTCCATAGCTCATCACCGCCTTAACAGCTGCCGAGCAGAGAATAAGGAAACAGTCTTTTACAAAGAAACCGCCACACATATTTATCTCTATTCTTGATACAATGTCCAACAAGGAAACTGCTATCTCTAATGATCGAATCCCTACTTTCATGGCTCCAAATTCTAATCAACTAAGGAAAGCCACAGCCTATAAATTAAACCCTAGAGGTACGCTTTACTTTCATTCTCATTATTTGGCTTTCATTACAATCTTTCAATTCAGTTTATTGACTTAAGAATCGGAATGGCTACCACCGGAGCCAACCCGGTGGTCCTCTGATTTTCTTTTTGAGTGTTCCTCAGGGAGCCGAGCTTGGATCATACGTGGGCGAAAAAATACAGCATCAGTTTGGCGTCGTCTATGGGAACGACAATCACCAAGTGCTCTACTGCTTCAAAACTCATTCTCCTTTTTTCTAAAGGATTATGGCTCCCAATCTCTGGCCAAGGAACAATACTCAAAATCCTCAGAACCCTCAACCTCAACCACTTGCCGGACGAGGAAGAGGGCTAGTGAATGATCCCGTACAACGAGAGCTTGTCGAGGTCAAGCGGCAAAACCAGTTGCTGCAAGAACAACTTCTGGCTATGTCCAGAGCTCTGGCGATGTTCACCCAAAATTATGAAACTAACCCTCAGAATCCGCCTGTCACTCAGGAGGCGCAACCTCCCGCTACCGTTCACGATCATGGAGATCCCCAACCGTCGGTAGTCGCCGGCAGAGGGGTACCAGCTTTCATCCCAGAGGTCCATTATCGAAGCACCACAAGGGTTCCAGTTCCTAGGGCTTCAAGGGCGAACCCTGTACCATAAGAGTCTCAACCTCAAGTGGCTCCTACACCACCAGCCCAAGAGAATCAGAATAACCCCCCCGTTAATGGGTCGAGGCCATCCTGCCCCGGTAGGCCCTGAAGTCACACGACCTGACTCACAGCAACCCATCATGTCAAGGGGATCACTAAGAGCTAAAGAAGTTGCTGAATCAATGGACCACACTGTTATTATGAGGGGTGCTCAGAACCCCCCAGAACAAGACGAATTGGCCAGGCTGCTCGGTAGGTTTGCCACCCCATTCACTAATGCTATCATGATTGAGGAGAGACCCAAGAAATTCATTGTCCCAAAATTCACTCCTTATGATGGGACGGGAGATCTAGGGGACCATCTCTCCCATTACCAGCACACCATGGCCCTACACGGCGCTTTTGATGCCTTTTTATGTCAAACATTCGTAACCAGTCTCAATGGAACTGCTCTGAAGTGGTTCCATCACCTCCCGCCAAACTCAGTTACTAGTTTCTATGAGCTCGGTAGAAGATTCCTAGATAGATTCATGACCGGTAGGAGATTGATGAAGGGTCCTGAATTCTTGTTGAATATAAGGCAAACAAAGGAAGAATCCCTCAGAGGGTATATTGCTCGTTTCAACGCCGAACTCACTAAGGTTACGGACTGCAGCCCTAGTTTCCTCGTAGCCGCTCTGGCTTCTGGCCTTGCACAAGGAGGCTTTAGAGACTCCTTGACAAAAAATCCCCCTACGGATATGGCAGCGCTCATGGACCGAGCAAGGAAATACATTAATTTGGAGGAAGCCAAAGACATTTCTAGAAAGATTAAGGAACAAGCTAAAAAAGACGACCAGAAGAAAGACAGTCAGAGGAAAGATGACCAGAGGAAGGACCCTAGCTCGGCTAAGAAGAGAGCTAGAAGCCCAGAGAAAAGGGGGGTATCTAGAACTTCCTATAATTCTGGGCTAAGAGAGTTCAATAATTTTACTCCTCTAAACACCTCTCCATACAACATACTGAAGCAAGTAAGATCTCGAGAGAACCTGAGATGGCCAGAGCCTTTGAAAGGTATCCCAGTTACTGAGACCAAACTAAATATTGTGATTTTCACAAGGACCGTGGGCACACAACCAACACATGTAAGGCTCTCAAACACGAGATTGAGTAGCTAAACAGGAGAGGACGACTACAGGAGTTTATCAAGCAGGACGAAGGGCAGAACCCCCATGATGAGCAGCCCCAACGGAGGAAGCCCGACCAGAAACAAGAACAAAGGGAAGGATAGAATGAGTCTCCACGGCAGAACAACCAAGTAATCTTTGTTTTGCACGCGGACTCTAGTGCAACTAGGACTTCCAACAGATCAAGGAAGCACTATGCTCGAGAAGCCAGGGCAACTCCCCACATATTACAGATTGCTAACATGGAGAAAAGATTAAGACCAGTGCCAGAGATTAAGTTCTCGAATCAAGAACTTGCAAGGGTACACTGTCTTCATAGTGATGCCCTGGTCATCTCCCTCAAAATCGCCAACTTTGAGATCCGAAGAGTCCTGGTGGACATTGGGAGTTCAACAAACATTCTGTTCTACGAGCCTTTCAAGCAGATAAAGCTCAGCCCCAATGACATCAAGCCTACTGGCATAATTATGGTAGGTTTTGATGGAAATCTCAATACTCCGTTAGGGAGTATTAATCTTACCACCATTGCATGAGAAGGGGAAGGGCAAAAAACCACAGTAATAGAATACCTGGTTCTGAATGCCAAATCCCCCTACAATGTCATAATAGAGAGACCTTGGCTGCACGAGATGGGAGCAATCACCTCGACCCTCCATCAATGCCTAAAGTACGTCCACGATCAAACCGTCTTTTCTATTAGAGGATGCCAGCCAACCTCTAGAGAGTGTCATGCTCTTACACTCAAGGCCAAGGCCCCCAAATAGCAATTACTGCATGCTCGTGAACGTGGGGATCCGGTCCACTCTTACTATCACGAGGCAGAAGACTATCCTTCCAGGATTGACGAACCATTAAGCCCTAGAGGAAGGGATAGCAGGGCTAAGCCCATAGGGGAACACATTAAAGTCTTCGTCAGCTTGGAAGAGCAGGGGCACTACCTGCAGATAGGCCCCGACCTGACGCTTGCCGAGCAGGATGAGTTGATCAAATTCTTGAAGAAAAACCTCTCCGTGTTTGCCTGGGAAACAAGGGATATGGAAGGAATAGATCCAGACCTTATCACTTACAAACTGATAGTAGATCCAGACCATCCACCAGTGAGACAGAAGAGAAGGCCACTCGCTCTAAAGCGGCACCAGATCATTAACGATGAGGTTCAGAGGCTGCTTAATGCCAACATGATACGATAGGTATTTTATCCTGATTGGCTAGCTAACACTGTTCTGGTCAAAAAGAAAAATGGCAAGTGGAGAGTCTGTGTCGACTATACAGACCTCAACAAGGCATGCCCCAAAGATAGCTTTCCTCTTCCGAGGATAGATCAGTTATTGATGCTACCGCAGGGCATGAACTTATGAGCTTCATGGATGCCTATTCGGGATACAAACAAATACAAATGCACCCTCCTGATCAGGAGAAAGCATCATTCATAATCGAACGAGCTCTCTATTGCTATAGAGTGATACGGTTCGAATTAAAAAATGCTGGGGCCACATACCAGCGTCTGGTTAATAAGATGTTCAACCCCTTGATCAGCAGTACCATGGAAGTCTATATTGACGATATGCTGGTCAAAAGCCTACGGAAGAGTAGCCACCTACAGTACCTAGCTCAAACATTTGACATCCTGAGGCAGTACAAGATGAAGCTCAATCCCTCGAAATGCACCTTTGGGGTAACAAAGGGAAAATTCTTAGGATACATAGTTTTTCAGAGAGGTATAGAGGCGGACCCCACCCAAATTGGGGCCCTGATTGGACTAGAGTCTCTAAGGACCAAGAAAGACATTCAGGCTCTGAATGGCAGAATAGCAGCTCTGAGCATATCTATCTCCAAATCTACCGATCGTTGCTCACCATTCTTCAAAGCTCTGAAAGGTAACAAAGTTTTATAATGGACTGACGAATGTGAAAAATCTTTTCAGGAATTAAAGGAGTACCTAGCTTCACCTGAGCTCTTGTCAAAGCCGATCCAAGGGGAAAAGCTACTTCTCTATCTTGCAGTCCCCGAAAACGCCGTCAGTTCTGTACTAGTTAGGCAAGACAGGGGTGTGTAGAGGCCCATATTTTATGTCAGCAGAGCACTATTAGACACAGAGAAGAGGTACCCCAAGATTGAGAAACTGGCCCTTGCACTTATAATATCTGCGCGGAAGCTCAGACCTTACTTTCAAGCTCATCCAATAGAAATTCCAACTGCGTATCCTTTAAAGTCAGTGCTGAGGAAGCCAAAGGTATCAGGACGACTAGTCAAACGGTCAGTGGAACTGGGGGAGTTCAACATATCCTATGTTCCATGGATCTCAATAAAAGGGCAAGCCTTGGCTGACTTCGTTGTCGAGTTCACCCCAGCACTACTGGACAGAACACAACTTTGTGAAAATCTGGGGACATGGCAGCTATACACGGACGGGTCATCTACCGACCGAGGTGCTGGTGTTGGACTGGTATTGCAGTCTCCAGATGGGCTCATAATAGAAAGGACGGTTAGCCTAGGATTCAGAGCCTCCAACAATGAAGTAGAATATGAGGCCCTTATCTTAGGGATGAAACTAGCACGAGAATGCAAGGCTCAGAACCTCGAAGTCTTTTCTGACTCTCAACTAGTGGTCAGCCAAGTTCAGGAAGAGTTTGCTGTCAAAGATGAAAGAATGCTTCGGTATTCAGAACTAGTCAACTTGTTGAAACGCTTCTTCCGAGCATTCTCAGTCCAGAAAATAGAAAGGGGTCAGAACTGCAGAGCTGATGCCTTGGCAAACATGGCATCCCATATGAAATCAGAAGGGGACTCAACACTAAGAATCTCCCATCAGCCAAGGCCTAGCATCGAAGAAGTCCAGGTCGCCCAAATAGCAAAACAACCTCAGAACTGGATGACTCCAATCCTCTAGTACCTAAAAGAAGGGCTCCTCCCAGAAGATAAGAATAAGGCAAAAAGGGTCCGAATCAGACCAACTCGGTTCCTTGTCATGAATGGGAGGCTTTACCGAAGGTCTTATTCCCTGCCATTGTTGAAATGCCTGGCTCTAGAAGAATCTCAGTATGTCATGGCAGAAATTCATAAAGGAATATGTGGAAATCATAATGGGGGCAGAACCATAGCGCACTGAGCTCTGACACAAGGTTACTACTGGCTTGGAATGCTAAGGGAAGCAAAAGAATAAGCTCGGAAATGCGACAAATGCCAAAGGTTCACCCCCTACCAACACCAGCCCCGTCATGAACTCATCCTCATGACAAGCCCATGGCCCTTTGCACAATGGGGAATGGACATCATAGGCCCATTGCCTAAAGCCACTCCGAACAGGAGATATCTATTGGTAGCTATCGACTACTTCTCAAAATGGGCGGAAGTTGAGCCACTAGCACGCATTAAAGAGAAGGAAGTCAAAAGTTTCACTTGGAAAAACATAGTTTGCAGGTTCGGCATACCTCGCGTGATCGTCTCAGACAACGGCACACAATTTGCTGGTAAGACATTCAAAAAGTTCTGCCAAGACCTGAATATCAATCAACACTTCTCCTCACCTGGTCATCCCCAAGCCAATGGGCAAGCAGAGGTCACTAACTGAACAATCCTTGATACTCTTAAAAAGAGATTAGAGGGAGCTACAGGAAAGTGGGTCGAAGAACTCCCTAGAGCCCTCTGGGTCTACAGAACAACTAAGAGAACTCCAACATCAGAAACTCCCTTTTCACTCGTGTACGGCATCGAATCAGTGATCCTTGTTGAGATCGGCATGCCTACCCTAAGGACTCAAGCTTTCAACGAAGAGACCAATGACCAACAACTCGCAGAAAACTTGGACTTGCTCGAAGAGAGAAGGGAGCAAGCCGTGGTCAGGATGGAAGCATATCAGCACAAGATGGTTAGCCGCTCAAAACTAGGGCTTAAGCCTGCCAGCTTCCAAGTTGGAGACCTCGTCTTAAGAAGAGTGTTTCAGAACACCAAGGATCCTACCATGGGAAAGTTGTCACGCAACTGGGAGGGCCCCTATAGAATCACCAAAACAGTGAGACCAACCACTTATTGGTTAGAGAACATGGATGGGAAACCTGCTCCCAGACCTTGGAATATGGAACACTTACGGAAGTATTATCAATAAAGAAATTTTTCATTTCAAATATTCCATGAAGTGTTCTCATCTTAATGTACAGACCTCGTGTCTGGTCCATCTTAATGTACAGACCTCGTGTCTGGTCCATCTTAATGTACAGACCTCGTGTCTAGTCCATCTTAATGTATAGACCTTGTGTCTGATCCATCTTAATGCACAGACCTCGTGTTTGGTCCATCTTAATGCACAGACCTCGTGTCTGGTCCATCTTAATGTACAGACTTCGTGTCTGGTCCATCTTAATGTACAGACCTCGTGTCTGGTCCATCTTAATGCACAAACCTTAAGTCTGGTCCATCTTAATGTACAGACCTCGTGTCTGGTCCATCTTAATGCACAGACCTTAAGTCTGGTCCATCTAAATGTACAGACCTTAAGTCTGGTCCATCCTAATGTACAAACCTCGAGTCTGGTCCATCTTAATACACAGACCTTAAGTCTGGTCCATCCTAATGTACAGACCTCGAGTCTGGTCCATCTTAATGCATAGACCTTAAGTCTGGTCCATCTAAATGTACAGACCTTAAGTCTGGTCCATCTTAATGTACAGACCTCGAGTTTGGTCCATCTTAATACACAGACCTTAAGTTTGGTCCATCTTAATGCACAGACCTTAAGTCTGGTCCAACCTAATGTATAGACCTTAAGTCTAGTCCATCTTAATGCACAGACCTTAAGTCTGGTCCATCCTAATGTACAGACCTTAAGTCTGGTCCATCTTAATGTACAGACCTGAAGTCTGGTCCATCTTAATGTACAGACGTTGAGTCTGGTCCATCTTAAGGCACAGACCAACAACTGTGATTCTAATTGCTGAACTTCTTACGCATGAATTTTAAGGGTATTGACTGTCAAGGATCTTTCTTCATTTTACTACAAGTCTTTTTGTTCGGCGATTAAGCTCAGGTCATAGCTCTGAGTAGTTGAAGTGACAAATTACTACAAGTCTTTCTGTTTGGCAATTAAGCTCTGGATGGATAGTTCCTATACTGACTACAGTCCTTATTGCTCCGAGCAAGTTCATGATTCGAAACCCCTCAATTTCAAAGGTCTGGATCAGTTGCTTATCTTCTCACTTTTAATCATTACAGTTTATTTCAAAATTCTTACAAGTCATGAAGCTCGGAAGGCAGCCCACCATTCGTGACCAATCAAAAGGAATTACAGTCAGCTCCTAAACAGGCTCATATATACTACAAAACATTGATAGACTTGGAACAGAGAAGAACCTACTCTGTAATTACAACAAAATTTGTAAATACTAAAAAGCAAGAACACTGAAGAGATCTAAAGAAAAGACAATTTTATTGATAAATATGACTTAGTACATTAAAAGTTGGCTAAACAGAAGAAGGGGTGAAATTGATGAAGCCTTAAGCCTTATCAGAAGGGCCAGGATTCTCTACCGAAGGAAGGTCGGTGGCCATGGCCTCTTTTCTCGGGGCAACAGCAGGAGAAGCAGCTCCAGGTGCGACAATTGACGATACATCAAAGTCCGAAAACTTAGCGAGAAATCTAGATCGGAAGTTCTCAAAGCCAAACTGGATCAGCTCGTCACCCATCTTATCAATTTCTTACCTCATCTCCGTCTCGGTCTCAGTCTTGGCATGGTCTACTGCCTCTTGGAGCTTCTGATCAAAAGTGCTTCGAAGGTCAAGTATTTCCCTCCGAAGCCCCTCAGCTTCCCGAGCATGAAGGTCCCTCTCGGATTCCAGAACGGCCAAGTTGTTGCCAGCCTCCTTCAGACTCTCTTCGGCAGCATGAGCCTTGGACTGAGCTGTTCCAAGCTCCAGCCTGACTTCATCCAGCTCGGCCTTCAGCTTTTCAGCCTCCTCAAAACTCAGAGGAGTCACCATCAGAGTAGCCAAACTATGCATACTCTGCACAACACAAATCAAACAGGTTAAGCCAAATGCATGAACAAACAAAAGAAGGACAAGAAGAGACTTCAGAAGTTACCTTCATTTGGAGATTCATCATCTCAGTCATCAGTTTTGTAGGGTTCTCCCCCCTATACCGATGAGGGCCCTTAGACTAGATCTGGTCAAAGGCCTTCTTGGCGATCTGGTAGTCCGGCTCATCGGATGGTTGGGAGGGAGTGGCAAATTCCCTCTCCTTCCCAGCTCGCTTGCTTGGAACGAAAGGGGCAGGGGGAACTACTGAGATTGGAACAGCAGGTTCGGCTTCCTTCTCACCCTTCGATGGAGTTGGTTCGGGAGAGCCAGAAATCAACCTCCTCCTTTTTACTTGGAGAGGAGGCTCGAGCTCAAATTGGGAGGAAGCCTCCCCCACCGATTGTGGCTCCGGTTCTGACCACTTCGATGTTAGCCTCCTTTTGAGCTCATCAGTACGAGTATTGATGGCCATCAGATTCTCCGGAGTGACAATGACGGTATGAGCTTGGTCGGGAGTTGAAAGAAGCTGACGATACTGAACTTGGAGTTTGTTGGTAAACTCAAACCTCCTCCAATCACTCCTAACTGCATATAAACAAAAAGAAATAACATTCAGTTCATCAGTTCGGAAGACAGAACAAAGCTGAAACAGCCTAAAGAAAATAAGCCTCACCCTTATGACGGGTGATACGAGGGAATGTCGAGATATGATCCTGGAAGTCTTCACACTCCCATCCTCTTCCAATAAAAAAGTACCACTTCTTCCATGTTTTATTGGAAGAAGGTACAGAGGACAGAGGTCTGAACCCTTTCTCAAATGACATATAAAAAAGGCCCTCCGACTTCATATACTTCAGATCCATGTTACTACGGATCAGATCTACAGATACATCTACACTATTTTGGTGCCCTAACACTATAAACCCTAAGAGGTGCCGCCAACTATTAAGGTTAAGGTCAGTAGGACAAATTTTGAACCAACAAAAGAATTGTTTAACTAAATCAGGCAATGGAAGCCTTAAACCCATCTCAAACCAGGCAAGATAAACACAGATCTCCCCAGCTTCGACATCGTAAGGACGATCCAGTGGGCCCGGTACCCTACATGTAATATTTGGGGGAAAATCGTACTTCACCCTCCACTCATTTAATAGGCTCTAGGTAACAGCACTCTCGCCCTCTTCTCTCTAGGAAGACCTACCAGAGGCTTCCCCAGCCCTATCTCGGGGTTCTACAAAAGCATCAACTATCCTAGTCTCAGGACTGTAGGGGGACCCTACAGATCTATCCCCAATGTCCTCGGCGGTAAGACCATCTACATTTTCTACATAAGACGGTATAACCGTCTCCAAGGAGTTCCCTAAGCCCTCACTAGCACCGAAAGAGACAGAAGAAGTAGACATTGCTCAAAAAAAAAAACAGGAAGGGCAGAATTCTTAAATTAAAAATGAAAAGAAAGGGAAGATTGGTCGAACCTGTTCTAAACCAGAGCCTCGGACAAACGGTATTCTTCAAAACTCCAAGGTCGTACAAACCCAACAATGGCAGAAAATTCTTCTAGTATAGTGAAAATGGCGAGGAAAGGGTCATTTCAAACCTCTCCCCTTATTTATAAGCGCAGCATCAGTGTGGGCCCACCAAGCCGAATCGCCATGATGGTTAAATACAATGATGGCTTTGAAAAACTCAACCATCGGCTGCGCAATAAATGATGCACCAACAGTCGCCTCGGAAAACGAACAGACAAAACGCATGACTTTCCAAAATCACCTAGCCCTAGTTGCTCGTTGACATCGAACTAGGACTTGGGGGGGGGGGGGGGAGTAACTGATATACCACAAAATACCAAGACCAATCATTACTTGACACGTGCGACTACAATTCAGCCCATGCTCGACTAGTTCAACCTATGCTCGGCTAGTTCGGCTCGCGCTCGGCCATCTATGGCAGACCTCCAGATTGGAGGAGGCCGAACAAGTGCCTCCAAAGCAGATCCATATTCAAATAAAGCTCACGGGATTGAACGCAGAACTCCAGAGCAACACTCCAGAGCTCATCACCGCCTTAACAGCTGCCAAGTAGAGAATAAGGAAACAGTCTTTTACAAGGAAACCGCCACACATATTTATCTCTATTCTTAATACAATGTCCAACAAGGAAACTGCTATCTCTGATGATCGAATCCCTACTTTTATGGCTCCAAATCCTAATCAACTAGGGAAAGCCACAGCCTATAAATTAAACCCTAGAGTTACGCTTTACTTTCATGCTCATTATTTGGCTTTCATTACAATCTTTCAATTCAGTTTATTGACTTAAGTATCGGAGCGGCTACCACCGGAGCCAACCCGGTGGTCCTCTGATCTTCTTTTTGAGTGTTCCTCAGGGAGCCGAGCTTGGAGCATCCGTGGACCAAAAAGTGCAGCATCATCTAACATATATCTACATGTATAACTATTTTATTTCTCTAATAATTAATATTATAAAGTTTTTAAAAAAATTAATTATTTACTAATAAAATTAAAGTTAATTTCTTAAAAATTTATTAATTATTAAATATTAATTATAAAAGGATTACTGTAAAACAAAATAAATTAAATTAGAAGAATATCTTGAATGCTAAAATGCTTTCATTTTATGAAAGAAAATTCCTATTTCATCACCAATTATCCTCCATTAGGCATGCCGGCCCCACGTCAGTGTAACCAGTGGCCACCAACACTAATCTGTCAGACTGCTGAAAATTGTTCTCATTGTTTACAAATTTGTATTTTTAAAAAAAAATACCGGTCCATATAATTAAGAGTAATAATTTTTTTATTTTTTACAAACTTATGCAGAATTCTTATCAAACACTTAAATAACAAAAATATATTATGCTCTAATCATTTCTTCAAAATTTATTTTCTAATAATTAATTATTCATAACTTGATTCTTTTTCAAAATGGCCTTAATTCAATGACAATTTTGATTTATGAAGGAGATACAGTTGCATTGCTAATGATACACTTCCAAAGAGGCATTTACTAAGAATACCCAATTTGCTTAAATTTTGATGTTTGAAGTGTAGATTAGCATTACTAAGAAAATAGGGTCCAAAAAGTTAATTTACTTCCGCATTCTGAATATAAATCCATTTTTTTACGAAACTTCAACGTTCAAAACGATCCATTATTTTGATGTAACTTGGGATAAATCTGAAACATCACTTGTCTTTATTTTTACACTATCTTAATATTAACTTATTATTTGAAATAGAAAAATTCATATTTCTCATACGGTTTGAATTGCTGCACATACACACAGTAATTAAAAAAAATTTCCCACCCTATCCCCACATCTTGTATCAAAAAAATATTTCAGAAAGTTCACTAGTAGATGTCACAAGACCAAAACTACATTCCAATTATTTATAAGGAAGAGTGAAAACGAGATAGTGAGACATTTGGCTAACTGATTTAGAACAAGTTGTAAAAGAAAAAGTACTAGTGGACACAAAATTGGTCAGTCATATTTTTTGGAACAGAAACCCATGACCGAAGGTGCTCGGGACCAAACGACTTCATTTAGGTTTCCAATTTAACTTTTTTACCATTTATAGTAAATTTAGATTTTGCAATTACTTTGTTTAAAAAGGTCTTAATTAACTTTTGTTTGTGGTCATAGTTTTTTAGTTTGATATAGTTTTTAGTTTTCTAAAAAGTCCAAATTTTTATTTATTTTAAATTTTTCATTTTTTTCGAAATTATTTTTGTTTCCTAATTCTAATAGGACTAATATAAGGAATTAATAGATTTTTATTCAGATTAGTAGTAGTCTTAACCTATATATATATATAATGTAAAACAATTTTTATTATTCAAATTATCAATAATATATTTATGTTTTGTTGTCTTTGTTTTTGGTCACTAAAAAATTCAACGTCTTTGATTATCCTTCACGTTAATTGTGTACATATTTTTAAAATAAATCTAATTCTTATGAAATTTCATTAATTCTGACAAGATTTTGAAAAAATATATATTTTTAAATTTATCAAAATTCCATTCGGTTTTGAATTTCACTTATTCTAACCACTGAAACTCTGTTTTCAAATTCAAATTCCACCAAATCCGCTCATTTTTAGTGCACTTGTTTGAATTATTTTATTTTCATCTTTATGTCATGGTTTGGCTGTTATTTGTTTGTTACTACTTTGTTTTGAATATTTTGACTTTTTATTTTAAAAAAAAGTCCTTTGAAATTTTGCAGAAGTACTGGAAATATTGTTGAGCTACAACTTACGTGCCATGGGTTTAATTCATGAAAATGGGATGACCCCACTTTCGTATGCAGCATCCATAGGCTACCTTGACGGGGTTTGCTATTTATTGAATTCGGAAGAGTTTAGGTTTTGCACATACATACGCGATCCTAATGGCTTATGTCCGATTCACATGGCATCCAAAAAAGGCCATATCCATATCATTCAACAGTTTCTCCTGTGTTTTCCAGATTCAATGGAGTTACTCAATCTAAGAGGTCAAAATATTCTTCGTATTGCTGCTATTAATGGAAAAGCCAATGTGGTTAGTCATATGCTAAAAGTTCCATAGCTTGAGAATCTTATCAATGGAAGAGATAAAAAGGGAAACACCCCATTACATTTGGCCACAGCAAAAGTACATCCCAACGTAGTCAGTATTTTAACATGGGACAAGATTAGCTTAGAGCTAGTGAATAAGAGAGGAATGACTGCTCTGGATATTGCTGAGAACTACAAAGGATCAGTACCCTCATTTCAACAGGTACGCATCAACAAAATAGTGATAAATTATATTTTTTTTTTATAGGCACATGGCCTCAAATCAATTGACGAAACAAATAAAACAAATCTTAGACTAAAGATTGAAATTATGAAAAATTATTAATTACGAAATGTCTCCAATTTAAACTATCCATTCTATATATAATAAAATAGTACAATTTCCTATGCTTGAAAAAAACACTCAACTTCGAGTTAACTATATATAGTAGTTAATCGTTAAACTAATACTTTAACAAATGCATAATATTGGATGTTGAAGAAATGACCATGACATCTAGCAACTCAAAAAAGTCCATACTTCCTATAGACACCTCATTGTGATCCTTGATTGTATAGGGTTATTTTTGTAATTTTATATGACTACATATGAAATCTGAAGGGTTAGAGGGTATTTTAGTCATTGAGATTACTTTGATTATTCATTAACGATGATTATTTGGTCATTTACTAAGATAGTTTTCAGTCTAGGGGTATTTTCATATTTTTAACATATTTTGCCCTAAGGGGGTATTTTGGTCATTTCTCACTTCTTAGGGGAATTTTTATATTTTTTTAATATTTTCTTGCCCTTTAGGAGCATTTTTGTAAATTTTAGAGATTTCTACGTCTAATGGCATTTTTATAATTTTGGCATAATTTTAGCTTTTGAGGGCTATTTTAGTAATTTCAACACTTTTCTACCCCAATAATGAGGGGTTTCAATAATTTCTCACCTTTTAAGAATATTTTCGTAATTTTAGCACAGTACTGCTCTTTAGAGAGTATTTTGATAATTATACCCTTTTGTTATCCCTTGGGGGACAATTTGGTTATATGTTATATTTGGAGGCCATTTTTGAGTTCTTGAAGGCATGCTATTAATTTGGGATGACAATATTTTAAGATTTGTTTTTATTCTTCTTAAAATGAATTAGGTGTTTTTAGCATTTTGATTGGTCCACGAGTGCTAAACTTCATTCCTACATGTCCAAGTCATTTTCATTTTTAGTTTAAATAATAAAAAGACAATTTGGTGAGATTTATCAAATGGTTAGGAGGGTAATTTGGATTTTATTCAATTATCTAGCATTCTATTTGTTAGAATTTGCTAGGCAAAATATCTTTAGTCAATGTCATGATTTTCATTTTTTTTATAAGCAAAGAAAGAATTTATTAATATAATAGAATGTACAAGGAATACATAAGAAGAACATCAATAAAGAAGATGAATGCAAAAGGCATCAAAATCTCTAGAATCATTTCAACTAGGTTGGCACCAAAGTCAGTACACATCACGCACCAGCAGCCACCAAAACGATGATAACAAGTTAACAAAAATGAAAACCAAAAATTCATCCCACCACACTGTACTTTATATCAGTACCTAGATACTGACCTAAATTTGCATAGCATTTGCATAATATAACCACCTACAGAATCTTACAAACACTTCTCAACGAAAATTATCGGCGAATCTAATACAACCAAAACACAACTTTCTACTTTAATCTCTTTCGAGTGAGGGATTCAAATACAACAAAACTCCAAATATACCATTCCTACATCGGTAGGGTCATCAAACCTCCTCGAACTACTTTTATTAAATCACCTCCACAATCTGCTTGATATTATACATGAAATCAACAGAGTAGTGACAATTATGTAAATTGTTTTTGCTTCATAAAGCAATTCTTGTTTTAATCAATACTACCAAGCTCTCTGAATCAAATTATTTACCATTGAATACACAATCATTCCTTAGTTTCCAAATTGACCAAATGATTGCAAAAAACAAAGTATTCCAGGTCACCTTAACTTTTTTTTTCTCAATTTGAATCCTTGCCACCACCGCAAAACTTGATAAAAAGAAGTACTCAAACAATATCCCACCAATTTAAACATTTCGCCCAGATCTTCCAAACTTCATTGCATAGTAACAAGCAATGATCCACAAATTCCATTACTAGACCACAAAAGTGACATCTACTTTCATCCATATCATTCAACACTCCTATATTAAGCAAGTAGTCCTCAGTTTTCAATTTTACAAACCAGGCTAACCAAGTAAAAAATTGAATTCTAGGAGGTATAACTTTGTTCCAAATAAAACTCATGGATTCAAGTTTTGGCCCTTAAAGAGAATCATACCATGAGTAAATGGAGTTCACCGAGAATTGACCTGATGGATCACCTTTCCAATACAAACAGTCAGAACGATTACTCATATTAGGCAACTTTTCGAGAATCCATGAACGAAGCCTATCCATCTCAGACAGTTCCCATACATGCAAATTTCTTCTGAAGATAAGAGACCCAATCAAAATCTTATCTTTTCCACCACAGAGCTTTAGACAAGGAGATATCTTTGTGAATAGCAATGGGATACAACCTTTGGAAAGAAATCATCAAAGATCCAAATCCACTCCAATCATCTTTCGATAGAGACAAACTACACTCATCACCAACTTTAAAACCCATGTTAGCCATTAAAAAAAAAAAAAAAAATTCAACTACAGGATACTTACAGGTGGATAAATGGAGAATGTCTTTCCATAGCCTTGAGGTCCAATAAGAGTCCATCCTCATTGGTAGCCAATTATGTTGGGCGAATTTGTATATTTCACACAGAAACTTTCTCTATAGAGCACCTTTTTTAGCACCGAACCTCCATCACCATTTGAGTAGAAGATAGATATTCATAATCTCCATATTTTTTAATCGCTGACCTCCTCTTTCTTTTGAAATCAACATATTTTCCCACTTTACCATATGCAATCTCTTCTTAGATTCATCTCCACCCCACAAAAACCTTGATTGTATACTGTTAAGAATCTTCAAGACCTTTACTGGCATTACTCAGAACATACTTTATTAGTATAATTCTTCCTCCGAATGATAAACATCTGCCTTTCCATGTCGCCAGAAAGTTGTCAATGACGGGGCTCCATGTCTTCAATCTGCTAGGGCAGGCTCCTAAATAAATGCGGTTTGTCATATGGTTATTAGAGAAATTGAATTTTTAATTCATTTATCTAATCTCCCATCAGTCTATCTTGGTAGGCAGCTTTCCTATTGGTTAGTTTAATTCATTTTTTCCACAAAAAAAAAAAAAAAAATAACAAGTTTAATTCATTTTCTACTTTTCATTTTATAATAATTTAGGTTTTAGATAAATAATGATTTTTTATTAGGGTAATTATCATATTAAGACTTGAACTTAACCCTTGATTTTGAAGATTAAATATGGGCCATTAGATCAAGTCCCCTCCAAAATGTCTATAAATAAAGCCCTTGGATCTCATTGCAATTAGGAGGACTCTTTTTTTTGGAACTTTGACTCTTAATTTTCTTCTTGAATATTGATACGTAGAGGTTGGTATATTTAAACAATGGAATTCTCATGCTTTGTTTTTTCACTCTATCTATCATACATACAACCCCTCGTAATGGTAATCAATGGTGCTGCCCAAACCCTAACAAAGTATTCCCGTCCACCATTTTATGCGTCGACAGATCCAGGGGGACTAAGGGAATATTATTAATTATAGATGTCTTCAATTGAGATTTACAATCTTATATATAGTAAATAGTAATTTCTTATAAAACATTAAAATAATAAATAAAAAATTAAATAAATTATCAAAGTGGAAAATTTGAACTAGACTCAAATTTGAGTAATATAAAGTACTGTGAAGAAAATATATTGCATTCTTTATGTTGGAGATTATCACAAAATATTATTTTGTAATTATTAAGCTTAGTTGAGTTACTAGAAAAATATATTCTATTAGTCTTTAGATCAATCGAGCTAAAGTTTTATTGAATTACATAGTTTTAGAGATACTAGTCTAAATGCACGTGCGTTGCATGTGAAATACTTGTCATTAAAAATAAATTAACATGCTTATATTTTATAAAATTGTGAAGAAAAAGAAAAAAAAAATTGTATTTGGAAGTCATGATTCAATTTTTATTTAATAAGGTTGAATTTAAAAAATAGTACAATAACAAGCAATAACTATTATCAGACAAGCAAGTGTTGGACACATATAAAATAGCTTTTAAAAGTGGCAATAACTGGACAAGATCAACCACAATGAAACAAAAACAACCAAGTACAATCAAACTAAAACAAGCCACTTGGTCATTTCTCTCAACTTCCTAAGTTAGAACTCTAACACAATAAAACTGCTATAATGATTAGGAAAAGACAAATCATAACTATAAAATCACCTGTAGTGTTTCAGCAAGGATCAGGCCTTAGTTGAAAACATTCTTCCCTATTAAAAGTAACCTTGTTTGAAAATCCATCCCCATCAAGCACATTGATCTCAGATATTCTTCTTTTGGTGAATTTAATTACTGTTTGTTGTATTACTGGTTCGAGGATCCTTATTCGAATTATCACCATATTTCTCTCCAATTATGCAATTCAATCCTGGAGGACCATGCATAAATATGTTGTCCTTGACACCTTCAAGAAACGTGCTATTAAATGAGTAGACCTTTGCAATCTTGGCATCAGCATTGTCCAGCTACATTATCATAAACCAGTCAGCAATGCCTACACTTTCCCAATTGAAAATTGTGACTCCCAATCCATTATTGCTCAGAGTCTGAAGAAATATGCTAGTGAATACTGACTCCAAAATTGTCACCATAATGAATTCGGTTTGGAACCTGGATCTGCTTCAGTTATGCCCGAGCCTTAATTATTGTCATCCGATGCTAAAACACATTTACATAAACCTTTAGAACCTAGATATACTTCGAGTTTTCCCCGGGCATGTCTACAGTCCAAATGAGATTTATCTGCTGATCGATCTTGTACAGCTCTAACAATTGAGAAATAGTCCCGTTCATGTCATTGAATTCTATTCATTTGAGGCAAACGCCAACCTATTGAAGAGAAAGAATTCATTACGGATCTTCATGTCCTTAATCCCAACCATGTTTTTGAAGAAATCATCACTGAAGCAAACCTATAACAAAACCAAATGTAGAATCACTTGGTTACATTTGAGCAGAAGTTGTTAAGGTCAACACAACAAGATCTCAGGGCAAGAAGAGCGCCAGAGACATGGGCTGAAATCAAGGGATTTGTCAGCCATCATTTTTGAATAGATTGATTTTTTTTTTTGTGTATAAATAGGACCTTCGGGTCTTTGTAATAGATATCAAGAAATATACAATTTCTTCTCTTCTTCTGTTCCCATCTATATTTCGATATTTTGATTTTCTTCATGGTATCAGAGCGCGAAATATTATTTGGGGTAAATCTTCTCTTTCTCTGTTCTTGATCAGAAAGATTAAATCTTCCCTTTCAGAAAAATTAGAATTTTTCACCATCAACGTGACTATCACACGATTGATTGGGTTTTCTGTTTAATTCTCATGTATTGAGGTGGAGATTTTATCTCTTGAAACAACTCTGCCGTTGTTTGTTTTCTCAGTCATTCCGTCGAAGCTCTCTGCATTTCTGTGTTCAGAATTTGGAAGAAGAAGATCATGTGTTCATCACGTGATTTTTTTAAGGCAGGCTTTCTCCACCTCAACAACCAGCCCCAATTTCTTTCATTTTTTTTCCTGCAATCAGCACAATTTTTTTAAATAATCAGCCCAGTCCTCTACTGCAACCAGCCCAAATCTTTTTCATTTTTTTTTGCAATCAGCACAAATCAGCACAATTTTTTTTAATAATCAGCCCAGTCCTCTACTACAACCAGCCCAAATCACTTTCTATAATCAGCCCAGTCCCCATTATCTACTGAATCAGCCCAGTTTATTTCCCCTTTCATTTTTTTTGCCTGTGCACAAACAAGGCCCACATTTTTCAGAGCCCAACTCGCTGTTGCTGTCCATCCCCATTGGAACGGCACCTACCAGTTGTGAGGCCTGCTGCTGTCCATCCAAATTGGCAAGGAATCCACCAGTTGACCAGGCCCATTTTTTTTTCAACGCCCCAACCTACTGTTGCTCTGTGGTACAGCCTCTATCTGGACTGTCCTAGGCGGCTGAGGTGAACCTTGAGTTATCAACAAAAAAAAAAAAAAAAACAATCTCACACTTATGGCCAGCAACGGAGACAACTCTCAAACCTCACCACCAAGTTTTGATGACCCAAGCCATCCTCTCTATCTCCACCACTCTGATTATCCTGGGGTTACTCTTGTTTCACATCCTTTGACAGACACTAATTACAATACATGGCACCAATCCATACTTATCGCCCTTAGTATCAAGAACAAAGTGGGCTTCATTGATGGTACTGTCCCTAAACCATCTGATCCAGCTGCAGCACTTCAATGGACACGTTGCAACAACATGGTAAAGGCTTGGCTGGTTAATTCTCTTTCTAAAGATATTTCTGCTAGTGTTATTTACTGTGATCTTGCAAAAGATATTTGGGTGGAATTGAAGGAGCGTTTTTCACAAGTCAACGGACCTCGGATGTTCCAGCTTGAACAAGAAATTCACAATCTTGTTCAAAGCACCACCTCTGTGACTACTTACTTCACCAAGCTCAAAACGTTGTGGGATGAGCTCTCGTCTCTTCAATCCCATCTCCTTCACGAAGGAGTTAGTCAATACCAGCAATATCAAAGGACCATGAAGTTTCTTATGGGGCTGAATGAATCTTATGCTACAATTCGTGGGCAAATCCTTCTAATGGATCCCCTCCCATCGATCAATCGCGTCTATGGTCTCATTCTTCAAGAGGAGACTCAACGAAACATCCAGGCATCCCCATCCATTGACGGGGTTGCTCTAGCTGCCAAAGGAATTCTTCCTTCACCAAAAGATCATAAAGCTCCTCCACGAAAAAAGTCCCTAAAGTGCACTCATTGTCACAAAGATGGCCATACCATTGATCGTTGCTATTTTCTCCATGGATTCCCTCCAGGCCCCCGCAAGATTGGACCCAATTACAAATCCAGTGCTCACCAAGTTTCTTCCGCTACCAACACACCATCTACCAACAGTCTTCCCTTCACTCTTGCCCAATGCCAACAGCTGCTCACTATGCTCACTAATGCCACTCAATCCTCATCTATGGCCAATCATGTCGGTAATACTGAGCACTCCCTGTCAGGTATACCTTCTTCTGATCATTTATGGATTCTTGACAGTGGAGCCACAGACCATATGGTCCGTTCTCCCACTGACTTAACCTATTCCATTCCGGTACATGGTCGTACTGTTCAACTACCCGATGGGACACATGCTGTTGTTACACATATTGGTTCTATTGTCTTCTCTCCATCCCTCATCTTGAAAAATGTCTTATGTGTCCCATCCTTTCATTTTAATCTCATTTCTATTCACCAACTGTGTGCCACATTAAACTGCCTAATCATTTTTTCTTCTCAATTTTGTATCATTCAGGACCTACGCTCGATGAAGATGATTGGGGTGGGAACTGAGCGAGATGGTTTGTACTACTTCACTAAGACAAAACCCGCTCGTTGTCAGGTGGCTACCATAGATTCTCAACTCTGGCATCGTCGCTTAGGGCATCTTTCCAATAAAATTTTGTCTCAACTTTCCAATAATGTGTTTGATATTTCCTGTTCCAAACTATAATCATGTTTTATTTGCCCATTGGCTAAACAGACTCGTCTTCCCTTTCCTTCTAGTTCTATATCTACTACTGCACCTTTTGAATTATTGCATGTTGACATTTGGGGGGGATATCGCATTGCTTCCCTTTCTGGTGCCCACTATTTTCTCACTATTGTGGATGACTTCACCCGCTGCACCTGGGTGTACTTAATGCACCATAAATCAGAAACTCGTCATCTTCTCCAATCTTTCATTTGTTTAATTGCAACTCAATTCTCTGCTAAAATTAAAATTATTCGTAGTGACAATGGAGCCGAATTTGATATGCCTTCCTACTATTCTGAAAAGGGGATCATTCATCAAACTAGTTGCGTTTCTACTCCGCAACAAAATGGCGTGGTTGAGCGAAAACATCGTCACCTTTTAAATGTCTCCCGTGCCTTACTTTTTCAAGCACATTTACCTACAAAATTTTGGGCGGAAGCCATCCTCACTGCAGCTTATCTAATCAATAGGCTACCAACTCCCCTCTTGAATGGGAAATCTCCATATGAGAAGTTATACACCTTTCCTCCTACCTACACCCATCTTCGAGTTTTTGGGTGTCTTTGTTATGCCTCCACTCATTCCCAACCTGTCTCAAAATTTGATCCTCGAGCCATACGGTGCCTTTTCCTTGGGTACCCCTATGGACAAAAGGGTTATCGGCTCTATGATCTTGCTACTCATAAAATCTTTGTCTCTCGTGATGTCATTTTTTACGAAGATCACTTTCCACTTCGACATTATACCTCCGAGTCACCTTCCACCGTTCTGCCTCATCCTCTTGACTCTCCTGAATTCCTTCCTCCTAATCCTTCGCCTCTTCACACTTCACATTCTCCCACTTCAGATCCCCCGGTTCGGCGATCCAGACGACCGACTCAACCACCTGCCTACTTACGGGATTTTCATATTGAACAGGCCCTACCATCTCGACCACCTCCGTCATCTGACTCGGCTATGGTTCGATCCTCAGGTATCCCTTATCCTCTTTCTCACTTTCTTTCTTATGATCAACTTTCTCCCTCTCATCGAGCCTTTACCACCACCATATCACTTGCACAAGAGCCTCAATCTTTCTTGCAGGCCATGAAGGATCCCAAATGGTGTGATGCTATGCGAGCTGAAATTGATGCACTTGAAGCCAACAACACCTGGACTCTCATGTCCCTTCCACCACACAAGCAACCCATTGGGTGCAAATGGGTATACAAAATCAAATACAATCCTGATGGTTCCGTGGAAAGATATAAAGCTCGCCTCGTTGCTAAAGGTTACAATCAGAAGGAGGGTATCGATTATTCTGAGACGTTTGCTCCCGTTGCCAAAATGGTCACTGTTCGCACTGTCTTGGCTCTTGCTGCTATTCACAATTGGCATCTCCACCAGCTTGACGTCAATAATGCCTTTCTTCATGGTGACCTTGCTGAAGATGTTTATATGAACCTCCCTCCTGGTTTCGGACGAAAGGGGGAGAAACGAGTCTGCAAACTGAACAAATCTCTCTACGGTCTCAAACAAGCATCAAGGCAATGGTATGCCAAGCTTTCCTCAACCCTTACAATTGCTGGATATAGACAGTCTAAGGCAGACTATTCATTGTTCGTCCGATCTCATGAAGGAAGCTTCACAGTTGTCTTAGTCTACGTAGACGACATCATCTTAGCAGGAAACAACCTTGCACAGATATGTGAACTGAAGAAATACTTGGGGGATTGCTTCAAACTCAAGGACCTTGGGTCTTTGAAATATTTCCTTGGGATAGAGGTGGCTCGATCAAAAAATGGAATTTTCCTTTCACAAAGAAAATATGCATTAGAAATTCTTGAAGAGACAGGATTTCTTGGAGCTAAACCAGGAAATTTGCCCATGGAACAAAATCTGACATTAAGTGAATCTGATGGAGATCTTATTTCAGAACCATCTTCATATCGACGATTAGTCGGCAAGTTAATATACTTGACCATCACCAGGCCAGATTTGGCATATGCGATCCAGGTGTTGAGCCAATTCATGGATAAACCACGGACCTCCCACTTGGATGCAGCACACAAAGTATTGCGATATCTCAAGCAATCATCAGGACAAGGGGTTTTATTATCAGCTTCTAGCAATACTCAACTACATGCATTTTGTGATGCAGATTGGGCTCGTTGCAGAGACACTCGACGATCCGTCACTGGATATTGTATCATATTAGGAAAGTCACCTATCTCCTGGAAGACCAAGAAGCAGACGACAATTTCCCGATCTTCGGCTGAAGCAGAATATAGATCCATGGCCTTGACTTGTTGTGAAATCACTTGGCTAAAGCAACTACTGGTGGATCTTAATGAAGCACATCCACAACCAGTTAAGGTATACTGTGACAACAAAGCAGCTATCCATATAGCCTCAAATCCGGTATTCCATGAGAGAACAAAACATATAGAAATTGATTGTCACCTTATTCGAGAAAAGCTTCAGCAAGGGGTCATCCAGACACATTACTTGCCCACGAGCCAACAACCTGCAGATCTCTTCACCAAGGCACTTGGAGCAACCCAATTCAAATATCTCCTTGGTAAGTTGGGTGTCATTAATATCCATTCCAACTTAAGGGGGAGTGTTAAGGTCAACACAACAAGATCTCAGGGCAAGAAGAGCGCCAGAGACATGGGCTGAAATCAAGGGATTTGTCAGCCATCATTTTTGAATAGATTGATTTTTTTTTTTTGTGTATAAATAGGACCTTCGGGTCTTTGTAATAGATATCAAGAAATATACAATTTCTTCTCTTCTTCTGTTCCCATCTATATTTCGATATTCTGATTTTCTTCAGAAGTAATGTCTGCTTTAGAAAATAAAGATGGTGTGTAGGAAAAAAAATAAATAACAGAAAAACAACCAAAAGATTCAAACACTTGTCAACATTTAGGAATAAAAATTTAATGTGTCCAAACAAAGCCATTTTATTTCTATGACCACAAACCGCTAAATTTGGTTTATGATACTAAAAGTTAAATTAATCACCAACAATGATTGGTCAAATTCAGCATTGAACATTTCCTTTTGCAAAGGCAACATACCATCCACCTTTCTTCTGTAAACAGTAGGGATTTCATGTTAGGTAAAGTGTCAAGTTGGTTAAGCTCAACCAAGGCACTTATCATGGCTTGAGCCAAGTTCTTCTCGTCATCAACATCAAAGAAACAACTCCAAGCCTTGGCATCTATGCTTAATTTCTTCCAAACAGAATCACTGTTGATTACAGACTCAATGCTGACTCTTAGAATAAATTGCCAACACATAACTTGGAAGAAAATTTTACAATTATTAAAATACAAATTTTCCTCACAGAAATTCCTCCGAGTTGGAAGCTATTTTGAGAAATAAAGACCTAACTTGCCCCCAAGACAACCACATAGTTTTAAGTTGGAAGTGAGGTACCCATTCGGAATTGAAATTAAAAGTGAATAAGTCAAGGATAAGCCTAAGCCAGTGAGTTAAGGATAAGCCTAAAACCTTAAATTTGACAAATGAGCTTCAAAGACTATACCAGTGATTTTTCCATGAGAGTCAAGCTTTTCAATGATAAAAAAAATAAATAAATAAATAAATCTAAAAATAAATACTGTAAAACCAGGAAATGATCCACTCATCTGGATTTTAGACAGATCTAGAGTAAAAAGATTTGATCTATTCAATTGATTTTCATCAACATATGGTCCCTAAAGAATGAAAAATTGACACCTATTAAAAGAGTTTTGAAAGCTGTTCAGTCATTCAAGCTTCACAAAACCATTCTTACTGCAACTAATCAAGGCAGAAACTCTTAAAACAAAAGGTAGGAAAAATATTGTCTCAAATGTTTTCTTTTTTCTGAAAAAAAAAATCATAAACTATAAACTATATGAAAAATTGAAGTGTTCCATTCAAATGAAAAAACAAAAAGAAAGAATAACTCACAATACTTGTCTCCCAA
The DNA here is from genome assembly GCA_008638375.1 of Nyssa sinensis. Lineage (NCBI taxonomy): Eukaryota > Viridiplantae > Streptophyta > Magnoliopsida > Cornales > Nyssaceae > Nyssa > Nyssa sinensis. Next base: position 41,851,532 of record CM018047.1, on the reverse strand, counting down.
AAGGCATGATGAATATAAGTTTACAATAATTGCAATTTATGGTCGTTCTCAGTAATAGTCACCTCTAGCTTACACTTGATACATATGAAGACAGTTTTCTGCTTGTAATCCAAAACTCCACAACAATCATTTTATTTTTTCTTCACTTGGAGGACCTTATCACATGCAGGCCTCTTAAATGTACAAAGAAAACAAAAAACAAACGAAGGAAAAGAAGAAAAGAGAGTTTTCTTAGGTTATTCAATACACATGGTTGTTTGTGAGTATTGTGTGCATCTATAGTGATTATCATATCAAAATGGGTGGGGACAACCTGGCATATCCATTAATAAGAAGTATATTTCCACCTAAAACTAAACTATACAAATCAACCATGTGTCAGAGGAAAATCTTATTCTATACATTTCTAACTTTCAATTCTTTTCGAGCTATGATCTATAAATCTCATTTTTCTTTCCATAATTACTTCATTGTTCCATTGAAGAGAAACTTTTACACAAGACACATGCAATTTTCACAGTATGTCTTCTGCTTCACAAAAACAAAGCTGTGTTGATGTATTTGGTTTGTCAAAATCTATTTCTACCAACCATCATGCCTGAAACGACCAGACATTTTACCTTCAAGTTGATATTTCCATGTAATGATCATCTTGACCGTCTTCAATCATGATCCACGACAATACACCTGGAATAATCAAACAAGATAGCTATTTCAGCATTTGAACAGAGGCAGTTGATATAGGAAGTTAAGCATTGTAACCACCAACTTCAGTAATAATTAGAGCATTTAAGTTAGATTATATTGCCTCTCAAATGCAAAGAAAGAGCTCAATTTCTCAGCATGGAATTGTTATCATTCTAATTTCTTAACATCATATTGGTGATGAATAAACTACTTTAAAAAAAACTGATGTGCACTGCACAGTAATGACTTGAATGAAAATTTCACATTTTAGATGCTACAGAAACCAATACAGGAGAATACTGTTTCAGCATGTTTCCCAAATGCCATTACAAAAATAAAGAGAAATGTTGTTGCTTTAACACAAAGTTAAACAATTGAACAGTTTCAGTCCAATCAGTCCAATAGTCAGTTAAAAAACTCGGTCGAAAAAAAGGTACTCTTAATTTTAGATTTTATAACTAAGCAGTCACTGCAGCCAAATAAGGCCCTACTAAGTCACTTCAGCCATAGAAATCATCCTATTGGCCAATTTTTTTGTTAGAAGATCCTCTAGACTGGGCAGATGAATTGGAGGTTTTGATTGATAACAGAAGAACTACTGTGTGCAATCAAAGGCAGATCTAGAGATTATATGCATAGAGGGTGAAAATATATATAGGAGGGCTGTTATTGAAATATCAAAAAAATTGACACGGAAAATTTCTAAATTATTATAGAATTCTATTAGAATTTTTTTTCCTCTCAAATCTTTGGAGGGGTGGTCTGTCCCCCGCACCACCCCCCAAATCCACCATTGTGTGCAATGTTTTTCTGTGTCAAAATGAAAATGTAGTGATTGTGTCACTATATATAGTATAGCCTTAGTTTGTAAAATGATACAAACTAAGGCTATACTATATATAGTGACACAATCACTGCATTTTCATCTGAAGAATCAATTAGCAGAAACAAATAACAGTGTTAAATAATATCAATATAACTATAATAGTGTTTAAAGGAAATAGATTAAATCAAAGTAATATTTAATGATGGAATTATGAGGCAAGTCCTTGTATTTCAAAACTTGTGGGAAAGGAAAGCACGAATTATAAACCCTCTATCACATCACAAATTTATCCTTTTGGGATATTGATCAATACAACTACCAACCTGTAATCAGATAGATTAATATACTGGTATTATTGGATCACCTACTGATATTCTCCATTACTAATCTCCTCAAAGTCTCTTTTGGCTTAATATTATTCATAAGATGAAGTTTTCACATCGTTACATCATGCTCCATTCTTGTAATATCCAGCAGTGTTGTTAGCAGTACACATAGTTCCTAGTTTAGGACAGGACACAACATTGCATGTTGATTAAGCACTTTCCAATGTTGATCTACAATATCAAAATTCTGTGCATCAGTGGGTTGTTCATAGAATGCATGCAATTGGGTTGATAGGATAAGATATATGATTTAACTAACCATTTTGTGTTTGTATTTGATTAATAAAAAATAAATAAATTTTTCGATGGTGATATAATGGATCCAGTTTTAAAGTAGGAATTGCATTTTAAAAATTAGAATCAAAGAGATAGCTTGCATCAAAGAAAAGGGACCTAGAAGCACTTACATTGACTGTATATCCAGTGGTTTGTTTCTCTATGTCAGCTAGAACTTTCTCAACTTCTTCCATGGTGAATTCATTTGTCCAAGCCAAATCCCATGCTCCACTTCTCATTCCTTTGCAACTTAAATCTCTCTTCAGACAATGTGAAAATTTCACTTGACAATCAAAATTAGAATAGAAATCACACAAACTTACGAAGAACTTCTAGAACCATGTCAACTATCTTTAAAATTAATACTCCCTCCACCCCAATTTCATTTCATTTTATTTTTTCTATAACATCAGTCTAATTCTCATAAAGATTTTCAATTTCAGTGATCAAGGTATGCTGATTGTAGTATATATTGGCCTGAATTGCAAATGGAAATTTCCTACAGCTAACAAACTTGTGATGACAATGGCAACTGAATTGTCCAATTTTTGTAGCAAATTAAACAGGCCAATCAATTTTTTAGTTGAACTTTGGTCCAACAGAATGTTATTAATATGAATACTGGAAAAATCTAAAGATACATAAAATTCAAATATTTGAATTTTCATAATATACTAAAAGGAAATATCCCTAGTAAGTTAGCTAGCATAATTTGATTAAAAGAGACACAAACACAAGTTTCAACCATGTTTTTTTCTTCACACAAGTTCCATTAGCAAAAGTCCCAGCTTCTAACCACATAAAATTTTCTCAAGGCTGTGGAATTTGTTTAATGGCCTATTGGGTAAGGAATTAGGGGATCTTAGCGCCACATGAACACAACTGCCAAAGGCAACCAACCAACCAAGAGGGAAAACTACAATAAGTAGAAGCATAGCTACAAATCTTTGTATAAAGATTGGAACCACAAACATCTTTTAATGTTTATTTTTGTAGAAAGATTTTGCATGTAGGATAATTCTAATTCTTGATTGGAGAATGGCACCCTAGGTATCCAAAAAAAATCTTTAAAAGATTTATCCCAAAGAAAACCGCCAGATGTAGACCAAGTGTCCAGCCAATTTCAGAGAAGAGCATAAAAAAATATATAGCTAATTCCATATTATGAAGAGGGAAAAAGAAGATATGTAAAATGATGAAAATAGGTTCTTCCTCCATAGGTAATTGAAATTAATTAGTTTTGCATACTTGTGTAATAAGAAATACCCACATAAGCTTGCATACAGTTTCATGTACTGTGAGCTATTAAGGACCAGAAATCAAAGGCTCTGAGTTTCACAACTTTCACAAACATCTAAGAATAAAGGCAACAAAGCATATTAGTTTCTCATATAAATTTTGTTCCTACAATAGTTTTCTTTCATCACCTTCTGTTGATGGATTCCAAAAGGGTCCTATCCCTGAAACATCCTAAAATTAAAGGCTACTATTCAAGAATTCATTAGCATTACATATTAATTGCTAGCATCAATCTCATCCAACAATGGAAACCACATTGAGACTATAAAGACATAAACAAAATAAGACAGACAAATCTATGGAGGCAAAGCATTTATCAATAGCTTTAATATGTAAGAATCACTTGGGTTAGTCGAGCTCTACTTAAATATTCATGGTGCCTCTCTTTAAGGTCTCTCTTGAAAAGAATCGAGAATTGATCCGCCGAGTTGCTCCCCACCCCCTTGAATTTGGCCATTCCTGCATCCCAGGGTCACCCTTTATTATCATGGGTTGAAGGAGCTTTGTTTTCTCCATGTTTGATCCTCTTAATTCAAAAGCCCCTACAAGAAACTATAAAGAAAGGAAAAAAGAATAACTAAAACATTAAAAAAAAAAAAAGTGATCAATGATGAGTGCAAATTGGATCATGGTTATGGACCTCATGTACATCAATGGGGGAAGACCTTTTATCTTGAATTTCCAATGTTTGGCTTCCAGGTAAGAACTTATCCTCCAAGTCTGATGGAACTGACTTGTCCTTTATGTTCCCATTTGCTAGATCAATGAGGAACTCTGCTGGGTTCATTGCGAGAAGAAGAGCACAACCAATTGAAGAGAAATATAACATTGCTTCTGAAAATTTTCCCAAGTACAAGGAGCTTCCTTTACCCAAGAGAATTAACTTATCAAACTTCCTGAAGAGTCTACTTGATGGCTAATGAATTGTTGTGACCACTGTCTTGCCAGCCAATAACACAAAGAAAGTTAATTTTTCTTATAATGAAATTTCCAAATTTAGCCACACTGGAAAAGTTTCAGTACCTCAGCAATGTTATGTACCATCTGCACAATCCGAAGTGTTATTGTTGAATCCAGACCAGATGTTTTGATATGTTCAATTTCTATTAAGTGTTGGGTGATTGATCACATCACTCATAGAATAGAAGAAGCTTGGAGGAAGAGCATAAAGGAATTAAATAACTCAATACTATCAGGTATGAAAAAAAAATTACCACATAAAATTCAGAAAGATAGACCTTATAGCTAGATCATCTGATTGCAACTGTCCTTTGGCCACCTAAAGCATGAAGCATGAACCAGAGTACATTGGAAAAGCAACCAAACAACTGATATGTTCAATTTCTATCAAGTGTTGGGTGATTGATCACATCACTCCTAGAATAGAAGAAGCTTGGAGGAAGAACATAAAGGAGTTAAATAACTCAATAATATCACAAGACAACAGAGCCAAAAAGTGCCCAAAATAACCCAATCACCTGTGGAATTATTGAAGCATATTATTATACCTCATTTCCATGAATTGGACCTAGAGGAAGTTCCCAAGCTTCCCTGCTCCATATTCACATAGCTCTCCTACATTCTTGACTTTGCAATCACAGTACTGCCGTCATCACCCATATCCGTCGCCCCTGGCCTAGTCCATGTTTCTTTGAACTGCTCCTCTGTCACACCTGCATAAGAACCAAATTATAAAACACCAAAAATTTATTCAAGTGTATGTGTATGCAATTATACATTATTGCATGGATATATATATATATATATATGTATTATGCATCAATGGATAAAGAATTGAGAGAAGGGCAAGCATAATTTGCCTTTTCCCATGGCAGCAGTGGAAGTGATGCCTCCCTGGACAGTCTTGAGGACCCTATCATAGTAATTTGCACCAGACCATTTCTGATGCGCCAGTGTGTCGACACCGTGGTTCCTCTCCTTCCTCTGGATCTTCTCCACATAAGCCAGCATTTCTCTCCTAGCAAAGTCCTTAGCAAATGTGTCAACAATGAGTGCATCAGCATGGAAACCAGCCAATATAATGAACCACCAACAGTAACCCAACTTGGAAATCCGAGGAATGAAGTCCCTCATTTGTTCATCAGTCATTCCTGATGCATACCAATTGAAAGAAGGAGAGAGATTATAAGCCAACATGATCCCAAGTGTATTAATGTCACCCCGTTTGCAAACTCAGTGCACTCAACCAGATCTGGGCTTGCAGTTTCCATCCAAATAAGGTCTGTATGTGGAGCAAAATCCCAGCCACTAACAATCGCCGCCATTACAGATCCCTTGAACCTATAGAATCCTTCTCTTGTTCTAGGCAGATCCTAGTCCCAGAAAAAATTATGAAGCCCCACTATCTCGGCAATATCTCGACATTGTTCATTTGAAAGACAATTTTTATAACTTGAATAATTCATCCTCTCATTCAATTTCCTCCCCTTCTCAGCCTCGCTAATGTTCAAATTCTTGATCGCATCAATAACACAATCCGAAAATGTCTTCAATTGTGCCATTGACAACCAGTTGTCCGCAATGGCTTGAAACTCAGCTCCTGTTTTGCCAGCAGACATTGCTTCAGCCAGAAAAGTAGCTAAGCTCTTACCCTCGAGGTTTGAATTAGTCACACCCAAAATGAATTGGTGATCCCTAGTGTCAACATTGCTCTGAATCAAGTTGGCTGCAACTACATCACTTCAAGCCACTAAGACTGTCTCAACCCTTATGATATCAAACTGTAACCTCGCGGCCACAAGCCTATTAATGTGTTCACTGACAGCAACAAGCACTTTGCCAGCCATGTGGTCACATTTTTTTGTCACGGAGGACTGGTCCTCTATGTGCACTCTAGCTGCACCCCGCTTCACAAAGATCTTGCAAAGCTTAACAGTTGCAATGGCACCACCAAATCCGGTATCACCATCTGTAATGATGGGTTTCAAGTAATCAACATAAGGAGTTCTAGCCCTCTCTTCCCTCCTCATGTTCATTTGAGCCTCTCTTTGCTTTCGGTCATGGTATTGTTGAGCAAAAAGAGGTGCTCGACCTTGTTTGGGACAGTGTCATAAGGGTAGTCAGCTAGGTCTAGACCTGGTTCATTGCTGGTGGTGTGTGTCGATGAGCATTGCCAACCGGAGACATAAATAGTGTCCAAGTGCTTGGCCATTATGGTTACTTGAACAGGGTCAAGGGAACCAAAGGTCCTGCAGGCAGTGCCATTGGCTTGGTGTGTCTAGAGAGTCCTCCATAACTTCTTGGCTAGTTCATTCGAGGCGTAGCTTTGTCTGAGGTTGCCTCATAGAGCCACGACATCTCTAGCTGAATATGGTCGACGGGTGAGCTTGAATCTCTCGGAGTTCCACCATGCTTGCACCTCTGTTACTTCTGCTTCAAACCTCCCTTCTTCCTCCATTATCTGTTCATAAAATTTGGACTCATTATGCAAAATTTATAACTTCTCTAAGTAAATTGAGCTCAATTTTCCATGGCTAACAGTCACATAATGTCTTTTTTATTTTTACAATATTAGAGATAGTATATATAATACAGCAAGATCAATTGATCTCAATGGATCTGAACAAATAAATTACTATTAAAATGAATTTGATTAAAAGAGATGTGATATTGCCAGGTCTGCATATCAGTATCCTAGGAATAGTTATTTTTTTGGATAGAAACAAGATAGAAAACTAAGAAAAGCATCTTCCTGAAAGGGAATCTTTCATCTTTGTATGGAAAAGTTCATCAAAATAAATCCAAAGAAAAGAGCAGACTTTGGAAACATTTTTTAACAAAAATTACCACATAAAATTCAGAAAGATAGACCTTATAGCTAGATCATCTGATTGCACCCGTGCTTCGGCCACCTAAAGCTCTTTCTCAATGACCCCTTAACCTTGCCTTTGAGCGTGTGGTCACAGAGAAGAGAGAAGAAATTGGAAGAGTTGCTATGGCCTTCAAGAGAGTGATCGCAACAAAGAAAGAGGAAATAGGAACAGGCCATAACCCAAAATTTGATTCCTGACGGTGAAACCCATAACCTAACCTTGCCTAACTATTCCATGACACAATAAAGGAGACTATAGCATTTTAAGAGCTACCAAAGTCCCTAATGTTTCTTATCCCTGGTTTACTTTAAAACCATTTTGCAATGTGATTACAAATATTTTCTCCAAAAGCAAATATTCCTAACCTAGTACAATCAAAGAAAACCACATTGCAGTATTCAGAAAAACATTATATGAAGTTGCAAGGATCCAGAAGTGCACCAACTACTTCAACAAGGAAATGCTACCAAGAATGTAGCTTCCAATCTTCTGATATTTCCATTTTCTTCATCTGAGTTATTGTTCTCATCCTGTTTTTTTTTTTTTTTTCTCACCAAGGTATCTTCTTCCTCACCCACAACCCTCTCTCTCTCTCTCTCTCTCCCCCTTTTTGCTTTTTAATTTTCCTAATCTTCATGTCCTAGGATGTTAACATTGTTAATTGATTATATCTATGATATCTGTGATATTTCATATTTTGATGCAAGCCAACCTAATTCAACTGAGCAAAACAAATTTTATAAAGCTAACAAACATCCACTTGTCCATGTTCTGTTAGGAGCTTCTAGGGGATGCAAAGTATAATCTCAGCCATAATGAATTGTCCTCAGAAGTTGTGGTCTCATCCCACTCCTACATTGGTTAGTAGTCATGTCAGTATATCTGGTGGATAGCCATCTCAAATGTAAGATCCAAAGGAGGAAAAACATTTCAATGTCTTATCACTGATTTCAATTTGTACTAAAAGACAAAATATGTTCAAGCTTAGCTCACTCTACTCGGATTAGCTCTTTGTTGCTGATTCACCCATCCCCTGTGCTGGTTCATCATCACAGGAGCAAACAATTAAGGATCCTATCATTTAGAAGCCCCATTTGATTCCAGTAAAGGACGTGAGCATGTACATTAATATAAATAGATAACTTGCTTAATCTTGAGTCCAACATCGGTTTATCTAAAATTGCTGAAGTTATGGAACTTATTATCCTCCATTCAGTAATTCCATTATCCAAAGTTATGGAACTTTGAATATAACTCATTTCCTATCAAGGGGAAAGTGTATCATGATTTTAACATTTCAATATACATGTATAACTTAAAGAACAAAGATAATAATAGTCACAGGGAAAAGGGTATAATGATTTTAATATTTCAATATACATGTATAACTTAAAGAATGAAAATAATAATAGTCACAATAAGAAAAAAATGTAAATGTACTTTTAATGTAATTTAAGAGTTTATTAGCAATGTTGGTGTTTTTTTAGGCTTTTATTTATATTTTATTTTGAGAATTGAGGACTTCAAATAATCAGAATAAGTTTTTTTTTTTTTTTAATTGATTGGTTTGTAAACGATACTTATTGCACAACAAAAGAAACACAATATAATCAATTAAGAGCCACAACTAATCAAATATTGCTTTAACACCTATCAAAGCGAAAAAAAATATAAATAGTAAAGTAACCAACACATATTCTAATATTCCTTTAATCCTTATCATACAGATATTGAATGGGAATGTAAATATTAAAACCAGCTCACTGTGCAAGAATTAAGCATACCTGCCAACGCTAAAGACCACACTTGGCCTAATAGTACTCATGCACTTGTATGTAGCATCAGGTGACATATGTTTATGCTCCACATATTTAACAAGAAGATATATAACTCTCGCTTTAATGATGAATTAAAGCGGGCCTGAAGATATGGCTGCTCATTGGCGACAAGAAGGAGACAACAATTAATGTTGGGTGAGAAAATTGGTTAGTTTGATAATATTTTAAATAAGTGTTGTAGTATCCTTTCTAGATCATTGAAAGGGAAACTACATTAACTTGGGTAGCAGCTAAATGGTTTCTTTCTCTTTGTGCTTTCTCCAATCTGGCAAATTTGCCTGCAGTTTACTCCGACACGATATGAAACAATTTCATTTGAATTTGAGCAAAAAAGCTGAATCTAACAATCAAGTGAAGGTGAAAATCTATTTCTGAGGTTATGATTACAAAATGCTAATATAATTAATAACTATCTGCGATGTTTGGTTATTAAGGAAACATTGAAAAGTAAAAGAAAGATTCAGAATCTTATAGTAACCCGTTATTACTTGTGCCTTGGAATTTTTGCTTGAAATGTGTTTAACATCAAAATTATTTTTATGGAAAAAACTCTAGTTGGGAATAATGAGTCCTGTTTTTTCTAGTTTTTCAGGCCATGAAAGAAGACATTTTACATCAAATTGAAAGTTCATATCAAGTGATCTCTGAAGAAAGCAATAAGTATGCCCCTTCTGCTTTGGTTGTAAATGGGAAAACTTGTGACATTGCCTTGAGGAGTGACATAAGGGACTACTTCTTACAGTTGGCAGTTAATTGTGCCTCTGTTATTTGATGTCGTGTATCTCCTAAATAGAAAGCTTTGGTAGGAGAATATTCGACTTCATTTATCTTATTAATATTTGAATAGACTTATTGGGATATGATATTTATTTTAAACAAAAAAATAATTTTATCTATGGTTAGCTACCTTTCTATTTGTTGGATTAATTAACAAGACTTGTAATAAAATTAAATAAATTCACAAATGAATGAATTTAACTACAAGACTGTTTTCTTTAATAATTTATCAAAACAGAGTGACAAGGATACGACTGCAACACCAGCATAAAATTTTTACTGCATTGATCCCCTTGTAATTCATATTTTCTACTAAGTTCAAATCTTTCATAAAATTGATTGGCATTCACTGCTATTCTATTTCAGGTGCAAGCTTTTAAGAGTTTTGAATTATTTATCTATTACTATGGTTAGGGGACTTGGAGAAGAGATCAAACAAATACCATGAAAGCACTACTTACAATGTTTTTAAGATCACTGAATACCATATAGATACAATCCCAAAGTGATGCTACCCCAACAATGTCTATACATGTTGTCAGTTTACATGGGAAGTAATCTTTCTCGAAGCAAAAATCATTGAAGTGATGTTGAGTCAACTTTGAGTTCATGACAATTAAGGACTGTGATTCAATGCTTGTTTAACCTCAATGGAGAAGGCCTCCTCAAATGTAAGATTTTAACATGTTATGTGCACATGAATTATATATGTATATGTATATCCAAGCCAACCTAGACCTATAATTGAAAGCGAGTCAATCTTTATAATTATTTTTTTTTCAATCGTTCATCTATTTGTAAGATTTGTGTTTTATGGGTACTTCTTTCCCTATTATACCTTCATTCATCTTGGGATTCACTATGGCCTATGGGAGAGGTAAAAGAGTAAAAGCTAGAATGGGAAGGGGAGGGGAGGAAAAGAAGAGTGCAGTGGTAATGTGTCTCAAAGCCTCTCTTTCATTTTTTTCTTCATTCAGAATAGCTGAATACCTCACTTTTTTTAAGTGTAAGTCCTATTCTTCCCTTTAGGAACAATAAGAATGATAAAATACAAATAATCAATTAATTGTAAACTTCATATATTGTATATTTAATATTTTGTGTATATTAGTAATATTTTGATAGTCTTAAATATTTGCAATTAGGCACAATTTTTTACATGTATACATTGTTTTGTTTATTATTTAGATTTTTGAATTTTTGTTTGATTAATTTTTGTGTCAGCACTACCAATTGGTAGGAGAATATTCGACTTCATTGATCTTATTAATATTTGAATAGACTTATTGGGATGTGATATTTATTTTAAACAAAAAATAATTTTATCTATGGTTAGCTACCTTTCTATTTGTTGAATTAATTAACAAGATTTGTAATAAAACTAAATAACTTCACAAATGAATGAATTTAACTACAAGACTGTTTTCTTTAATAATTTATCAAAAAAGAGTGACAAGGGTACGACAGCAACACCAGCATAAAATTTTTAATGCATTTATCCCCTTGTATTATATATGCTTTGCATTACTGATTCTAAAATCGCTACCGAAATACGCATTGAACATATTATTTTCTGAATTCAAACATAACTTTCCTTTTAGTATACCTTGAAACAACATATTTGAACACATTATTGGACATAATCACTGGTTTAAAAGAGTACTGAAAACATTAATTGAAAGGAATTAATGAAAGAAACCAAAAGAAAATCAGCAAACCTGGGATGTGGAGATCCCTTTATGGGCTTCTGCCCATATTTCCTCCAAGTGTAATCATCAGGAGGTATGTCTGCTAGTTTATTACTCACAGCCGGAACTCAGATTTTTCTCTTTATCCTTAGTTTCCTGAAAATAACAAATTGAAGTAGTTAACTACCAACAACACAATCCAAATTTGGGCACCACAGATTACAGGGGAAAAAAAGCACATAAACAAGATGATTACCAGGGGAGTATACAGAGGAGTATACTAATAATCTGGCACTTTTTGCAAAAGAAATTGAGGCATGGCAATCTCTATTCGATTTTATTTACAGGAAGAAAAAAAAAAGCACATAAACAAGATGATTACCAAGGGAGTATGCAGAGGAGTATACTTATAATCTGGAACTTTTTGCAAAATGAATTGTTCATAATTGGTATCTGCTAAATTAGAGGAGTATGCTAATAATCTGGGACTTTTTGCAAAAGGAATTGCGGTATGGCTCTTTGTATCCACTAACTGGCAAAATATGGGGGGAGAAGGGAGAGAGGGAGCTGAACGGTTTGTAGCCGTCGTTAATTCGTGGAGTGGGTTCACTGTGAATTGGTTTTGGTTTGTAACCGTTACTCTGTGGAGTGGGTTTATTGTGAATGAGAGGTGTGTTAGGGGTATTTTGGTGAATTTAAAAGTGTTTAGTGTAAAATATTTTTGAAGAAAACACATAAAAAGATCCATACATTTATAGGTAGTATAGATATAGATATAGATATTTCATTGGAGTCTACACTACTTCAGAATTGTATGCATACAAAAGGTATAACCACTTGTTTTTTTGCATTCATTAACTTAGTGGGCGTTTGATCTTTCATTAAGTCTAGTCGGTCTTTGTTGAACTATATTTATGAGATTAGGATTCTCTCCATTACACTTTTTTGTCAATTTTTCTCAATATAGTCTTTAATGCATGACACATCATGTATTTGTTATTAAATAATTAAACAAAAGATGATGTATCATGCATCCAAGGTATCCTAAAAAAAATTAAGGAAATGAGTAATGGAGATGAGCCTTATCCGTATTCATGAACTCAATAAATTTACTTTCTACAATAAGCTAAAGTTACCTTAGGGATCGACCATTTTAATCCTAGACTTATTATTTTGATGTGTATTCGAAAAGTCAAAACAATAACTTACTTTCTTGAACATGCATCCTTTCTGATTAAAATGATTGCATGTCTTATTTGATCACAACAGTGATTATATTGAAGTAATATATTCCAATAGCTTAACCATTTAAATGCTTTTAATACTTTTTGAAAGTCTAACCAATTGTTAGAGTCAATGTATTAAATCCAGCTCTTTCTTCGAATGAGCAGGTAATGTCATTATACCACTACTCGCTTCAACAAATTTTTTGATCAAAGGATGAAATTTGGTCAAAAAAATAATATACTTTATGGGTTTTAAATCGGATATGAGTGATTTGAAAAAATTTAGCATATTTTTCAAGATAATGGATAAGAACTAATTAGACCTTTTAGTTGGTACCATAACATTTGGTTTCAGTGTAGTGCACAATCAAATTTTCTTGCCACTGAAATTTTCCATATCATCGACCATGGTTACATGATCATAGTCACCTAAAAGTTTCTCTTTCGCCTTGCAGCGATTAACATGGCAAGCCTTGAGATATGCTAATGTGCCACAAACTCAGCATTCAAAGTCACAAAGTTTGAAGACTCGATCGAAGAAACAGATTACAAGGATTCAATCGACGAGACAACGTTCAAGGAGTCCATCAAATAGACAAGGTCAAAGAAATCAATCAAGCGTGGAGAATTACAAGGACAGGGTTAATACACTCTTGTTGGTAGCAATACTTGTGGTCACTGTGACCTTTGCTGCGGGTTTCACAATGCCAGGTGGCTATAATGGCTCTGATCCAAACAAAGGCCTGGCAACTATGTTTGAAAAGCATACATTCCATGTCTTCTTGATTAGCGACACCATAGCTATGTATAGTTCTATGGTTGTTGTTGTTGTCCTCATATGGGCACAGTTGAGTGACGTTAATTTAATTATTACTTCCTCGAAGTTGGCATTGCCATTGTTAGGAATAGCTCTTGCAATGGTCTCTTCAGCATTCATGGCAGGTGTTTATCTTGTGGTGAACAAACTTACTTGGCTTGCCAATTTCATTTTGATCATCGGGTTAGTCTTTCTCCTCATTGTCTTGGTACTGTTTGTTCCACTCTTTTTACCATCTTCCTTGAACCATAAGATGCTACGCTACATCTTCTACTATCCGTTTTATCTTTTGATATTAGTTACCCAAAATAATGATGATGACAATTCAACCTTGTAATTTCTAACTTTCTACATTCTACCAATCCCTCATTGCTGCATATATATAGGATATATTCCCAGCTTTTATACCACCACAGCTTTTATACCACCACATCTCTATATCTTCTACCATCCATTTTGTTGTTCAATGTTAATTTGTCTTTGTTGTTGATGTTCCTCTATATTTGGCCTACCGCTGCCTTGCTGTTGTCGTTGGTCATATGGTTTTTGCTTACTTTATCCTGTCTTTAAGGTGTTCTGGTTTGTTTGTGCTTCTAGTGGGTGCCTTCCTTTGCTTGTATATTTTATCCAAAATAAAAAAAAATGTTATGACTTTGCTTGCAACGTGTTGTATGTTGTTATCCTGTATTCTTGCCAGTATTGGGAATAAATTTCTGTTTTTGTTTCCTAAATAAGAAAATATATATGTTTGTCTAATATATGTTTGTCTTTTTTTTTTTCCTTTTCTCTTTCTCCAATTGGAACATCACTTCTTTTCATTTTAAAAATTGTTTAATATTATCAAATCAGTCAAAGAGGAAAAAAGTTATTCAATATAACTGTTGCTCAATATCATTATTTAATTTAGAGTGATGATCTCTCACAAATATATCACATTTCCTAAATCATAGAAAAGTCTTTTATCTTAAAATTTAGAATAGATGATTGACTTTATGAGAGACAGTCATTCTATGTAAAATAATTCTTCAATTATTTACACAAAAAAATGTATAAAAATTACCTCCAAAAATTTAGTATAAAATTTCCCATGAATTGTCTAGTCCAAGGGAGGGAAAAAAAGTTAATTCATGAAGCCTGAAAAATTATTATTCTATAAAACATAACTTAATTCAAGAGTTTATATAATAGTATAAATTTTTGACAAATAACTCAATTTAATTCTTAAGTGTTTAGTTTCTTGAATCTATCCATTTTATGTTCTAATTAGATTTTAATTAACAGAAATATTGTAAATTAAAATTTTAAATATTAGGATAAAAGTTTCATAGAAATGTGTGTTCAACTGAATTAATTGGCTGTGAAGGTGTTGGGCAGTCAAATCAAGAAAAAGGTAAAGAAAAGATTTGACCGCAAGAGAACATGGAGAGGCTGCAGTTGGGTCGTGACTGTGGTTATTGGTGTGGGCGATTCTGCCATGTGTGAGAGAGTTGTTAGAGAGAAAGAATTGCAGAAATTTGGTCAATGGTTTGCAAACAAAACAAGAAAAGGTGATCGGAAAAATATTTTTTAATTAAAAATTTAAAAAAAGTATAAAGAAAACACAATTTCTAACTAAAATGCATAACATGACTCATAGTGATTTCAAACTAATTAAAAACACAAATAGATTATAATAAGTTAAAAAATTATTAATTATTTTATCTCCCATGTTAATACTCTAATAATTTACTTTAGACCGAGGGAACTTTATAAAGATTCCTAACTTCAATTGAATTATAATTTTAAAATGATATTTTTACTAATTAGGTAATTTAAAAAAATAAAAACCAAATTATAATAATACCCATAATTTTAATTAAGATATTTTTAAAATAAAATAAATTAGATTATAATCTTGAAAAGTTTTTTTTTTTCAATTGAAAAGTTTTGAAATGAAATAAAAATGAAACTCTAATAAATACCATATTTCCCACAATTAAGTACTAAAAATCTCAAAATCATTCCACCTAGGTTGGCACCATAAAGCATGTGTATCAAGCTATTAAAAAACTTATATGAAGTCATTTTCCTAAACCTAAAGAAGACATTAAGTTTACCAAGTCTTGATAATTTTTCCTTGGATTAATTTGAATTGATTTCGTTAGAAGTCAAGGTACACTGGAACATTAAAATCATAATATATATATATTTTTTTGAATATTAACAAAAATAAAAATATGAAAAGAAAATATAAGTACATAAATGAATTGTAAAAAGTGTTAGATTCCTTGCCTTATTTAGCCTGCAAGATATTGCCTGCAAGATACTCTCTAGAAACTGATCATGAGTGTAGTTACTACCATGTACGTCATATATTAGAAGAAAGACAAACTTTATTTAATTCAAGATTCTCTCTAAAACAACTACTTGAACACACGATAGGATCATATTATCTTGGAATAGTTAAAAATTTTAATTATTATATTTTATATTTAATTTGTATAAGTGTAAAGGTTAAGATTTACTGATTTATTAAAATTATCTCTAAAAAAAACCTACTTGAACACATGAAAGGATCACGGGATAGTTAAGAATTCTAATTATATTATTTTATTTTTAGAGAGATAGATGGAGTATCAACATTGTTTTTCCCCATACGATTGTGCCTTTGGTCTACAAACTGATCACGTTGATAATTATTTGTGATAATTGTGGATCAATGCTATTTGAATAGATTATAATGTGAACTTATATGGTTCGATAGATCAGTCAAAGTTTCGATTTACATAGTTGTATATTTAAATCTAAGCATAATGTAAAATTCCTTTGCCTTGGAATCAAGCAAATTTTTTTAAATGGCTAGCAATCATACAATCCGGCGTCATTAATCAGGCTCTTTGATGAATGACCCACCACCTGCATTCATTTACTCATTTTTGAGGGTTAATAATGGATATGGTCCGTGCACTAAAGAGAAAGCGTCAAATTATTACCGAAACTGACGTCCATTCGTGAATTTATAAACCACACCCCCCAATTAGGCATGTATTATGACTTAATTATGTCGCAAATATTTGGTGTTAATTTTAAGAGTTACAACTATTACAACTATTTATAAATATTAAAGTTAGTAATAATAGTATGTATACAGTAATAATTCACATAAAGACTCCACGACTCTGGCCAGACCAACCCTACTTAGGGTTGTAGTGCCCTTGTGCCAATGATCTATCAGGTTGGGCGTTGCACCGGTCTCTTGATCACACTATAGTAATTTGAATGCACAAGATAAGATTATTAAATGTTGTGTATATCTAATACAATAAAGCAACACACACTTATAATTACCATCTCGTGTCAGTAGTGTACAAGTGAGTGTGAACCACTGTAATAGGTCATCTTTTGCTTGCTCATGCTCTCAACATTCCCCTTGCTAACCTGCTGCACTTGAAATTTAATGATGTTAGCATATATGACAATGGTATATAATAGGGTAAATTATACTGACCTCTCTTGAGGTTTTTGATAATTACACTAACCTCTCTTGAAGTTTTTGAAATTACACTGACCTCCCTTACTTTATTTGACAATATACAGATACCCCCCATCTAGTCAATTGTTTTCTATAAAATGACAAAATTGCCCATGTTATTTATTTATTTTTATATTTTTTTTAATATTGACCAATTTTATTTAATTTTTTTTAAATAATTTTTTTTCTATTTAAAAATAAATTTAAGGTAAAGAACTTATTTTTATTTTATATAAAAATAAATTTAAGGCTTTTATCAATTTTTATTTGAAAAATGAAAAAACAATTGGTCAAAATTTAAAGAAATTGAAAAAAAAATTGAAAGGGATAATTTTGTTATTTTGAAGAAAAAAATTGATTGGAGAGGGTATCCGTATATTGTTAGGTAAAGTATGAAATGTCAGTGTAATTTTAGAAACATCATGAGAAGTCAGCGTAATTGTTAGAAATCTCAGGAGAAGTCAGTGTAATTTCAGAAACATCATGAGAGGTCAGTGTAATTTACCTTATATAATAAAACAAAAATTTAGCTAATTTTTTTACTAAATAGAAATTAAATTTAATAAAATCAATTGAAGCCCAACATTTCTATTCATATTTCTAGCAATTTTAATTAAATTATAGGACATTTAGAGTGCACTTTTGCGCACTCATCAATAGGTAATAACCTCACATTTTTTTCTCCTGTTATTTCAGGTGTTATCATTCAAATAGACCATAAAGCTTAATATACGAGTTGCTTCACGAGAACAGAAATGTTTGGCCTTCTAAGGCAACAGATTAAATTGAAAGAATTAACTAATTAGACAAGATCTATAAGAAACCCATTTATTGCTAGTTAGTCCGTAATGGCATGCCAAATGAGATCTTGTTTTTCCTCTACACAATTTTCAGGACAGATTTTTGGCATAAGAAAATAACTGATTTTTGACATTCAATCACAATAACTTCCCAAGATCTAAAACCAAGGCAAGAAGAGCCCAATAAATTTAAGAAGCCTATTTAAATAGAGAAATAGTAGTATTCCACTAAAAGCCACTAATTATGTCAACATTTACCTCTCCAGAATTAACAGTGATGATATGAGGTGTGAAATTAGCACCAACAGAGCATGAAACCCAATCACCTACAAGAAAACATTGAAGATCAGCAACTGTGATATAAAACTGGCCCACCTATGCAAACTTAAACAACTGAAACATACCCATCTATGCAAAACTTAAAACCTGCCCACCTTCGCTTACAGTTTGTGCTCGAATGGATGAGATATAGCGAGTGAGAGTGAGTCAAGAGTGGAGGAGATATAGCACTCAAATGGAGGAGATAAACCTGCTTTCAAATGATGATTTTACCCATCGCCGAAATCATGGGTCAAGAGTGACAGAGAGTGAGAGTGAGAAAAATTTAGGGAAAGAAGAGAGAAGAAGAAGAAACTGCTGCGGGTGACGTTAGTAAGAAAATGGGTGAAGTTTTTTGCTACGCCCACTAGGCGTTGTTGATAATATGATGTGCGTCGCCAAATATAGGCCAACACGACATCGTTCGACTTAAGAAGATTATTGGCGACAGACACATGGGCGTCGCTAATATTAGCGACGCACATGTGTGTCGCTAATAATATATTTCTTGTCGCCAATACTTGCGCGCCAATTGTTTTGTGCGGGAAAGAGCTTTTTTTCTTCCTTTTAGCGACGCACAACATGTACGTCTCTAATGGTGGCTTTTAGCGACGCACATGTGTGCGTCATTAATAAGGCACATCGCTAAAAATTAAACTTGTTTTTTAAAATTATCAGGTCGAAATCTAACAAATATCATTTTTTTTTTAGAGTCAATTCATACGAGATGCTGCTCTGAATTTAATCAGATCATCCGCTAATAAATAGTAAGATTGATTTTTTAGATTAGTCAACCCAAAAAATTCGATACCAAATTATCAAAAAAATATATACTTCGGTGTTGGCAGAGCTTGAGAGACTTCAAGAACATGAATTATTGGTCTTTGTGCAACTTGACAAAGTTCACATGGGATACCAAAAATATTCCTTGGAAAGGGATGATATGATAATTTTACTTGTTTTTATATCATAATTTGACCCATTTTGTTGTTCCATTTCCATACTTCAATTATTATATTAAGAGGAAAGTTATTTGTATGAGTAGCAACTTTTAATTAGCAAGTAGCTTAATTAGTGAAGTATTCAGTATACAATATGCACGGAAAATTTTATATAAAAATAATGTCATTATTTAGTATTGGTTTCCTTTACACAAAATACATTGACAGTCCGTTTGATTTAAAAATAAAAAATATTATTTTGTGCATGATTTAAAATTAGGAAAAAAGAGAACGAAGGATGAAGGGAGAGGTAGGGGTTTCTTAACTCTTATTTTATTCAATTTGCTCTCCTTCTAAAAATAAAGGGAGATGGGAAGAAAGGAGACAACATTTAATGATTTGTTTATAATACCAATTCTAATTTTAAAATTAAAAACAAAATATACCTCTATCCTAGAGCATAATAGTAAAAAAAATTTATAAGCATTTCATCTTTTCTTTCTTCTCATGTTTCCATGCAAGATGGAGGAATTACACTCTGTTAGAAATATAATCACCGTACCAGGATCAGTGAGATACGAAAGCAAACAAGAAAATAAATCTAAAATCACATGCACACACAAGAACACAAAGATTCACGTAGTTCACCTCAAAATAAAGCTATGTCCACGGCTGATGTGGCTTCACTATGATTTGAAAGAGTTACAAGTTATGATGAAATATGGCTCCTCAACTATAAATATATAGAATTAGGACAACATGAATATAATGTGAAATACCAAAAATACCCTAGTGTTCAGTACTTATCAGAATCCACACCACCCAAAAATCTCCCACTTAGAACCTGATATACACAAGTTCAATATTCCATTATCACATAGAATAACATCGCAACAACTGTCTTCCTTCCTTAAGTTTGAAGACAAACTAAAGTTGCACATAACTTCAGTTTCTCAATAGTGACTACCTTAGTTAACATATCTACTTGATTCTCACTATCATGAATCTTCTCAAGAGACAATACTTCATCATCCACAAGAGAATGAATAAAATGATCTTGCAACTGAATGTACTTTGTCCTAAAATGAAATGCTGGATTCTTTGCAAGATGAATAGCACTTTAATTGTCACTGTACAAAACACTATCCTCCCGCTTCTTACCCAACTCTTCTAGAAAACTCTTCAGCCAAGTCATCTCTTTACTAGCTTCAATAATAGCAACATATTCAACTTCTATTGTAAAGAGAGCTACAATCTTCTGCAACTGAGAAATCCAACTTACTGCTGTACCACCTAATATGTAAACGTAACCAATAGTACTTCTTCTATTATCCACATCACCAGTTAAATCTGCATCAACATAACTATATAATGCCATATTTGTCTGTCTAAAATAAAGTGCCACCATTGTAGTACCACTTAAGTATCTAAGGATCCACTTTACTATCTCCTAATATTGCTTGCCTAAATTACTCATATACCTGCTCACGACTCCCACTGCATGTGCTATGTTTGGCCTAGTACAAACCATGACATACATAAGGCTACCAATAGGTGAAGCATATGGAACACACTCTATATACGTCTGTTCATATTCGGTCTTTAGTGATTATTCCTTGGTAAGTTTAAAGTGACTAGCAAGTAGGGTGCCCACCAGTTTTGCTCCATCTAAGCTAACTTGTTTAGAACCTTTTTAACATATTTAGCTTGTGACAACTTCAAAATACCATTCACCCTATCCCTGTGAATCCTTATATCAAGAATTTGATTAGCAGCTCCAAGATCTTTCATTGCAAATTGATTGGACAACAACTTCTTTAACTTATTTATCTCTTAAATGTTAGAACCTACAATTAGCATATCATCAACATACAAAAGTAAAATAATATAATTGTTGTCAAATCTCTTGAAATAATAGCAGTGATCTGCTTGGCATCTTATGAAACCGCTACTACATATAAAATCATCAAACTCTTTGTATCATTGCCTTGGGACTTGTTTTAAACCATACAAGCTCTTTTTAAGTCTGTACACCAAATTCTCTTTGCCTCGTGCTATGAAACCCCATGGTTGATTTATGTAAATATCCTCCTCTAGATTACCATGGAGGGAAGCTGTATTCACATCCATTTGCTTAAGATGCAAATCCTCAGCAACCACAATTTCCAACACAAGTCTAATTATTTTCAACTTCGAACTGGAGAGAAAATTTTAGTGCAGTCGACACCTTCCTTTTGCTGAAACCCTTTCATAAGTAGTTTAGCCTTGAATCCCTTACTCCCATCATGCTCCTCTTTGACCTTGTAAACCCATTTGTTATACAAAGCTTTCTTATCTTTTGATAGTTCAGTTAGCTCCCATGTCTGATTTGTCATTAAAGAATCCATCTCATCCTGCACAGCTGAGTCCCATTTGGTTGAATCATTAACTTGCAAAGCCTCGTCGCAACTCTCTGACTCACTACCGTCA
This sequence comes from Nyssa sinensis, assembly GCA_008638375.1. Taxonomy (NCBI): domain Eukaryota; kingdom Viridiplantae; phylum Streptophyta; class Magnoliopsida; order Cornales; family Nyssaceae; genus Nyssa; species Nyssa sinensis. The sequence continues at coordinate 41,829,840 of CM018047.1, read as the reverse complement.
AATAACAACAAATAGTATAATGAAGGAGAATAACGTTGTGTAGGACTAGACTCTCTAGTAAACCTTCTTGGCAAAGCAAAAGTACGTGGTTCCATTTGCGGAATAATATTTTCAAGATTATCCTGAACCTTATTATTCACATTACTTTTAATGATTTCTTCTAACTCAATAAGTTGTTCACAATTATCAGATTCCATGTCACGACCCGAAACCCACCCTATGCAGATCTCGTGTCGCAGGGCCGACCCAATGGCCATCCCTACTTTTTCCATTCTTTTACCAATGATAATAGTAAATAATATAAACATGACATTAAAGTGCGGAAGCTTTATTACAATTATTGTTCAAAGACTAAACTTAAACTAACAATAAACTGATCATGAACCACTCTTAGGTGGTGAGTACATGGGAGAAACTTCGTTCACTACTATCACGCTTCTCAACTGTCTTCCTACGCTCCTGAACTCCTACTGTGGTTCTATAAAATTTTCACCTGAAAAATATTTAGTAAGGTATGAGCTACAAACTCAGTAAGTAAACGCCTATCTCAAATATGGATTAGAGTAATCATAGAACATATAGAATCATAGATGAACATGATAGCCAGTCGTGGAAGCAATTTCAGTAAGTAGAAAAATGCCAGAATGGCCAATAAAAAATAAGGCATAACCACCAACTATGAGCGCGGACGTACCGCCATCCTCTTTTCTAATTTAGCCTCAAGTTTTCTTACTTTCCCCCTTTGGTGTGACCAGCCCATGCCTATTGGAGCGCGGACGTACCGCCATCCTCCTCAGCTCTAAGCCACCCTCAAAGATTCATACCTAGAGTGCGGACGTATCGCCATCCTTTAGAAATTCTCAACAACATGTGTCATATACTGTTCAATATTCGAGTATTAAGGAAATACACATAAATCGTATCAAGGTATTGACATGCAATAACTCATCAAGTCCACAAGATAGAACAATATCCATGATGGAAACAATAATAGTGAACATATATACATGAGTACAATCTTGGCAGTAATGGAAGGATCATGGCTTGGGAAACCACATATAAGAGATAGAAATTCACTTACCTTATCAGTATCTTAGTATCTTGTGACTTTGTCCTTTCCTTTTGACTTGCCTATACATCAATAAACACGTTTTTGCTTTAATGTCATTTATCGAATTATTGCCTTGCTACTCTAAATATCTCTTTTACCAATTTATGCTTCACGGTTTCCGTTTTGAACTTAATTTACCCAAGGGCAAAATGGTCATTTTGGCGTTCTACAGGTATTTCATTTTTTGAGACTCCGTCTCATGAAACGGACTTCACCATTAAATCTAGAAGGTCCAAAACAGTCAATTTACACTATTTATTTGAGTCATTTACCTATCGAGAATTAATTCAATAATTACTAATTTAACTAATTATATAAATTAATTAAATATCACTAATATATAAATATATATATATATATATTTTGGGTAGAATAGATCAAATGTGCCTTAGTGGCACAGTGGTCTCTATTCCAAGCATTGCCCCATCACCATAGGTTCAAGTCACCGGTCATACAGCCTGTGTGAATTTTTTTCTGTTTTTTTCATTTCCTGTGTATACTTATAAGCCAATCATTGGATAGCTTCTCCTTTTTAAGCAAACGCCCTCCAAGCTCAAATTTAAAAATTTACCCATAAAGTAACAGTGTTAGGCAGTCATCTGAATAGGTGGGTCGGGTCGGACCCGACCCGGTTTGGCCCAAATTAAATCACAAAGTCCCAACCGCGCAGCAACATTTCCAACGTAGTTGGTTGTCTTCTCCGTCAACGGCGAGTCGCCGGCGATAGATTTTCTTGTGTTTTTTAGTGGGGTTCATACTTACAGAGGTCATGGGCAACTCAAATCTACCCTTGGGTTTCCGATCGGGGTGTCGAAACACTCCCAAAACGGGGAAAACCGCAGCTCCACTGGTGGAGCTGTGCGTTTTCCGGCCAGCCCTTTTCTCCCCCATTTTGTACCCTTTTCTTCTACGGTTTTGATCAAATTTTAATTCTAAAAATTTCCTGCACCCAAGAGGATGAATTCCCCATAATTTAAACAAAGTTTCATGCTCAATATGTTATCTAGTTCACTACAAAACCAACTCACCATTAGTTCATTAAAAACTGTAAAATCACCTCATTTTCCGTTCAAAGATGAACTTCCAAATTAACATTGGACAATAACCAAACAAAAAACTCAATTTTAATCCTCAGTTCAGCAATTACTGGCTTACCCATATCCTCCAATCAAACACGTTCTTCAATTCAAGCCTATAAACACCTCCTGGACAAGCGCGGTCCTGTCCTAGGTCATGAACCCAGTTGATGGATGTAAGGTCGACTAGATTGCGGCACTTCTGCAGTTCGTGGTGGTGGTAAGGTCGTCGATCTGATCGAAACGAACAGCAGTTTAGGGAATTTGGCCATTGATCTGGGCAGTGCGATGGTACTGTTGTGGCTTTGACGTCTCAGATCTGAACAGTGTCGATGGTATTTACGGTGCGGGACTATTGGAGTTTGATGGTGGTCTGTTGTAGAGGCACTGTGCAGGGACTGTTGGGGGTCTGTTGATGGTGCACGGTGCGATGGGGGTGGAGTTTTGATGGCAGCGGTGGCTGCCACAATTGGTGGTGAATCTGGAAAGAGCTAGAGAAAACTCTCTCTCTCTCTCTCTCTCTCTCTCCCCGTTACTCCCTCTCTCTAATCTCCCTGTTCCGCATCCCCTTCAACAGCCTCAACGTTTTTTCTTCTCTCTTTCTCTCTGATCGTAACCCCCTCCCATTTTCACGCCGTCACCTCTCTCTTATTCAAGTCTTATTTCAGCTTATCTCTTTTCCTTTTCTTATCTTTTCCGTTTCCAAACCCTTTGTCTACTTAATCCCCCTTTTTGTGAATTTAAACTCCTAGATCCAGTTACGCCCCTCCCTTATCTAAGTCTTGGTATAGATGTACGACCCACTATATATACATATATATATATTTCACGTATATAAATTTGACTATATATACACATATAAATAATTTTTTTTATTTTATTCTAATTTTAAATTTATTTATTTATCTATTTTGTTTTTCCTTTTTCTTTTATTTTTATTTCATTTGTGTTTTTATTTCCAGTTCGATATTCGTTCCTGGCTTGCTCGGCATTGCTCGACATTCTCCGTACATTCGAAACAATTTTAACTTCAACTCGTCCATTTCATTTGACATTATAACATAAGCCCTATCGACTCGGGTTTATCCGGTTCGTTTGGTTACAATTCGGGTCGAGGTATCACATTCCATAATAGACTTATCCTTATACATTACTTTCTCATTAAATATTACATCTCTACTTCTAATTATTTTTCGTTTTTCATCATCCCAAAAATGATAATCAAATTCATCAATACCATACCCAATAAAAGTACATTTAGAAGATTTAGGATCAAGCTTGCTTCTATCAGTAGAATTTATATGCACATATGAGACGCAGCCAAAAATTTTCAAGTGTGAAAGATTTACCTTTCTTCCATTCTAGGCTTCCTTTAGCAATTTTTCATCCAAGGGAATAAATGGACCACGATTTATTAGATATGTTGCAATGTTGATTGCATTTGCCCAGAGTATCTTTGGCAATCCAACTTGTATCTTCATGGCTCTAGCACGTTCATCTATAGTTTTGTTCATGCGTTCTACAACGCCATTTTGTTGGGGTGTTTTTCAAACTCTCTTTTGCATTTTTATCTCATTATCTACACAAAACCTTTTGAACTAACTGTCTCCATACTCCCCCCTCCCCCATTGTCTGATCTCAAACACATGATTTTTAAATTTGTTTTATTCTCTACCAAGGCTTTCCACTTTTTAAAGGTAGCAAAAACATCAGATTTATTTTTCAGAAAATAAACTCATACCTTTCTAGTCGAATCATCGATAAAAGTGACATAATAATATGATCCCCCAAGAGATGCAACTGGAGAAGGCCCCCATACATCAATATGAATCAACTTCAATTTTTATGTTTTCGATTTCCTGCTATCCTTAAAAAAACTGACCCTTTTTTGTTTTCCAAATATACAATCTTCATACAAATCAAGATCAATTGATTTCAAACCTAACAGTTTCCCTTTTGACAGAAGTACTTTCATCCCTTTCTCGCTCATATGCCCAAGCCTACGGTGCCACAATTATAAATCTTCCTTTTCATCAGCAACTGCCACTGTGTTTTTGTTGTTTGTTGTCACATAAAGAGTGTCAGTCTTCATATCACGAGCAACAACTATAGCTCCTCTAGAGATTTTCCACAACCAACCTGTGAAGGTTACTACATGACCTTCATCATCAAGCTGTCCCACAAAAATCAGATTCCTTTTCAATCCAGACACATGTCTAACATTCTGTATGTTCCATATAAACCCATTTGGCAGCCTTATTTTCACTTCCCCTTTACTCACATTATTCAAAGGTTTATCATATTTTGTGGTAGCCATCACCAAAAGCTCTGATACCAATTTGTTGTGCAATGGAAACAGAAAAAAAAAATAACAAATAGAAAAGAAACAAACACAGCAAGAACATGAGAATATCAAATATATGTGGTTCGACAAACAACCTATGTCCACAGACGAAGCACTGTAAAATATCCACTATTAAAAGTGAAGAATACAAAACGGGGTGTTACAACCCACTCACAAATGTCTAAGAAGATTTTCTACCACTCTCCCCCTCTCATTCTCTTGCAACAATACATTATATAATGTTCCCAAACCTTAAAATACGAAAAGATGGTAAAATTGAGAAACTGGACCTCTAGTGCCAATCGGCTCACAGAAAAAGGGGTTGCTAGCACCCGAGTACCGATGGGCCATTTTTTGACTTTCTCCAAATGCTTTGAAATTTCTTGTTATGACATGGAAAATTTTTTTTTATTGTTCTTGGTTATTAAATTATTATTATTATTATTATTATTATTATTATTATTATTATGGATGAAGGTATGTAGGTGATGGGCATAATATATATATACATGGATATATATATATATATATATAAATGTTAACTTATTAAAATGTGTGTATAATTATGTATATATATATATATGTAATTCAGTACATGTGTACACTGTGGGTGATGTATGTGCCGTGTGTGTGTGTGTGATGGAGTGTGCCACACTCAATGTGGCATGAGGGGGGCATGGTGTGTAAGAGATTTGGTGGCTGATGGAGTGAAGAAATGGGTATGGTGTAGTCAGTGTATATGTGTGTGGTGAGGGCTGAGAGAGGGACAGAACCATCATGGGATTTTAGAGAGAGAGAGAGAGAGAAGTGTAGAGAGAGAAAGTGAAAGGAAAGAGAGGAAGTGATGTGTGTATGCTCTGGTTTTTGAAAGGGAAGCAGAAGGAGGGAAGCTAAGGAGGCCAAGGTAGAGAACAGAGGCAAAGCAAGAGGAGAGAAGCACCATCACAGAACCCATAACCGTAAGCTTTCTCTCTCTAGAAAAATCTCTCAAATATCCAACTCGTGTTGTAGCTTATTGTTTAGATTTGATTCTTGGGACTTATAGTGCATGAAATATAGAGTAATTAGGAAGAATAACCAAGTTAAATGGTTGGGAAATGAGGGAATAAAACACAGTTGCAGGTCACGGTTATTGAGAATGGGTGTTGATATTTTATGCGTTGAGCTTGGTTTAAATGGTGGGAAACAAACCTTATTAGATGCAGAAAATGAATAGAAATGATCTAGGTTTAAAACAGTGGGGGAAGGTGTTAGAAAATGGGTTGGCTGGAATGTTGACCGAGGGTTTGACCCTCTATTTCGTGAAAATCCAAAGGGGCAAATCAAAAACTAACTGTGGAAAGGGAATCTAGGGGGGAAATGGAAGAAAATGACATTTTGAAAACTCGAAAATTTCGCCGGAAAACAGTCGCCGGCGCCGGAGGAGGCGCCAGAACCCTACCGGAGCTTCGCCGGATAGTCGGGGAAGAAGGGTGACTGTGCGGGTCGGGTTTCGGGTCCGGGACGGGTCCGGTTCGGGCGGGGCTGAACCGCCCCTGCCACATGTCACTCATATGTTTTAAATTAAAATGTTGAAAGGGGCTGTTTGGTTATGAACTTAAGAAATTAAGAATTAGAATTAAATGGGAACAGGGATATCTTATCCCTGTTTTGGATTAGCCAGTGTTTGGCTATCCAAATTGAGAATAAGGGTTTTTCAAAATTACAGAATTGCCCCTAGACTTTTAAAAATTACAAACTTGACCCTGAACTTTCGGAAATACATTTTAACCCCTGAACTTTGGAGAAATTACAGTTAGACCCACCAGAATTAAATATTAATAAAATATTAATAAAATTAATTAATTAATTAATTAATTAATTTAATTATTTAAATACTCTAAATTAACCCGGAGTCCAAATGGGACAAGACATTAGTGTATTTTGACTATCTCGGCCATTCTAAGGCCAATGGTGCAGTCCGTTTTATGAGACGGGGTCCCAAAAAATAAAAGACCCGTAATAACCTTTAAAATTACCAAAATGCCCCTAGATTGGAACACAGTCAAACAAACTCCGAATTAGGTAAACAAATAGTGAAACTTTATTATCTCAAGCACTCCGGACTCAACCGTGGAGTCCGATTTGTGAAAAGGGGTCTCGAAATGTAAGGACCCGTGAAAAAGTACAAAATGACTGTTTTGCCCTTTTGAACCCAGGTGTCCGAATTGAATTCTACGAAAACCTAAACTTAGTTTCTTCGACGTCCTGGACTCAATAGTGGAATCTAAATTAGCAAAATAGAAACTTATGAATTGAAGACATGAAATTTGTTGAATAGCATCATTTAGGAAACAAATGAACTGAATCTCATGTTATGATTATAGGAACGCGAAGGGGCAAGGAGAAGGTCCTCTGACCTTCAGTATTTTCACAGTGATCCTACCATACCTCGAGTACACTTTTTCGGATTGAGGTCGATTACCAGGTACGATATATTGTGCTAAGTAAGAAATAGAATTAAGATTAGGAATACTTGATCTGCTGCCTTGATTGTTCACTTGTTGCTTGAATGTTTACATGCTTATGTGTTCCATGCTATCTTGTTGATGTTGGGTGATGATGTGGAAGATGATTATGTGTATATTGCATGTGTTAGTGTAGTGTGTGAATCACATGCTTGGAGAACTGTTGACATTATGAAATATGTACTTGAAAGCATGTTTTATGTATGAATGAGATGCATCATTGAGATTGCACTATGACATGATGAGATCAGAGCATATTGGTATAGTATGATTCCTTGGACATGGCGTGGGTAAGCACTTGGTGCTTTGCATTATGAGGGTGCAGATCCTGTGGTGAAAAACCCAAAATCGGCCATTAGGTACTTGCGAGCCTGACGGATTTCGGACCGTGAAGCGAGACATAAGTGGCGGTACTCATGCCAGCGGAGAATGACCGTATCATGAGACATGGGTGGCATAGAGTTGCATGGGTGTGTCACGCATACTACTTATATATTGTATACTGTTTATATACTGCCATCATGATATCGAATGCCATATAGAAATAACTGTACACTTGCACATGCCACGACCTTAGTTTTGTTTCTTGCATTAGCATTATATTGTACCAGCATGTTGAGCTGACCCCTTAGTGGGGCAACATTTCAGATGATGTCCCAGCTGTAGGAGACGTGGAGATGTTCTGATTAGGGACTATTAGGCCCAAGGGGCACTTTTGATATTGTGTAAAGGCATGAGCCAAGACCATATTTTATTTTGCATGTTGTGAACAAGTGGACTAGACCCTATGTATGTATCAGAACAGTGTACGGAATGTATGAGAATGTCATTATTATCTTTCATTTCTTTATTATTTTATTTCTTTTTGTCTCGTTACTCACGCCTCGGGTTCGCTGGAATTCGGGGCGTGACATTTCTTGTACCAATTAGTTAACAGAGAAGCAAGTTTTCTTGGTCCAAGTACCGATCGGTAGACTACCAAAAGTGCCCGAAATAGTTTGGGTATGTGTCGGCACAAAAATACAAGACACAAATAATATTACATTTGCAAGTCTAACATCGATCTATTGATTTTTTCATGACTATTAAATAATAGAGCATGCAAAATTGTACGCAAAGTGATGATTTACTTGCTTAATTGTCCAATAAAGTAAGCCAATATTGAGCAAAATTAAACTTCCTGTAAAACAATTCTTTGTAAATATGCAAGTTGAAATCTACTATAGCTACTACAAATCAAAATGATCTAGCAATAAGAAGGGGAATTTAATTAATGACACTGATGAAGTAAAGTTTCGTGGTCTTATATCTGATTCATCAACTTTAACGGAAGTATGAAATCAAACATTAAATTAACATATGTTATCAAATAATATAATAATCACATCTCAAGTTATGCAGAACTCACATTATTGCTTTGCCGCAACCGTTGAAAAACAATGGAAAATAAAAAACAACCATGCTATAATTCCTTCAAGGTCTACAGTAAAAGGGTCGAAGTAATTAAATATGGAGCACAATGCAGCAAACATGAAGTCATTCAAGAAAGCAAAAATTGTGTTGTTTCAGAATATATAAAATCCATTGACGAGATATGACAAAAAACTCAAGTTATATTGGTAACTATATTATAGTATGACTAATTACATCTCCATAAGGCCAAAAAGGAAGAAGAGAATTTCTATTTTTTCAAAAAGATGTCTTTACGCAATCAAAGAGAACAAGTTTTTGGTCAAAATAAACAAAAAAACAATGACTTTACAGCCAAAAAAAAAACATTGTCAATGCGTTGCAAGCAGTTGAAAAGGATGAACCATTTCAAATTCAAGACGAACCCATTCTAATTTAAGAAGACAACATCCCGTGCTTCAAGAAGAAGAAACAAGAAATTGAGGAAGATGATGAATTGATCAAAAATTTCATCAAAAAGAAAATACAAATTGAGAAAAATTAAATTTTTAGACCACCATTTCAATTTATTTGACTATTTTGTGACTTTTATTTATTATTTTAGGTTTTGATTCAAAATATTTTTATTTAGTTTATTCGCTTTATGTTTAGCACAATCATACGATATTCAAAGAACAGTTATCGAATATCTATTTGCAACTTCTCTTCCATGAATAATTCTCTACTAGCAAAGCATTCTTTACTGCTATTGGAATTAAATTGTGTTATCATATCCTGTGATATGAGAATTGGATTAGTCTCCCTTACTTTATATTTCTATCTTTTTTAGACAAAGACATGCAATGCAATAGAAAGAGACATACGGCAACAAAGACATGTCAAATATAGTTACACTTATGAAAATCCACATTAAATGTCAAGCTGTTATTACAAAATAGTGTATATATTTGAGTCACAAAAAATAAAAAAAATAAAAAAAACTTACGCGTGCAATTCACATGCATTTAAATTAGTCTATACTAAATATAAAAATACAAATATTTTTGTTTTTGTTTTGTACTTGTGTGGTCACATAATATTGCTAAAATCCTAAAATAGAAGGAATCTTATAAAAATAAAATAATTAACATAAGTTCGGAGTGATATATAATTATTACATGTTAGTATATTAAATAGTGTGAAATAGATATTTTTTTTTATTTATCTAAAATTTTTTTTTGGCCACAAACAATCTAACTTTTGATTATTAAGAATTAAGAATGACCAGAAATATTTTGTTTAGTGAAATCAGTTCTTACTACAATTACATACAAAAACAAATATACCAAAATCATGTAAATTCAATTCAATAGGATGGGATTAATGAAAAAAATACTTTTTATACTTTTATTATTAACAAAAAAATTCTCTATTTCTCGACTAAGAATTAAAGAAAATTCTACTAAAATTAAATAATAAAATAATTAACGTAATGTAATATTGCTAAAATCCTAAAACAGAAAGAATGTTAAAAAAATAAAATAATTAACATAAGTGCGGAGTGGTATATAAATATTAGAGATTAGTATATTAAATAGTGTGAATTGGATACATTTATTTTGATAACTAACATTTTTTTTGTTATAAACAATGTTTAACTTTTGATTCTTAAGAATTAAGAAATTGAAATATTTTGTTTAGTAAAAGTCAACTTCTACTTACAATTACATACAAAAACAAATATACCAAAATCATGTGAATTCAATTCAATGGGATGAGATTAATTACAAAAATATCCTTTATACTTTTTGCGAGTGCAAGCATCAGGAAAAAAAAAAAACAACCCGACTTTTGTCTGCTCCCTCGAGATAGGAGAGAAACATCTTCTTTTTGGATTGGGGTGTACATGAATACACAAAGGAGTCGCCAACTTGTTCTAAGTTAATAACGAACAAACTTGATACAACTTATGGAAAATATATGCAAAGGAAATAGCAAAGAAAATTATAAATACATTGTTTTGGTCCAACCCAACTTTTGTCTGCTCCCTCGAGATAGGAGAGAAACATCTTCTTTTTGGATTGGGGTGTACATGAATACACAAAGGAGTCGCCAGCTTGTTCTAAGTTAATAACGAACAAACTTGATACAACTCATGGAAAATATATGCAAAGGAAATAGCAAAGAAAATTATAAATACATTGTTTTGGTCCAACCCAACTTTTGTCTGCTCCCTCGAGATGGGAAAGGAACACCTTCTCTTCGGATTGGAGTGTACATGAATACACAAAGAAGTCGCCAACTTATTTTAGGTTAATAACAAACAAACTTGATACAACCCATGGAGAATACATGTAAAGAAAATAACAAAGAAAATTAGAAATACATTATTTTGGTCCTATTTACACTCTAAACTCCTTTACATGGGACAAAAAACATCAAGCAAACTAGTCTATTCTAAACAAGAGAATTCTCCATCCGAGAGCTAAGGTACAAGATAGGAAGGAGTTAGGATCCCATCTCGCCTAATTCGAATGGACTGGCTTTAAGTGTTCATCCACAAAGCATATATTCCATGACATAAATAAAAGAAAGAGTTGAAAAAGAGATAATGATAATGATTATATGAATGAATAAAATAAGAAAAAGACGTAAAGTAAATAAGATAAGGGAAAGAGTAGACTCGGGCTTATGAGGCATCCTACGTATCTATTTAGATAAGGGAATTAAAGCCAACATAGTTATCTAATTCAATTGATTATATCAAGAGTGATATAATGAATTAAATTAGGAAAAGGAAAAAGAGAAGGAGAAGTGTTTAGGGAATGCACCTGATTATTTGCGGCTTAATCAAACAAGGTTTGTCCTTGAACTCTTTGAAGTTGATTTGTGTAAAACTTCGTCTTCAATAGGTTAAAACTCTTGCTTATATAGAACAAGGCTTGGGCTTGTGTAGAAGAAAGCTTAAAAAATATGAAAGTAGAAATATAGAGAGAGAAAAGCGAGAATTATTGCAACAGTATGTTGGCTCCTAAAATTTTGTCTTTGATTATAGTGGCTAATGGATCTTATTGTATTCCACTTTAGAATTGAACCCTCAACCTCCTATTTGGGAGCCATTCAAGCTAACTCTTGATAATTATTTTAAAATAATATTTTTTAATTAAAAGATCTGAAAAAAAGTATAAGGAAAACATAATTTCTAACTAAAATGCATAACATGACTAAGGCCCCGTTTTTCCCATAAATTCACAGTGAGTAACCGCAAAAGCTAATAAGTTATTTTCTTAAGTGTTTGGTTCTCCGTTTTAGCTATAAATTCAAGGTGGGACACTGTCTAAATCCTCTGTTTTATTAAGCCAGATTTTATAGCTTTTCCAATTGCCATTATAGAAACGGTGGCCTCTTTTCACTTTGGACCAAAAAATTGTATTTATTTACAAATTACTCGTCTGATGCAGAACGGAAACATGGAAAAAGAATCGAACGCGTCGAATTCTTTATAGAACAAGTAACATGAGGACTTCTCACTCAACAAGAGAAAATAATTCTCTAAAATTCGTAATTGAATTAATATTGATAAAAAAAAAATCTCCATAAAGACCTATTACATCATATTTGTAGTGCTAAAATATTACTACTTTAGTTAAGAAACAAAAACTTCTATTTTTAGGCTAATCATACTACAATAAAGATTATTAATTTGAATAGAAAACTATTAATTCCTATATTTTCTAAACTAATCCTAATAAAATTAAGAAATTAGATAAATTAAGAATAAATTAAAATAAGAAACTAAACAATCCTAATACAACTCTAAAACAAATATCCTTAATTTTAGTGTACTAAATTTGTCCTACATCAGTTTTTCCCACTTGAAAACAACTCGACCTCGAGTTGACTAGATGTATACGACCTCGAACTTGTCCATAATTAGGTAATAATAATTGAATCTTTTGAAGAACAATTAAATATTTAATGAGTTCTTCTACCACATCTTCTGTGAAGTCGATAATTTTATGCCCTTTTGTGATGATAATTATGCTCTACTAATGAAACAAAAATTATCTTCTTGATCTACCACAATTTTAATTTTACTATAAGCGTTAGAATCATCTTTTAAAAATTCAGATTTAGTTTTATCATCTTTAGTATTAACAACTTCAATGAGATTTTCTTTTTTTTTCTGTAACAACTTCTTCTTCTTTATCATCTGCACCAACTGTTTCAACTATATCAATAGAAATAAATTCAACTTTATTTTTTATCAACTCTTTGTGATCTTCTTCGAGGCATGAAAAACTTTGATCTTCATTTTTTATGACAGGAGAGTCTTTTGTAAGGATGTGGACTTCTTTCAACGGTTCAGTATTTGCAACCTTATTAGTTGAAGTTGCTTTCACAATTTCAAATCTTATTTGTGCTTGTTTCTTTGTGTTTTCCCATGTTAGCTTGTATTTATCTTCTCAAATTTGCAAATATTTCTTGGGCAAAAACTTATTCATCAACATGTTCATCATTCTTGGACATGAGCGAATGTACTTTTTACGTTGTAATTGTCTGTAGATCTGTTAATCAAATTACCATCTTTTTCCAAAGCCTATAAACTTATATTTTGCCAAACAATATTCGTTTTCTTTTGAAAGTCTCAAATCATTAAAACAATCATCCAAATCATAAACCCAATCATGAAAGTCTTCAAGATAAAAATAGCATCAAAATTTGGAAGTCTTTTGTAATTGCGAATAGCTTTGTTTTCAAACTGACCTTGGGCAAATCTTCCGGCGCAGTTCCTGTTGATTGAATGGTCTCTAGGAGCATTAAAATTGAGTTACATGAGTGTCTGTTGTATAGTACCAACCTAGTCGTTAATCTGTACTAACTGTTACACCTGTTCAGCAATTGCCGCCTATACGACCTCCATCCCACGATGAATGTCAATGGAATTTTTGATTCCGTCAACACGATTTGCCATTGAGCCAAGCAAATCTTCGCTCTAATGCCAAATGATGCAGAACGAAAACATGAAAGGAGAATCGAACATGTCGAATTCCTTATAAAACAAGTAACATGGGGACTCTTCACCCAACAAGAAAAAATAATTCTCCTAAATTCGTAATTTAATTAATATTGATAAAAAAAACTTCTCCATAAAGACCTATTACATCACACTACTACTTTAACTAAGAAACAAAAACTCTTATTTTTAGATTAATCGTACTACAATAAAAACTATTAATTTAAATAGGAAACTACTAATTCCTATATTTTCTATACTAATCCCAATAAAATTAAGAAACTAGATAAATTATAAATAAATTAAAATAAAAATCTAAATAATCATAATACAACTCTAAAATAAATATCTTTAATTTTAGTATATCAAATATGTCCTATATCAATCAAATATCTTTAATAGATAGGCTTCCGTGTTTTGTACATAAAAATAGTAATCATTTAATTCATATTTAATATTATATTATATTATATTAATTATTATATATTTTGTTAATTTATTAATTTTTAAATTTCAGTTAAAATATGTGGCCAAACACAGAGAAAATTATTATAATAGGATAAAGGATAAATAAGAGATTTCATGACAAAAAACCACTTATGAACAAGTTTTTTTCAAGCACTCAATTAATCACTTTTTGCCATCATAATCAATTTTGACATATATCTATCCAAACATCAAACTAATTCTCTATTAATCTATTATCCATTAATCAATTAACTCAGAATTATTTTTGTATTAAGTTCTGTAACCCTAAATGGACACTAATAGCGATTTCAAACTCATTAAAAACACAAATAGATTATAATAAATAAAAAAATTATTAATTATTAATTATTTTATCTCCCATGTTAATACTCTAATAACCTACTTTACACTGAGGGAACTTTATAAAGATTCCTAACTTCAATTCAATTATAATTTTAAAATTGATATTTTTACTAATTAGGTAATTTTAAAAAAATAAAAACCAAATTATAATAATACCCATAATTTTAATTAAGATATTTTAAAAATAAATTAAATTAGATTATAATCTTGAAAAGGTTTTTTTTTTTTCAATTGAAAAATTTTGAACTGTATACTTTTGAGCCTTTGGTGCCTGATTGATCTGGGTAAAACAATTTTTCTAGATCAGTACCCTAAAAATTTTGTATAAATAGGTGTCATGCTTTTAAATATGTTTGTTACTTTATGATAAATCAGCTATAATATATCTAAGTAGATAGGCTAGTGATATAGTTCGTTAGATTTACATAGTTGTATATTTAAATCTAACCATAATGTAAAATTCCTTTGCCGTGGAATCATGCAAATTTTTCTTTTTAAATAATGATCTCTTGTGTTCTGAAAAATTAAATGCATAATTCTCGCAAGTAAATTATATGTAAGGTCTTTAACCTTATTTCATTTCAATATAAATATATATTTAATATAAAAGTAACGAACACAAAAAATTAAAAATTGAAAGTTAATTATTAACCAGTGATTAAAGCTGGCTGAGTACAATACAATGACATATCATTTGATGAAGTTTATAAGTAATTCATATTATAATTTTAATTTGTTACATTTTATTAATTATGTTTTTGAATGCTTAATAGAAATTTTGACAAGGGAGGAAGATTTTGTTTTTGTTTTTTAATGATTATGTGGAAGTAAAATCAATTTATTTATTTTTAAATGTGTAGTGACAGAGAACGAATAAAGTGGTGAATGATGTCTTCTTTTCCAACAATTGTACATGTCATTCAAGAGTCCCATGCTTCATTTGCTCGAGATAGATGAGATCTTTGTTCTGTTCATTGCAGCCACGGCTTGAACACAAACCAGAGGCGATTTGACTGCTCTCTCTCCCCCCCCCCCCCCCTCTCTCTCCAGAGGCGAATTGACTGCTCTCTCCCCCCCCCCCCCTCTCTCTCCAGAGGCGAATTGACTGCTCTCTCTCCCCCCCCCCCCTCTCTCTCTCTCTCACCGTATACGATTGTTTGCCGGCTTGAAAATGAGTTTAGCTAAATTAATTCTTATAGTTGTGTTTAAAAAAAATTATTAATAATATCAATAGTAAATAATAATTCATAATATAAATAAAATAATAACAAAAAAAATTAAAATTACGAATTGATGTTGCACTTTTTGATCAGTAGGGCTCCGCTCTTCGTCTCCTGTCGAACACTTAAAAAAGAAGATCAATGAGCCACCGGGTTGGCTCCGGCGGTGGCCGCTCCGATGATAAAGTTAATAAACTAGAATAAAAAGATTGTAATTGAAAGAAATTCAGAAAGCATACTGAAAAAGTGCATCTTAGGGTCCAATTTATAGGCTACAAATCTTCCTAATTTGAGTAAGATTTGGAGTCATAAAAATAGGGATTTGATTGTTACCTGATAATAGCAGTTACCATGTTGATCTTTGCGCTCTGTAAGAATAGGAAGTGAATGATATCCATTAATGGTAGTCTCCCTGTCACGCACTGTTTCCTTATCCTTAGGTCAGTAGGGTATCTGAGGCGGTGACCAACTTCGGACCCCTTTGTGTGTGTGCTCAGTGTTTTCTGTTCTGAAGGTGAGTCCGAAGGTTGTGCGAGACTCCAAGAAAGGAAGCTCTGAACCCTATATATAAGTCTATTCCGGATGGGTGAGCTTTGGCTGTTCTGTATATACATGTCATGTGGAGGTTGATCTGTTACTTTGTGGCACATCAGCTACTCCCCCCCTCGTGCCTTAGTTTAGCACACCGCGTGACTGAGGCTATGAGTTTCCAAAAGGTCATGTGCTATGCCCACGCGTCTTGTCTTTTCGTTTTCCCAAACGACCATTGATGTGGCATTTATTGCACCTGCCGCCATTTGGGCTTTCGAGGCCATCATTCCTTCAACCACCGCGACGGTACAGAGTGATAGGCCCCTATTACAAAAGCCTTTATAAAAAGAGGAAAGGGGTACGTGTACGCCCTCCCCTTCATCATTTTCATTGCTTTAAAACACAAATACCCCGCCGTCTAATCAGAGTGAACAAAGAGGTTGAAGGGATCGTCGTTGTAAGAAGCTTCTTTCTTCGATCAAGTTTTACGTTCGGTTCATCTTTAATCGTTTTTCTTTTGTTCTTCTTTTCCTTCTCTGTTCTCTTTCTGTTTTCATAATGTTGGCCTTTGACACTATGTCAGGCATAGGTTATGGCACAAGAAGCTCTTTTTAGACGATTATGCCATCCCAAATTTATGTCATAGGTAGTAGTTCCTTCGGGGATGCTAAAAATAGAGTAGTTGGGTCCTCTATAGTTGATTCTCCCTTCAGTCCCAGACTTAGGATAGTAGATGCATTTGCTGAACCTAGGAATTTAGTAGGGGAAACCTGTGGTAGGCCATCCCAAAGAGAGGAAGGAGAAAACGCCATCACTCAGGACATGCTAAGTGACCTGAGGGTTGCTTTCGACTTCCCTCAAAATGTAACTTGTAGAGCCCCTAGTTCCCTGGATCGCCCTTCTAATGTCGGTCCAGGAGAAATTTGTGTCTATCTCAAGTCATTCGAGATGGCCGGGACTTAGATTCCCTCTTCCTTCGTTAGTTTGGGAATTTTTTAACTAGATCAACATTTGTCCTGCCGACCTCAACATCAATAGTTGGAGGCATTTGTTAGGATTCATAATGTTAGGGCATCTGAATGGCGTCGAGGTAGATCTTGACCTGATCTGTAGCAATATGGATCTGAAATTTTTAAGGTTAGAACGCTTGTTTTATATGTTCTTCGACAAAAAGTTCAAACCCCTCTCCTCGGTACCTACTTCCAACAAGAAATGGAAGAAGTGGTACTTTGTCGTGGAAGAAGGATGGGAGTTAGAAGACTTCGAGGGCCAAACCTCGACATTCCCCCGGAGTACCGTGTTTAAGGGTGAGACCCTCCTCTCGATATAATCTTGCTTTTGTTTCTGCTTTATTTCTTGATGTTTGTCTGATTTCTATGTTTCATGTCTTCTGTGTAAACAAAAGAGCTTAGAAGAGGTCAATCTTCACTGTTGACCTTCAAGACAAGTACCGGAAGCTCCTCCAAACCAACAACAGAGCTCACATTGCCGTCCTCTCTCCTGAACACTTAATGAGGTCGGATCGACCAAAAGCAGGGCTGGCAACTTGAAGAAATCCCTGATGTCCAACTGGGCACTAGGGAAGAAGAAGAAAACGGTGGGGGAAACTTCTTCCCCTGCCGACCCGCCTCTTCAGGTGAAGAAGAAGAGGCCTCTATCCAGTTCCCCAGATCGGACTCCGTCTGAGGACGTGAGGGAGCCTCCTACTCTCGAGCTTGCCCTTCTCCCCGCCCCTGCAGTACCGACTAAGCGAAGGAGGAAGGGGAAGGTTATTGCTATTGTTGCTGCCACGCCTGATAACTCCGAAAACTTAACAGCGAAGAAGGCTTTTAACGAATCTTGGGATTCATGCCCAAGCAAGTATAAAGCTCTGAAGGCGAAAAAGATCGCCAAGGACCTTCTAACCTTCCAGTTAAGGGTAATTCCCAAGCCTTTTGCCTTATCTTTACTTTCTCTTCTTTTCCTTTTATGTCCTGTTCTGACCCGTCTACTTTTTTTTTTTGTCAGCAGATTCGGAGTTAACTGAAAACTTCTAGTCCGAACTGGATGAAGCTAGATTGCTGTTAGGGACAGCCCAATTTACTGCCACTGCGACTGAGGAGAAGTTGAAGGAGGTTGCGAACTCACACTCCATCCTGGAGTCTGAACAGGACTCCATTGCCCTAAAGTTGGAAGACCTCCAGAAGAGGTTTGAAGACTTCCAGGCTGCCTCCTTCCAGAAGATCCAAGACGTAGTCAACTCTACCAAGGCTTAAACCGAGGCTGATATGAAGGCAGAAGTTGAGGAGATGGGTGGAGACCTGATTGAGCATAAGTACAATACCTTCAGAGCTAAACTCCTCACGAGGTTCTCTGACCTCGATCTAATTGGGATCGATGATGTTGAAGTCTCTCCTGGTGAGACTAAGGTTCGGGACGATGATGATAAGTAGCCCCTCCTAACCTTCCTCTAGCTGACGCACCTGCTTAAGCTAATATGGATGCAGTGTGCTGAAGTTGAGGAGAACAAAGAAAAGGAGGAAAAGAGTGATCTTGACATAATGAACTCCTTATTCATGATGCTTCAAAAGTGGCTGTACTAGCAGTAGACTAGGGTTTTTTTTTTTGTAATTTTGCTTTCCTTATTTGTAATTTTCCAAGTTTTTGGGCCAATTATTAATGAAATTGACTTCTTGAGAACTTGTGTACTCTGCTTTCTTTATTTCAAAGTATTAGTTAATTGGCTTTCTAGAGCACTTGTACTTGTAGACGTCTATGCGTTGTTGGTTATGGTGTACTAAACTTTACTGCCTACAATGAACTCCAGCACTTTAAACAAGCCTTGATTTCGAATCATCGCAGCTCTGTGAAGTTTTAAGTTTGATCTTCATAGCTTGTAATTGAACTAAGTAAGAATTAATAATTGACTTCTGAGTATAAGAACTTGTAACTGGATCGAGTGCAGATTTTTAGAACTTACAATTAAATCAAGAGCTTCACCACTTGTAATTAAATCTGAATTGAAATTTTCAACACCTAGTAATCAAGCATTGACCTTTAGGCGTGGCAATCAAACCAACACTTCATAGTTAGATCTGGTGGTGATCCTTGAAAGTAGTGATTGAACCAAGACCTTTAACAGAGATCTTCAAAACTTGAGACTGAGTCAAAGTTTCCATAACATGTAGTCAGATCAAGTTTTAGCCCCATAAAGAATGGAGGGTCGTGGCAAGTTGGGCAGCCAGTGCCTTTAATACTCTGATTGTTTTATTAAATGAAGAATGGACCAAGTTTGTAGCTCTTTGTAATGAGTACAGGGCTTTCAAGGGTTCTGTTTGTTGAAATGGACCAGAACTGGGGGTTTGTGCATTGAAATGGACTAGAACTGTAACTCTTGCAATGGATGCAAGGTTTTTAGGAGTCTGTACATTGAGATGAGAACACCTTGGAGAAAAAAAAAAAGAGAATTTTTATTGATAGTATTTTTGTAAGTGTTTTATATTCCAAGGCCTGGGTACAGGGATCCCTATTACATCTTCCAACCAGTACGTCGTAGGCTTGACGACCTTGGTTACCTTGTAGGGCCCTTCCCAATTGGGTGAAAACTTTTTCATAGTGGGATCTTTGGTGTCAGGGAATACTCTTCTTAGGACAAAATCCCCGAGCTGGAAATTGATGGGCGTTAGCTTTTGACCGAAGCTACTGGCTAGTCTTTGCTGGTATGCTTTGTTTTTAATTCTAGCCTGGTGTCACTTTTCTTCAAGAAAATCTAGGTTTTTTGCAAGCTGCTAGTTATTGTTTCCTAAGTCAAAGGCATCCGCTCTCAAGGTCGGCATACCAATTTCGACAAGAGTCACTGCTTTTGAACCATATGCAAGTGTAAATGGCGTCTCTTCGATTGGTATTTTTTTGGTAGTTCAACAGGCCTAGAGCACCCTAGGGAGTTCTTCGACCCATCTTCCCTTAGCTTCTTCCAACCTTTTCTTAATGGCATTAATAATTATACGGTTGGTGACCTCGGCTTGCCTGTTGGATTGGGGATGCCCTGGCGAAGAGAAATGGTGACTGATGTGCAGATCTTTGTAGAATTTCTTAAAGATTTTGTTAGAAAATTACGTACCATTGTCTGAAATGATGACGCGAGGTATGCCGAACTTGCCGACTATGTTCCTCCATGTGAAACTCTTTATTTATACTTCTGTGATATGAGTTAGAGGCTCGGCCCCTGCCCACTTGGAGAAGTAATCAATGGTGACCAGTAGGTACCTTTTGTTGGGAGAGGCTTTTGGTAAAGGCCCTACGATATCCATCCCCCATTGAGCGAAGGGCCATGGGCTAGCAATAGGAATTAGTTCTTAGTGGGGCTGGTACTGATATGGAGCGAATCATTGGCACTTGTCGCACTTCTGGATATATTCTTTGGCCTATTTTAATATGATGGGCCAATAATAGCCTTGAGTTAGAGCTCGATGGGCTATGGTTCTGCCACTATTATGGTTGTCGCAGATTCTCTCATGTATTTCTGCCAGAACATATTGAGATTCTTCTAGAGATAGGCACCACAGAAGGGGTTGTGTGTAGGATCTTCAGTAGAGCTTCCCATTCAAGATTAAGTACCGAGCTACCCTGATTCGGATCCTTTGAGCTTAGTTTTTTGTCCTCTGAGAGCAATCATTCTTTTATATATTGGAAGATAGAAGTCATCCAGTTTTGGATTTGCTTTGAAACTTGGGAAGATTGTACCTCTTCAATGCTTGGCTTTATTTGATGAGAGATCCTCAGAGTTGAATCCCCCTCTAGTTTGAGATGGGAGGCCATGTTTGCTAGGGCATCGGCCCTAGAGTTCTGACCTCTCGATCTTTTGAATAGTGAATTTATGGAAGGAACGCGTCAATAATCCTACTAGTTCTGAGTATCGGATCATTCTTTCATCTTTTGTGGAAAACTCTCCCGAAACTTGGCTTACCACAAGTTGGGAGTCAGAGAATGCTTCGAGATTTTGAGCTTCATATTCCAGAGTTAGTTTTATCCCGAGGATGAGGGCTTTGTATTCAGCTTCGTTATTGGAAGCTCTGAATCCCAAGTTAACTGCCTTTTCTACTATGAACTCGTCAGGGGATCAAAGCACTATGCCAACTCCAGAACCTCTGTTTGTGAATGACCCATTGGTGTAAAGCTGTTATACAGTGGTGCTCTTACCAATCTGTGCCTTATCGTGCAGTGCTGGAGTGAATTCAACAACAAAATTCGCCAGTTCTTGCCCTTTGATGGAGGTTCGTGGTACGTAGGATATATCAAATTCTCCTAGTTCCACAGACCACTTACCCGAGCACCTTGAGATTTCAAGTTTTTGTAGTACCGACTTTAGTGGATAAGCGATTAGGATCTTAATAGGATACGCTTGAAAATAGGGCCTAAGCCTCCAAGTAGAGATTATCAGAGCAAAGGCCATCTTTTCAATCTCAAGGTACCTTGTTTCTGCGTCCAAGAGTGCTTTGCTTACATAAAAAACACACCTTAGAACTCCTTTCTCTTATCTAACCAGTGCAGAGTTGATAGCATTTTCTGAAACTGTAAGATAAAGGAATAATTTTTCTCATTGGATTGGCTTTGAGAGGAGCTCGGGGGAGGCTAGTTACTGCTTCAACTCCTGAAAAGCTTTTTCACATTCTAGGGTCCACCGTAAAGCCTTATTCCCCCTCAAGGCTTTGAAAAATGAAAGGCAACGATTAGTGGACTTGGAGATTAATTGATTCAGAGCCGTGATCCTCCCATTTAAGGCTTGAATATCCTTCTTGGTTTTTAGCGACTCCAGTTCAGTTAAGGCTTTTATCTAAGTAGGGTTTGCCTCGATACCCTTCTGAAAAACCAGAAAGCCTAAGAACTTCCCCTTAGCTACCCCGAAGCTGTATTTTAGATGGTTTAATTTTATCCTGTGTTGCCTTAGGATATTGAATGTTCCGCTCAAATGCTGGATGTGGCTGTTCTTCCGTAGGCTTTTGACCAGTATATGATCTATATAGATTTCCATTGTGTCACCGATCAGAGGGCCAAACATTTTGTTTACCAGACGTTGATATGTAGCCCCAACATTCTTCAGGCCGTACAACATCACTCTATAACAATAGAGACCTCATTCGGATATGAAGTCTTCTCTTCTTGGTCTGGTTGGTACATCTGGATCTGGTTATATCCAGAATAGGCGTCCATGAAACTCATGAGTTCATTCCCAGCTGTCGCGTCAACCAGCTGATCAATCCTTGGAAAGGGAAAACTATCTTTGGGATAGGCTTTATTGAGGTCCATGTAGTCAACACAAACCCTTCACTTGCCATTTTTCTTTTTGACAAGAACGATGTTGATGAGCCATTCTGGGTAAAACACTTCCCTTATTATTTTGGTGTCCAACAGCCTCTGAACTTCTTCGTTGATGATCTTGTGGCGTTCTGGAGCAAACGTTCTCCTTTTTTGTCTCACAGAAAAGTGATTGGGATCGATTATTAGTTTGTGGGAGATAAGGTCGGGGTCTATCCCTTCCATGTCTTTGGCTTCCAGGCAAATACCAAGGGGTTATTCTTCAGAAACTTCACTATCTCCTTTTGCTCGAAAAAGGATAGGTCTGAACCGATTTGCAAATACCGACCTCTCCCTTTAGAGTCCACAGGCACTTTGACGGGATCTCCTATTGGCTTGACCCTGCTGTCTCTTCTTCGAGGGCTTAATGGTTCGTTTATCTCCATGGGGCATTCCTCTATCTTATGAAGGTGGGAAAGGGCTGGCCCCCCTACGTCATGAGGGTTCTGTGATTTCTATTTAGAGGCCTACTCCTTCAGCACGACAGCGTGGCATTCTCAGGCGATTGATAGCCCCTGATAGAGAATCATGTCGTTATGCACGTACTTCAAGCACTAGTGGAGAGTCGAAATGACCGCTCCCATCTAATAAAGCCAAGGCCTTCTGATGATAACGTTGTAAGGGGATTTGGAATCCAGAACCTTGTATTCTGAGATCAAGGTCTTTTGCCCATCCCCTTCTCCTACGGTTATTGGTAGATCAATCTTGCCTAGTGGAGTGTTGAGGTTTTCATCAAATCCTACCATAATTGCAGTGGTGGTTTTGATGTCACTAGGATTGTGCTTGAGAGGCTTATAGAATAGCACATTAGTGGAACTCTCCGTGTCCACCAAAACCCTTTTGATATCAAAATTGGCAATTTTAAGTGAGATAACAAGGGCGTCACTATGGGGACAATGCACTCTTGTAAGATCCAGTTCCGAAAATTGGGTTTGAGGTGCCGACTTCAGCCTTTTATCCATTATAGAGATCTGAAGGATGCTAGGTATTGTCTTGGCCTCCCGAGCGTACTGCTTTCTAGCATGATTGGACATCCCTATCATTGAATTATCCGTGTGGAGGACGAAGATGACTTGATTATTCTGTTGGAGCAGCTCGTTCTAGGCATCTCTCTGTTCAGGCCTCTGTTATTTGCTATGGCCTGTCATTTCGAGGGTTCTGCCTCCCGTCCTACCTAACAAACTCCTGCAGTCATCCTCACATGATGAGCTGCTCAATCTCTTGTTTGAGGGCTCTGTATTCATCGGTAGTGTGCCCATGATCCTTATGAAAATCACAGTACTTGTTTTGGTCCCTGGTATCGGGATTGCTTTTTAGTGTTTCTGGACACTTCAGATCTTTGTGTGTCTGAACCTGTCGAAGTATATAAGTAAGAGAGGCATTCAGAGGAATGTACGTGCCATACCTCCCAGCATTAGGGTTGTTCTATACTTTAGGTGCCATCCTTCTATTGTGACTTCTGACTCTCTTTTTAGTTGTATTGGAAACTCTCTTGTGATCATCTTTTTGAGCCTGCTCCTTGACTTTTTGGGAGGATATCTTGGTTTCCTTCAGATTTATGTACTTACGCGCCTGCTCCATAGGCGCCGCCATGTCAGTAGGGGGATTTTTTTGTCAAAGAATCTCGAAAATGCCCTAGCGCTAAGCTAGAAGTGAGAGCTACTAGCATGAAGCTCGGGCTGCAATCTATGATCTCTGTGAGCTCAGCATTGAAGCGTGCGATGTATTCTTGGAGCGACTTACCTTGGGCTTGCTTTATGTTTAGTAAGAACTTTGGCCCCTTTCTCAACCTTCTACTGGTCATGAACCGGTCGAGGAACCGCTTGCTGAGCTCTAGAAATTAATGACAGACTCTTGGGGGAGGCTGTAGAACCACTTCAAAATAGTACCCTTGAGGCTGGTTACAAAGGTGTGGCACATGAAAGCGTCAGTGGCTCCGTGCAATGCCACAGTGTGTTGGTAGTGAGAGAGATGGTCCCTCAGATCCTTGGACCCGTCATATAGAGTGAATTTCAGGACAACAAATTTCTTTGGCCGCTCTTCCGCTATTATGGCAAGAGTGAATGGCGTAGTGAACCTTCTGAGCAGTTTTTTCAGTCGTAAAGATGTAGGTACCTTTAGTGATAATAGTGTGATCCATGTAGTCTGCTACTTCCTTGACCTTTTGTGGGCCTCTAGGCTAAGTTAGTTGTTGTTGGCCTTGCCTTGCGGCTTCTATTCCTATATGGAGGTAACGACTTTGTCCAGCAGTAGGGAGAGGACGTCAATCTTCTTTGGTCGGGGGGATCGGTACCTGTTAAGACTGAAACTCATGTGGCGCTGGGTCGGCCCCTAAAGCTACTAAAGTTGGGACCTTTGTCCTACTTTGATAGTGGACGACAGGATAAGAGGCTAGCATCCCTCTCCCTACTACGACAGATGATTGAGGATTGCCTCCTATGTGAGTAGCGCCATGGGGGTGCACCAATTGCACATTGGGGGCCTCTATGGGAGGTCTTCCACCTATGGTGGTGGTAGGAGGATGAACCCCTTCACTGTCAGTATTAATGAGAGGACAAATGGGATTGTCCTGCTAGTTCTGGGTCAGTAAAGCCAAAGTTTGAGAGATGGTAAAGAGCTGTTCCTACATCTGATCGGACTATCGTTGAACCCGATCAAGTTGTTGCTACATAAGATCAGGTGTCTGTCCCCTTCTTCTTCCAACCGGAGGCTGGTTTCGGGAGTTTGGAGGATTTTTTCTTAAATGAAGATTGGGAGCCATGGTCCTTTAGTTAGAAAAGACAAAAAGCTGTTGTTGAAAAAGAAACTTAGCGAGAAATGATTTTTGTTTCCCACAGATGGCACCAAACTGATACTGCCCTTTCTGATTAGTAGGGCTCTACTCTTCGTCTCTTGTCGAACACTCAAAGAAAAAGATCAGAGGGCCACCGGGGTTGGCTCTGACGTCAGTCGCTCCAATGATAAAGTTAACAAATTAGAATGAAAAGACTGTAATTAAAAGAAATTTAGAAAGTGTAATAGAAAAGCGCACCTTAGGATCCAATTTATAGGCTACGGATCTTCCCAAATTTGAGTAGGATTTGGAGTCGTAATAATAAGGATTTGACTGTTACCCGATAACGGCAGTTACCATGTTGATCTCTGCGCTCCGTAAGAATAGGAAGTGAATGATATCCATGAATGACAATCTCCTTGTCACGCATTGTTTCCTTATCCTTAGGTCGATAGGGTATCTGAGGCAGTGATCAGCTCGGGACCCCTTTGTGCGTGTGCTTAGTGTTTTCTGTTCTAAAGGTGAGTCCAGAGGTCATGCGGGACTCCAAGCAAGTAAGCTCTGAACCCTATATATAAGACTGCTCTGAATGGGTGAGATTTGGTTGTTTTGTATATACGTGTCATGTGAAAGTTGGTCTTTTACTTTGTAGCACATCACTAATACTATCATTATTAATTGAAAAAAAAATTATTACCTCTTTGTCCAATTCATAAACCATACTTGGCAATCACTGATTCATTATTATATTTAGACACGGGGGACATAGGCTTGCAACCATACAGTCTGCCGTCATTAATCGGACTCTTTGATGAATGACCCACCACCTACCTTCATTTAGTCATTTTTAGGGGTTAATAATGGATATGGTCCATGCACTAAAGAGAAAGGGTCAAATTATTATTGAAAGTGACCTCCACCCATGAATGAATTTATAAACCACACCCCCAACTAGACATGTATTATTACTTAGTTATGTCCCAAATATTTGGTGTTAATTCTAATAGGAGTGTCTGATTGTATGATAGATAGATAGTATTTGAGAGATTTGTCTTTCAAAATTATCAAGTCAAAATTTAGTAATTATCATAATTTTTTTAGAATCAGTCAATAGTGGTATTCTTAGAATCAGTTTATACGGAGCACTACTTCAATTTTAATCGAATCTTTTGTTAATAAATGGTGAAATTAATTTTTCGAATTAGCCCATCTAAAAAATTGGATAAGAAAAAAATACTTTGGCCACGGCATTGCTTGAGAGGCTTAAGAACTTGAATTATTGGTCTTTGTGCTACTTGACAAAGTTCACATGGGATACCAAAAATATTCCTTGGAAAGGGATAATATTATAATTTTACTTGTTTTTATATCATAATTTGACCCATTTTGTTGTTCCATTTCCTACTTTAATTATTATATTAAGAGGAAAGTTATATGTATGAGTAGCCACTTTTAATTAGCAAGTAGCTTAATTAGTGAAGTATTCAGTATACAATATGCACGAAAAATTTTATATAAAAATAATGTCATTATTTAGTATTAATTACTTTAATGCAAAATAGACTAACACTTCGTTTGATTTGAAGAATTTGAAAAGAAAGGAGAAAAAAGAAGAATGAGGGAGAGGTTATTTTGTACATGATTTAAAATTATAGAAGGAAATAAAGGAGGATGGAGGGAGAGGAAAGGGTCTCTTGAGTTTTAACCCTTATTTTATTCAATTCATTCTTCTTCCAAAAATGAACGGAGACGGAAAGAAAGAAGAGAGCATTTAATAAATTTTTTATAATACCAATTCTAATTTTAAAATTATAAAAAAAATATATATATATATCTCTATTCCAAGACATAATAATAAAAAATATATAATCATTTCATTTTCTTTATTTTTTCTCACTTTTTTTTAATAAAATGAGAGGATTACATTCTTCTTTTCTTCATTTGTTATTCAAGTACAAGAGTGGAATTGCACTCTCCTCTTCTTCCCTCATCTTCCTCATAATTAATATTATTATCTCCTCTCCTTCCCCTCTTATTTATGTAACCACAATGTGGGCAATTACTTTTTTCCTCAATTAACTTTTTTCTACTTCCAAAAAGATAAGATTCAAACTTTTGCATGTCATCTCTTATTCCCAGTTTTATTGGTATTATTATATTCAATCACAGGAAGCTCGGTAACAAAACTTATAAAAAAAAAAAAAAAGCAAACTTTCGTCTACTGCCGTCATCCGTGTTTGCTGCGTGGGTGACGTGGCAATTATCTGATAAGAGCTGGTGGCTTTTTTTTTTATGACTATAAATTATTTTCCAACAAGTAGAAGATAGGGTAGGGAGAGAACATGTAATTCGGGAGAGAAGAAAGAGGAATGGGAGAAAGAGAAGAATCAACTTAAAATTTGTAGTACAGCTGACATATTAATGTCAAAAGCAAGTTGTACAGCTGACATATTAATGTCAAGAGCAAAGGCCATGGATATGGAAGAGAAGAAGAAGGAGCCAGAACATTTAGGATGGCTAAATCTGTGAACCCTGTAATATACAAGGCCGTAATAGTTGGGGATATTAATGGCCTAATAGGTGCACTAGATCCAGAACTCTTCTCTTCTCAGACAAGTAAGCCCCGAGAGAACACGTTCCTTCATATCGCCGCTAGCATAGGCCACGAGCATCTTGTGGAGCCTATTCTCAGTCGCTGCCCAGACCAATTCAGGAGCAAAAACTCCAAAGGGGGCCTTCCTCTCCATCTTGCTGCAAGTTTTGGACATCTGTCTACCGTCTAGTCCTTGATCTCTAATGCAAGACAGTTTGCAAGTTCCAATTCTGAAAATAGCGAAGCGAGAGTAGAGGAGATTAAAGAAGTAGTAAAAGAAGCGAATGAGGAAGAGAACACTCTGTTACATCTGGCATTGAAAAATAATCATTACCAGGTGGTTGTGTTCTTGTTTAATCAGAATCAAGAAGCTTCATGTTGTCTAAATAAAGAAAAGAAGTCTCCCTTGTACTTGGCCGTGGAAGCAGGATATCTGGAGCTTGTTTCGCTTATGATGGAATACATTATTCAAAGTGACAACCCAGATGAAAGGCTAAAATCTAGAAATTCATTCGTGCATGCTGGCATCGGGACATGGAATAAAGGTAATAGATTCGATCCCAATATCACTTTGTTGAACCCAAATCCGGGAATCAATTTGTTGATCCAATACTGTCTCAAGCTAGCCTGGAAGCATTAGTGTATTTAATTGAATTCTTTTATTTTCCTCTCTTGATTCCAAGTCATGGCTCGTTTCTTTGATTGTTTTATATTTTTTAAATTCTTTTTTAAAAAAATTCTTCGTTGGCGATGAGAATTAAATTTTGTTTTTCTATAATGGGCAGAAGTATTGGATAAATTATTGAGATGCCAGTCATCACTTAACGATTTAGTTGACGAAAACGGGAGGACTCCACTTTCGTATGCAGTATCCATCAGTTACCTTGATGGAGTTTGCTGTATATTGAATTTAAAAGCATTCACTGAGTACACATACAACCGTGATAGAGATGGCTTCTATCCAATTCACATGGCATCTAGAAATAGCCATATCAATGTCATTCAAGAGTTTCTCAAGCGTTGTCCAGATTCGAGGGAGTTGCTCAATCCAAAAGGTCAAAATATCCTTAATGTTGCTGCTGAGAATGGTAGTGCCAATACGATTTGTTACATGCTTAAAATTTATGAGCTTGAGAATCTTATCAATGAAAGAGATAAAGACGGAAACACCGCATTACATTTGGCCTCCAGGTATGGGTATCCTAAGGTAGTTAGTATTCTGACATGGGACAAGAGAGTTTGCTCAGAGCTAGTGAATGACAAAGGCAGGATGACGCTGGATGTTATTGAATACTACCATTATGATTTACCCTCATTTCAACAAGTATGTGTCAGCAAAGTTGACAATTCAACACAAACCATATTTACCACTCAGATTTTTCTCTTTCGTCTACAATGGTTGCCTTATCATAATCACTTGAAAATTCCTCTCTTCCCTTGCAGCGATTAACGTGGCAAACCTTGAGATATGCCAATGTGCCCCGAGCTCCACGTGGGAAGAAAAGACATTCATATGAACCAGGCGACTGATATTATAAGGACAAGGTCAACACACTCTTTTTGGTGGCAACACTCGTGGCCACTGTGACTTTCGCTGCGGGTTTCACTATACCAGGGGGCTATAATGACTCTGATCCAATCAAAGGCATGACAATTATGTTAAAAACACATACATTCCACATCTTCTTGATCAGCAACACCATAGCTATGTAGAGTTCCATCGTTGTTGCTGTTGTTCTCATATGGGCACAGTTGGGTGATGAAAATTTAGTTATTGCTTCCCTTAATTTGGCATTGCCATTGTTAGGAATAGCTCTTACAGTGGTCTCTTTAGCATTCATGGCTGCGGTTTATCTCGTGGTGAGCAACCTTACTTGGCTTGCCAATTTAATTTTGATCATTGGCTCAGTCTTCCTCTTAGCTGTCTTGGTACTGTTTGTTTCACTTTTTTTACCATCTTCCGTGATCCATCAAATACTACGCTATATCTTCTACTATCCATTTTATCTTTTGGTATTAGTCAGCCAAGATAATACTGATGACAATTCAACCAAATAATTTTGGACCTTCGATCTGTATGCTATCTTCCCATCAAATACTACGCTATATTTTCTACCATCCATGTTGTCATTAAATGTTTTGTCTTTGTTGTTGCTATTTCCCTGTATTTGGCCTATGCTACCTCGATGTTGCCATTGGTTGTATGATTATGCTCTGTCCTGGGCTTGTAATTGGTTATTGCTGGTTTGGGTGCTCTGTGCAGACCTAAAGTGGTGGTCTTATATAAGTATGTTGTTTTCCTTGCTTATCTAGTTAAGATTTTTCTTGGTTTGTCCTCTCTTTGAAGTGTTCTGGTTTGTTTGTACTGCTGGGGGTTGCCTTCCTTTGTTTATATGTTTTATCCTTCTAATTAATCTTACTTACCCCAAAAGAGGAAGAAAAAATGATGTGACATTAAAGAGAGTAACTTGCAACCTTTTGTATCTTATCCTGTATCCTTGAAGTACTCGAAATAAATTTCTGTTTTTATTTCTTATGTATGTATGTTTGTGCAAATTATGCATTGTCTCTTTTATTTCATTGGAACTTCACTACTTTCGTGCAAGCCTCTCATATTTTTCGTGTTAGAAATTAGTTTGATATTTTCAAATCAGTAATTATTTTAGTTTGAAAGAGGATTTTCTGTTGTAGAATTGAACAAACCTAATAGGCATCTGTTTAGGAAGTGATGACGCCTCTTGAGGCCTTAAATATTGGATGGATTGTTTCATACTTGAATTTGTTCAGATCATGATGTTCAAGATCATAGATGATTTATGTTTAATTGGGATAAACAATCCTTTCAGACTTTCAATAACATCAATATTGAGGCCAGTAGAGCCGAGTACACATTAATTCAATATAAAATTTCTCATGACTTGTCCAGCTGAAGGAAAGCAAAAAATAATTACTACTTATGGAGGGAGAGAAGCAATTGATTGTGGAATGGTAAAGATGTTGAGACTGATGCCATTATCCATGAAATCGCCAAAGTTGTTCATGCCATTATTGGGGAATTTCAATGTATCTGATTAGGGTTAGAATTTAACTGCGATGCAACATAAATACGTTGTAACCCTATTTTCTAATTAGTGTAAAAGATAGCCGCACCCGTAGACGTAAGCACATTGCTGAATCACGTAAATTCTCTGTGTCGATATCTCTCTTTCTCTCTAATTCTTGTTGCATAGATCAATAATTTTAGAACAATTGGTATCAGAGCTGTTGGTCAAATCAACGGCGTTAAATGCTTCTGTTATCAAGGCTGATGTGGTGAAGTTCAATGTAACTGGGAATTTCGAATTGTGGCAGTGAAGATTGAAGGATCTATTGGTATAACAATGTTTGGTGAAGACATTATATGGGAAAACGAAGAAGCTAGAGAAGATAACAGATGATGAATGGGAAGAACTCGAGATAAGAGCAGTAAGTACCATTCAGCTTTGGTTGACAAAAGAGGTTATATACCACATCATGGATGAAAAGTCTCCTGCAGGGATCTGGACAAAATTAGGGAGCCGATACATGTCAAAGTTGCTTACGAATAAGCTTTATTTTAAGCAGAAACTATATGGGCTTAAAATGATTAACGACGCAGATTTGACTCAACACATCAATACATTCAACTAGATTATCAATGATCTGCTCAGAATTGATATGAAGTTCGATGATGATGACAATGCACTGATGCTCCTAACCTCGCTTCCGGCTTCTTATAAGCATTTGGTTACAACTCTTCTTTGGAGGAAGTTAAAACTCTGGAAATAGAGGAAGTTACGACAGTCCTATTGGCATTCAATCAGAGAAAGCAGAATACAACTGAGTTTTCTGATCAAGGGCTTGTAGCGTGGGGTAATCATGATCGCGGAAAGAGAATGGAAAATGATGGGTCAGATAACAGGAATAGTTGATCAAAGTCAAAAAATAAGAATTTCTAGTGCTATAAATGCTAAGAAATTAGGCATATAAAGCGAGAGTGACCACAGAGGAAGAAAGGAAAAGAGCAGGAAAAGAAGAAAGGAAAACAGAAGGGAAAACAAAATGAAGGACCCTCAAATTCTGCTAATATAGCAGAAGTAGATTCAGATGGTGGGGATGGAGATATGCTCTCAGTCTCATCAAGTTCTGACCGATTCACAGATTCGTGGATTCTGGACTCTGCATGCTCCTATCATTTGTCTCCTAATAGGGACTGGTTTAACACCTACAGGTCAGTAAAACTGGTTATGTTCTTATGGGTAATGATACATCTTGTGAAGTCATTGGAATAGGAACAATCAAGATTAAAATGTTTTATGGTGTGGTGTGAACATTAGGAAATGTTAGGCATGTACCAGATTTAAAGAAAAACCTAATTTCATTAGGAACCCTAAACTCAAACGGTTATAACTATAAGTCTGAGGGTGGAGTAATGAAAGTAACTTAGGGTGTTATGGTATTCATGAAAGGTCTGAAAGTTGTTGGTGGTATTTATAAATTGTTGGGTAGCACAATTTTAGGTGGAGTTACAACAACTACATCATTTGAAGATGATGACGATGATATATTCTTATGGCATATGCAGTTAAGGCATATCAGTGAGAGTGGTATGATGGAACTGCAAAGGAAAAATCTGTTAAAAGGGGTCAAGTCTTGTAAACCAAACTTCTGCAAATATTGTGTTCTTGGAAAACAAAGCAAGGTGAAATTCAAGACTACCACTTATAAGAGAGAAGGTATTCTAGATTATGTTCATTTAGATGTTTGGGGACCTGTGAGAGTAACTTCAAGAGAGGGATCCCTATATTTTGAGATGCCGGTCATCACTCATCGATTCAGTTGACGAAAACGAGAGGACTCCACTTTCCTATGTAGCATCCATAGGTTACCTTGATGGGGTTTGATGTATATTGGATTTAAAAGTGTTCACTAAGTACACATACAACCGTGATATAGATGGCTTCTATCCAATTCACATGGCATCTAGAAATGGCCATATCAATGTCATTCAAGAGTTCCACAAGCATTGTCCAGATTCGAGGGAGTTGCTTAATCCAAAAAGTCAAAATATCCTTAATGTTGCTGCTGAGAATGGTAGAGCCAATGCGGTTAGTTACATGCTTAAAATTTCTGAGCTTGAGAATCTTATCAATGAAAGAGATAGAGACGGAAACACCGCATTACATTTGGCCTCCAGGTATGGGTGTCCTAAAGTAGTTAGTATTTTGACATGGGACAAGAGAGTTTGCTCAGAGCTAGTGAATGACAAAGGCAGGACGCCGCTGGATGTTATTGAGTACTACCATTACGATTTACCCTCATTTCAACTGGTATATGTCTGCACAATTTAAAATTCAACACAAACCATATTTACCACTCAAATTTTCCTCTTTCGTCTACCATGGTTGCCTTATCATAATCACTTGAAAATTACTTTCTTCCTTTGCAGCGATTAACGTGGCAAGCCTGTCGATATGTTAATGTGCCATGAGCTCCAGTGGAAAGAAAAGACATTTATATGAACCAGGCGACCGATATTACAAGGATAGGGTCAACACACTTTTATTGATGGCAACACTCATGGCCATTGTGACTTTCACTGTGGGTTTCACTTTGCCGGGGGGCCATAATGACTCTAATCCAAACAAAGGCATGTCAATTATGTTAAAAACACATACATTCCATATCTTCTTGATCAGTAACACCATTGCTATGTATAGTTCCATCATTGTTGCTGTTGTTCTCATATAGGCACAATTGGGTGACATGAATTTATTATTGCTTCCCTCAATTTGGCATTGTCATTGTTAGGAATACCTCTTACAGTGGTCTCTTTACCATTCATGGCTGTTGTTTATCTCATGGTGAGCAACCTTACTTGGCTTGCCAATTTAATTTTGATTATTGGGTCGTTCTTCCTCCTGGTTGTCTTGGTACTATTTGTTCCACTTTTTTTACCATCTTTTGCGAACCATCAAATACTAGGCTATATCTTCTACTATTCGTTTTATCTTTTGGTATTAGTCAGCCAAGATAATGCTGATAACATTTCAACCAAATAATTTTGGTCCTTCTGCATGCTGTCTTCCCATCTTTTGCACCCCCAATCCCACTCTATATCTTCTGCCATCCATGTTGTTATTAAATGTGTTGTTTTTGTTGTTGTTATTTCCCTCTTTTTTGGCCTATGCTGCCTTGGTGTTACCATTGGTTGTATGATTATGCTCTGTCCTGGGCTTACAGTTGTTGCTTGTTGGTCTGGGTACTCTATTCAGACCTGATGTGGTGGTCTTATATAGGTATGTTGTTTTCCGTGGTTGTCTGGTTAAGCCTTTGCTTCATTTGTCCCCTCTTTAATGTGTTCTGATTTGTTTGTGCTACTGGGGGGTTACCTTCCTTTGTTTATATATTTTATCCTTCTTATTAATCTTACTTATCCCAAAAAAGAAAAACATGTAGTGACATTAAAGAGAGTAATTTGCAACCTTTTGTATGTTGTTATCCTGTATCCTTGAAGTACTAGTAATAAACTTCTCCTTTTCTTTTTCAAGTATGTATGCATATTTTTCCTAATTATGCGTTGTTCTTTTTATTTTTCATTGGAACTTCACTACTTTCGTGCGAACCTCTCTTCTTTTTTGTATTGGAAATTAGTTTAATATTTTGAAATCAGTAATTCTTTTAGTTAGAAAAAGGATTTTCTGTCGTAGAATTGAACAAACCTAATAGCCATCTATTTAGGAAATGATGGTGCCTCTTGAGGCCTTATATCAGTCATGAATATTGGATGGATAGTTTCATACTTGAATTTGTTGAGATCATGATGTTCAAGAATAGACGATCTATGTTTTATTTGGATGGACAATCCTTTCAATAACATCAATATTGAGGCCAGTATACCTGAGTACACATTAATTCAGTATAAAATTGCCTATGACTCGTCCATCTGAGAGAGACAATAGATTGTGGAATAGTAAAGCTCCTGAGACTAATGCCATTATCAATGATATCACGAAAGTTGTTCAAGCCAAAAACTTTCCCCAACTGGTTGGTCTACTTACAGTAGAATATTTCCAAAGCTATCTTCAAGCCTTTATTCCCCCATCCTAGTGCTCTGTTTTGCAGTTGAGCTCTTGTTCTGCTAGTCTTACTATGTTTTTTGATCTCCTGCTTTGCTTTTGATTAGTTTTCCCTTGCTTTTTTGTAGCTCTTAGGGAATGCCCCTTGTATTTTTTTTTATAGTTGCTCCTTTTTTCTTTTATAAAATTCCTTACTTATAAAAAAAAAAAAAAAAAACCTTAACCCATGAAGTTTGCAGAGGTATCTTCTATTCTAGTATGAAAAATCTTAGAATTACTAGTAGAGTGTGCTGTTTGGTGAATGTGATAATCGTATACCCAAAAAATATCTATACTAACTATAAATGTATGGATCCTATTACATGTTTTCTTAAAAAATGTTTTACACTTTTTTGACCAAAATACCCTCATCACACCCACTCATTCATTCAAAATCAGTAAGCCCACTACACAAAACAACCGTTACAAACCGCTGAGTTTCCTCTCTCCCTTCTTCCCCGATGCAACCCGTTCAACTTCCACCCTCCCTTCTCTCCTAATATTTTCCCAGTGAGTTGAGACATAGAGGCGTCTTCTTTGCTGCAACTCCCACTATCTCTTCTCGGCCAATATTTTTCCAATGAGCTTCTTTGTCGTATTAGTGGTTGCTTTGTAAATTCTAATGGATTTTGATGTTGTGGCTTTGTGTTCTTCAGTTGTAGGCGAAACGAGTTCCATGAAGCTTCAAAGAAGGGAATTTTAATTCCGCTTTACACAAGCATATTCTCTGATTAATTGGCTCCGGTGCTTTCTGTTTCAAAATCAGGCTGATACGCACTCTTTATTCTCCACGGACCAAGGCAGCGACTGTTCAAATTGCTTCTCCCTAAACTTTCCATCGTTTTCTCTATTATCCCCACCCTTCTCCTGTAGAAATCTTCATCTTCCCAATGCATCAAACACCTTCGACGCACAGTTTTGATTTAGATGATTTCCTTAGAAGACTTTTTCGAAGCTTGGGCAACAATCGTTGAGTTCTAATTTGGATCGCCTTCGATAGCTTCAACTGGATAGCTTGCTTAAGCTCGATTAAGAATCAAATGGCCTGGTTCATCTGACGCCCCATATAAATCATGGAATTGGTAAGAACAGAAAACCCTCTTTGGCAACATGAAAATTTCAAAGACCATGAAAGCAATTTTGTAAGACACACTAAGCAATGAAGGATTCTGCCTCAGGTAACATAATTGATACCTTGTTATGGTAAATTCTTCTTTGCCTCTGTTTGCTGTTATTTGTTAAAATGTATCCAAACTTGAGACTGTTGATTTTTTATGAAATAAAAGGCCATCATTGAATAGAATGATTGACGTGCGAAAAATTGATTCACTGAAAATTAATTCTTGATGGTGGTTACTTCTTGCGGAGAAGATAGAGATTCTGCGCGTTTTTTGTTTTGTTTTCTGCACTTTCCTTATATTTTTTTTATTTTTCAATATATTAAATAGTTATGATGTGCGTAACGTGTGCCTTGCGCCTTTCCCCTTAGGAAGATAGGAATTTTTGCCTTCATCACCCACCTTGTGTAATTAAGATTCTTGCCAAAGTTCCTACCCTGATCAATAGTCTGGTTGAATGATTCTAATCATATGATATATATGATATTTCTATTTCGACTATTCTGATTATTTGATACAAAAATTGTTCCATTCTTTTTTATGATCCATGTCATTTCATGGATGACTCTAGGCACCCACTTATATATGTTGATTGATAAAAGCCATTGAATTGATGGTTGTAGTTCTTTGCTTTTTCTATCTTTTGTATGGATACTACAGGCTGACAATGACCTTTTTTAAAGTATAGTGTGCCATGTAGAGTGCCAGACATAACTTTTTCCAAGCAGGAAGAAACTGAGTGATTCATGATTGAGACTGTTGTGTACAAATTTAGATGTTATTCAAACAAACTAAAACCTTAATCTTGGAGTATCTTGTGAGATACATTGAAAATAGAAATCGATGTCTAAGAGTAGGTTTGGCTCTAGACTTGTGTGTGTTTGTATGTGGTAACATTTCTAATGGGTTTGTGCTTGTTAGAACATTCCTTTGCAACAATTATTATTTATGGTTTAGTTGTCCCTAGGAATGCACTAAAATTTTATAGTATATGACCACTTTTATCAGCTAACATGCTACATGCTTGTGCCATCAGATTAAATTAGAATAGTAAGAATAGGTTGAACAAAGTTTCCAGCAAGCTCTAGCTTGGCTGGTATCTCCTCCACCTCCCCATATGAGAGGTTGAGGGTTCAAGTCCCCTTGGAGGCAAAGGGAGTGTGTGATTTACCTATCAAAAAAAAAAATAAAAGCAGGTTGAACAAAGTTAAAAATGACTTTCTATTATTGATTTTGGTTGATTCAATTATTTTTTGTACTCAGTTATATAGAAATTTGGTTTAACCTTTGAACCTTCAGAATTTTGGCCATGTGTTTTTATAACCATTAATTTCCCTTTGTTTCTTCCTCAGCGGGAAAAGGGACAGCCATTGCCAAAGTTTGGTGAATGGGATGTAAATGACCCTACTTCGGCTAAGGGACTTACTGTGATCTTCAATAAGGCTAGGGATGAGAAAAAGACAGGTGGCAAACCTGAGTCACCAGCGAAAGCAGATTTTAATATTAAGCATGGAGTAGATCCTGTCAAGCCTCAGACTGTAAGTTTTTCTTTGATTATTCACTGATGCTCCACCTCTTCTCCATAATTGAATAGATATCTAAGGCCGCCAATTTTATTTTGTACTTGCTTGTTAATAGATAACGATTGCATTCATTTTGGTGTTATTCCTATATCTTTGATAATATCACTATCTACAGAAGTATGACTTCATCCTATCTACCTCAGCCTGGAGGATCGTACTCAATATTCATTAGATGTAAACCAGTTAGATGGTACCGATCCATGCTTTCTATAACAATAATCAGGATTTACCGGTTGGAGATGAATACAAAGAAAAAGACACCTACTGGATTGGATATGTTGTCTAAATGGTTGGATTACAACCTGGGTAATACCTAGGAAGGGAATATGAGTTTCTCTAGTCTTATCTCTTTTATGAACAGAACTGGGCAAATTTGGCAATGTTTTGTTGAATATAATAGAAACTGTTAGTTGCCTTATATTGAAATCTTATTATGAGGTACAATTTGTGGCTGTTTTTATGAGCTTATTATGATCGTGGATAGGGAAAATTATAAATTTCTCATGCCAATCACTAGAACAAAGAATCAGATCCTGAAAAAATGGTTAATATGATTAAGAGTAGCACAAAATATCCCCAAATTTTAAAAAATTTCATGCTATGATTAATTAATATTGGTGAAATAACTTTCTCAATCACCAGAACAAAAAATTAGATCAGAAAAAATGGTTAATATGATTAAAAGTAATGCAACATATCCTCAATTTTTATCCGTATTATATACACAATGTGATGTGACATTATGTGGTGCCTTTTGAGAATTACATCACTGGGACTTAGAAGCATCATACAATGCCACTTCATATTGGAAATACAAATGGGGATAAAAATTGGGAATACATAGCATTTTCCTATTAAATAAAATTTTTTTCCTAATGATTTCCTTAGGCCAATTTATATACTATTTTTTTTCTTCTTCTATTTTTTGATATAGTGAATGTAATTATTTGCAAAAAAAAATGGTTTTGCTGCTTGCAAACCCCACATGCAGAATCTTGACAAGGCCCTCTCCATGTAAGACCTTCAGTAGAAGATCATGTTCATAATAGACCCTACCATATAGGAGCTGTAGAGCAGTGATGGATACTTGCTGGAATCCATTAGAAAATGTTATGAAATGCCACCTTCATGCTCGAATTATTTACATTTATTTATAATGAATTTCTTTTGTAGAGTTGTAATGCATGTTCACTATTAGAAAAACTTTGAACTCTTGTATTTAACCTATTTGTTGTTCTATGTGTGAGTGTGAAGCTCAATCTGCATGCATTTTTTTGTATTTTAAAGTTTTTTTGAATTAACTATTGTAGAAAATACCTCCATCCACTCTCAGAAGCGCTTTGTTTCGGGGAATATACGGTCCTTGAAGGCTGGACCCCGGTACTTTGAGGTTTCTTTTCACTTTTAAGTAAGTTGTATATGATGGTCTCTCCTTTAGTTGGATGGTTGGTATATTTTTTGTCAATTGAAACACCATTGGCTTGTTTTTGCATTTTAATTTTAAGATATGCACATTTTCTAAGGCCTTGTACTGCAATTAAAGGGGAGGTAATTGTATGTATTTCTATGTATATAGTTGATACCTAATTGTCTATTTAATTCGGCAACTGAATGTATCCATATTATGGCTCCATCTAACAAATATATTGTAATAACCCGAAATTTTTTTTTTTAATATATATATATATTTTCATGGTTATTATTAATTATTTTATTATTATTATTATTATTATTATTATTATTATTATTATTATTATTATTATTGAAATTTAATGTGTATGTATCATATGTGAATGTGTGGTATGTATATATGTGTGTGGGGTGCAATATGTGTATTGTATGTGTATAACATGTGTTCATGTATCTTGTGTGTATGCATGGATGTATATAAATATATATATATATAGGTCAGAATTGTGCAAGTGGGTGTGTGCGTACGGTTGTGTGTGTGTTTGGTGTGTGTTTTATATTATATGTATATATAATACAAGAGGGCAAGAACCTATTAAATAAAAAGCTGAATGGGGGAGTGGGGAGTCAGAAAAAAGAAAGAGAAACAGTGGGCTGGCAGAGAGGTAGCGTGAGGGTGTGGACATGTATATGCGTGTATACATATATGCACATTGGGGTTGAGAGAGAAAGCAAGAGAAAAGAATAGACAGTTAGAGAAAAACTGAGAAGGAGAGAGAGAGTCCTGGTGACCAGAGGTTGAAGAAGGAAGGACCGACAACCAGAGAGGGAGTAAACTAGAAAGTTGGTAAGAACTTCATTTTCTCTCTCTTAAACTCCCTTTATATGAATGATATATTTTTAACACGTTAATTTGTATGGATTCGAGGACCTTGTAGAGTGAAAAACATAGGTTATTTTGCAAAAGAATGGGGAAAAACGGTCTAGAAATCTGAGAGAAAATGTAAGTTGCAGGTTTAGTGATAATTTCGGCTTTTTGGATTCCAATGCATGAAACCTTGCTATTTGAATGAAAGACCAATCCTCATAGATTCAGAAAACAAATGGAAAAGAAATGGAGTCAAAACGGTAGAAAAATCAAGCTAGAAATCTAGAAAAAACCAGCTCGCCGGAATCTGGGTTTGGGGTGGCCGGAGCTACGGTTCTAGTCATTTCGAAGGGTTCTGAGTGATGAAAGGGAAAACAAACTCGAGATACGTAATCCCCTAGAAAAACCGAAGAAAACTGTATTAAAAAGTTGATGAAATCTCACCGGAAAAAGTCGCCGGCGCCGGAGAAGGCGCCGGAACCCTACCGGAGGTTCGCCGGAAAGACGGGGAAGAAGGGGACTGTGCGGGTCGGGTTTCGGGTTCGGGTCGGGTCCGGTTCGGGCGGGGCTGAACCGCCCCTGCCACGTGTCACTCACTGGTTTTAAATTAAAAGGGGAATGGGAGTGTTTGGCAACAGGGATGAGAAATTGAAATTGAAAATTTAATTGGAGACAGGGATATCCTATCCCAGTTTTAACCCTATCCCCTGTTTGGCTATCCATGGTGAGAATGGGACTTTCTTAAATTACAAATTGGCCCCTTGACTTTTAGAAATTATAAACTGACCCAAGAAGTTACGGAATTTATGAGTTGACCCCCCAACTGTTAATAATTATGTTTTGACCCACATGAATAAAATATTAATAAAATATTAATTAAATTAATTAATTAATTAATTAATTAATTTAATTAATTAATTTAATTAATTAAATATTCAAAAATATCCCGAAGTCCAAATGGGACAAGTCATTAGTGTATTTTGACTATGTCGACCATTCTGAAACCAATGGTGAGGTCCATTTTACGAGACGGAGTCCCGAAAAATAAAAGACCCGTAGTAACCTTTAAAATTACCGAAATGCCCCTGAATTAAAGTACAGTCAAACGAACTCCGAATTAGGTAAACAAATAGTGAAACTTTATGATCTCGAACACTCCGGACTCAACCGTGGAGTCCGATTTGTGAAAAGAGGTCACGAAATGTAAGGACACGTGTAAAGTGCAAAATAACTGTTTTGCCCTTTTGAACACAGATGTCCGAATTGAGTTCTACGAGAACCTAAACTTATTTTCTTCAACGTCCTAGAACCAATGGTAGAGTTTAATTTAACAGAATAGAAACCTATGAATTAAAGGCATAAAATTTGATGAATAGCATAAATTCAAATGACAATAGACTGAGCTGTAATTTATGCATTTAGGGACACCGACAGGCAAGGAGAAGACAGTCTGATCTTTCCACATTCTCACTACGTTACGAGTGCAGTTTGCTTGGGTTGTGACTGACCCGTCAGGTATTGTGTTTTGCTAATGTTAGAAATGAAGTTAAGTTAGGAATATTTGTGAATGACTGGAATGACTTATGTGCTTCTGTGGAATGTGTTTACTTGATGATTTAGGGTTGATTGCTCACATGCTTGCATGTCACTTGTACTTTATGAAAATTTAGTGAATGATGAATGTGAATCATGACCTGTGTTTAAGTTGATAAGATGAGATATGCTTGCATATGGAATTGACTGATGATTTATATATTATTGTTCGAGCATGCTATATTATTGATAACCATGTTCATTGAGATTGCATTGGCATATTGGCATATGATGAATCCTTTGAGAACATAGTGTGGGTTGAGCATTGCATTATGAGGGTGTAGATCCTGTGGTGAAAAACCCAAAATTGGCCATTGCATCGGGGAGTACCCGGAAAAGAGACATGGGTGTGGCATAGAGTTGTGCATGGGTGCGTCATGCATACCATTCATATGTTACTGCGATGCTTTGAATGGCATTTAGAGATAAATGTACACTTTGCACATGCCACGCCTTAGCTTTATTTCTTGCATTAGCACTTCATCATACCAGCAGTTGAGCTGGCCCATTCGTGGGCAACATTTTCAGATGAGGACCCTCCAGCTATTTGAGACTCAGTGATGCTTTGATAGGAGGAGACACTTGTAATATTTTGGTCCGTGGGACCTATGTTTTGTAATGTAAGGGCTTAAGCCCGAATGACCTATGAACGATGTATTCATGTTATCTTATGTATTGATGGGGATGGACTCATGTTTAGTGGATTTATTTACCTTGTCCTTTTACTTATTTTATTTTCTGTCTCGTCAGTCGCGCCTCGGGTTTGCCGAAATTCGGGGCGTGACATATATAATGTGAATTTTTGTTGTGATTCAACATTATTAATTTCTTGTACTTCCTATTAGAACTCATAAGTTCATGATAGAGTAATTACCATGTGTTTTTGTTTTTCAAATGAATTTATCTTTTCATAAACTACTTAGACTTGTCTCTGCAACCAAATCTGGCTGGTTGAACTAGATTTGGGGCAAACCAGAAATGAACCATTATATACAATCAGGGGTCACAACAATGATAATAATTCTATAACTAAATATTACTTACAATCTTGGGAGTGCTTGCAGGATTTTGCCAATTATTGGTCCACATGATATTTCTTTTGAACTTTAACTCGGTATTTAGCTTGAGAAAGCAAAGTAATAAAAATGATGTCACAATAATTTGAAATAGATGTAGAATTGCTGCACTTCAATAAAATGATGTGAAAATTAAGAAGAAACAAAATCTGAACGGGGGAAGCTTTTATTCTTAATTAGAAAAAAGATGTTCTAATAAAAGATTTGGGAAGGGGAAAGTCATTAAAGTCTTTTTATTGAATAGAACATTATTAGTGTCATTTTTTTCCTTTCCCCTTTGTTAGAACTCATATTCTTCTATTCAAATTTGTATACAATGGAAAGCCCTATGTGCATTGTTTGCTCATGGAGTCAAGTAAAAACTTAAAAGCATTTTTTTATATTTATTGGATTGGAAGATGACACTCGTGCTTCTTAAAAGGTGCAAATGTGTTTTTATGGTAGAACTGTTGATAAAGTGGTTCTTAGAACAATTACTTATCCGAAAAATAGGTTGTTAGAACAACATAGATGGAAACACTTTGAGTATATGATAAACACAAGCATATTGGATAAAATCATTCCAAATAGGAAAAGTAGAGGAAAGAGTATATTATTTAAAAAAAAGTATTCTATCTAGCATGGTCGAAGAATATAAGAAGGCTAGAGTTGGGAAACCTTCTATATATTGAGTTATGGCTATCTTTTAATATGGCACATAAATTGGCACATCTAAGGAGTTTGTGCAAGCATACTTGTAATTAGTCATCCCAAGAAACTTATAAAAAAATGGTCATCCCAAGAAACTCTAGAACAATGGGCTGTTAAAGGCTTATGGTATCTATAAGTTGTGTTATTTGTTGATTATACTGCTATTGTATTATCTTCGAATGGTCTAAAGAAGTCATCAATCAATTCTATACTTTTGTTGTTCTACACTTCTAGCTTATTAGTCACTAATATTTTGAAGAGCTTAGCTATTGTATATTGTGTCTGATCCTAAAACTTATTTGCAAGTTTCCAGTGAGAAGAAGTTGTCATCGCTTTGTCTTTTAGATAGTATTGCAAAGAACAGGGATTACATTAAATACTTGCTGCCAGACCACTTGAGGTTAGAATTTTATTCATGTGTAGTTTCTCAACGCTACATTATTGATCCCCCATTTTATACTCTATAAATGTATTTTATTACTGGTAGATTTTTTTTTTTAATCTTGTGATGGATTCAATCTAAACAATTCTGCAATTTTTCCCATACCATGATCAGCCCATTTCCAACCTTACAAATGCAATTTTTTAGTTATGTGACACAATCCAATTCTATTACAAAAGTTCATATCATATTAGGTGCTATTTATATTTATAAGTTTTTTCATATAGTCATTTGTCACCGTGTTAGATTACAAGTCTTTAAATTGCAATTTGGATGAATGCACAAATTATAAGTGCACCATCATTGTGTTGTAGAAAACACCATCTAATAAATTGGGCTAAAGCACTAATTGCAGACCTTAAATCATTTTTCTTGGCTACTTAAAAAGGAGATGTTGTTAAGCTTTTTAGCAACTCAACTAGCTCACTTGGACATTTGTTTCCCTTTGTATCTCCGGTGAAGGAAAATCTTATTTATTATATCTTCTTTCAAATTTTTGGCACTTAATAATTTAAAGAGATGCAAAAGTATCTGCTAAATCTCAATCATAAAGATTTATTAGGTTTTTTGTACCATGTGTAATCCAGTAACAGCAGTTATGCAAATACATTGATGGTATGGACAACATAGAAATGAAGAAAAACTCAAGGTTTTTTTTTTTTTGGTAAGTAAATATTCATTACAAGGTGCCCAAGAGGGCAACCCACGTACTAAAAGAGACAGCTCACACAAAAACTAGAGTTGTGTCTCCCAAAACCTCCCACAATAGTTTTCTTGTTCCTCATAACATAATACCATAATTCTTATTCCTTTTTTTGTTACAATTATTTTTTGAAAATTAGAAAACATCATTAAGTCAGCCTATTTCAACCTTTTGGCTTAATAATATAAATTCCTAATTTCTAAGAAATTATAGCAACACATAA
Organism: Nyssa sinensis; assembly: GCA_008638375.1. Taxonomy (NCBI): domain Eukaryota; kingdom Viridiplantae; phylum Streptophyta; class Magnoliopsida; order Cornales; family Nyssaceae; genus Nyssa; species Nyssa sinensis. The sequence continues at coordinate 41,785,273 of CM018047.1, read as the reverse complement.
CAAGGGACTCAACGATTTTATTTTATTTTTGTTATTATGTTACTCTTTTCAGCAAATCATATTTGATTTTCACAACAAAGTACTTATAATAAAATGGAAAAATTGATTTCTTTTACCTAATTTGATTTGATTTTACTTGTTTATTGTAAGATTCTTGCAAATAGACAAATTGTAGTACTATCAAAGGAGCAAAAATTACGTTATACGAATGATCTAGAGAGGAAGGTGCAAACACTTCCGACAGAAGCTACCACCCTATTTGCACAGATCATAGTTGTATAGATTTTAATCCTATTTTCTTCTAGAAAATGAGTATATGAATATATTCTTGGTATGAAACAAAATTAAGGGTTGGTTTTTACAAATGATCATATGTTTCTGCACGCCATTATTATGTAATGCATTTTTAAGAAGTCCAGAAAGGAAAGCAATGTAGTATTACTTGAATCAAATTCAAGATTATTAAAAAGTAATGTTGCCAACTGCTTTTCCAACACGACTTTTCCTTATTCTGTTTATGTGCTTGACACATGCCATTTTAGTTTTTATAGTCAGACTAATGCAGTTATTCAAAACCTAAAATATTTGACTATATCTGCATTTTTTGAGAGATTTTATATAATTTTGAGAGATTTTATATAATTCTTTGCCATGTTCAAAGAAGTGCTATGATTTGATTGACATCATGCAATAGATAGAAGTTTGAAAATTTTGATCTTCTAAAGGAAATGAGTTGCCACCAATTTTAAGCCTTTGTATGGATCATAGAAAGAATGAGGCAAAGAAAAGGAATAGAAAAGGCTCTTTATATTTTTTTGTTTGGAAAGTAAAATTGCTTGAAAATTTTAGAGAGGAATTTGTTTGGAACATGCTTATCTGTCACAAATTTTATTGTATTTTCCCTGTTAAAAGTTAGCATTATAATTATCATCATCTCCCAATTGGTCAAGTGAGGCATACCCGTGAATCATAGTATTTTAAGAAATCAAGTCAAGTCTTCATTAGGCATCTTATCAAACAAATATTGTGCTAATATGAGTAAGATATGTGAAATGGTGTAGGTGTAGAATCATGTGTAGCTGTTTATTTTCTTGTTATCATTTATCAACTCAATGCTTTGATGTATATTATTTTCATGTATATAATTGGAAAAAAAATTAGTGAAATTTGTGCAAATGTTTAACAAAAATGAGTTTATGAAATTTCTCATTGGATCACAGTTTGAAATTCAAGTTTAATTTGGTATGATTCTGAATTTTTTTTTTCCTCTTTTGCTTTTACTCGCTCTGTTTCTAGATCTTTATCGATTCCTATTTGGGTGTTTGGTTTATATGAATGTTGGGTCTTCAGGGATGTTGGATTGAGATTTGATTGATAAGTGAAGGATTACCTCCTATTTAATTGGAGACTTTACTGAATTTTTGCAAATTTTCTTGATAAGGTATTATTTTTCTTGTTTTATTATTTCTTTAGCCACATTTGGATTTGTTGGAGTCACTTCTGATGATAGGTTGTTGATTTTGTTTTCAATATGTTTTATACAATCATCAAGTATTTCTATAGTTCAATCAAATTGTGTCTAAGGATAAATAATTTAAATATTTTTTGGGGTTATATTTGAATTGAGTTGAGATATGAGTTTTGCTGCTTTTATTTGAAAAATTGAGTGATTGAGAATATGCACGTGTGTAGGCTATCATGATCCATAGTTGTAACTTCTTGATTATTCCTTATCTTCTAAAGAATATTATGATCGTTAATTATGTAGTATTGTCATTGATATGTTAATAAATTGTACATATCTATTTAACTGTGTTTGTGAATCACTGATATATATCCAAGCAGGTAAATGGTTGTTTGTAATATATACCAAAAGAATGATGTGCATTGTTTGTTTTAGCTATTTTATTTATTTATTTAATTTTTTTGGGTGGTGACGGGGGGTTGTACGAGACCAAATCAATATGAAAACAAACAGCCTGAGGGAGGGAATCATATAGCATATGGCCCATATAGCGAATATTTCTTTTTTAATCCTTCTCTAGCTAAAGCATTTCTAATAGAACTATGATTTTCAAAATTATAATATGTTGCTAAGAACATGGAAATTCTTAAGAAGATAGGTGATCCTTTGGAGAGCTTGAACTCAATCCAATCTGTTTAGGAAATTAAAGGAGTGTAAGAAGTACTGACATTGGGTAATAACCTTTTAGTAAAGCATATTTTGATTAAAAAGACGCTTATGAATTGTGTCTATGTCACCATAGAGCGTTAATTTGAGTAGTATCTCTTCTACCTTTTTTTTTTTGTTGTTGGAGGATTTGGGTTCCTAAAAAGATAAAGTGGATGTGCGTGTCACTTTAAAAAAATATAAAAAATTTGCATTTATATCCAGAAAGGGCTTGACAAGCTTAAATAATGTATTTTTGTTCCCTTAAAATCTTTATATGCTATTCTATTAGACTTGATTTATTGTACTGTGTCATGTGCCTTCTAAAACTTTTCAGACTTCATGTTCATACGTTGGTTCTGACTTTAGGTAGTTCTATGTTGGCTATCAATAAATGACTATTTGTCAGGGCTTTGGATCAGTTGTGTGAAAAAAACAGTGAAAATACTAGAAAGTGCTTAATATATGTAGTGCATGCTTTACTGTATATAATCATTATTGGTGACAAAGAAAAGTGGAATTTAAGAGTTTTACTAGAATTCATGGAATTCTGTCAGTCCAACTTATGCCCAACATGAGTGCTTTTGCCATGTTAATGACTATTTGTTATCAACGACATCTTGTATGAAATAGCATTCTTTATGCTATTTTGGCAAGGAAGATATTTCTAATATTTTTTCCTTTTTGTTTGTTGAAAAATTTCAGATTTTATCAATCGAAAAAGAGAGAAGCATTTATTGGGTTCAAGACAACCCACCACCCCTCCATCAAGATTATTGAATGCAACCCCTTGGTTGGAAAAAAAATTGTTCCCAATCAAACAATATTTTATTATATTTATTCTAATTTCTCCTCAAGAGGTATGATTATCAGTCTTATAATATATAAATAATGGTTAAAGTTCAAGAGATGTTAGAAATAATAGCAATGGGTAGCTATGCTATCTTTCCTTATCTGAGATGATTGAGTGGGCAGTTTATCAATGCTTGGTCTAAGTCTTGGTAGTGGATTTATGAGATGCTCTTCCCCCTACTGCTGAGATGCTTCTTTGTGACTGATTTTTGGGGGCGTGCATTTTTTTTTTTTTTTGTGTGTGGCCTCTGGCCTAGGTTGGTTGGTTTGTGTTAGGATACCAAGAGAGGGCATAATCTTAAACAATGTTACCTAAAACGTGGATCGTTATGGTACGGGAAACGGGACTGGAAACTTAGATCGTCACTTGTTTTAGAACATGGTATGTTAGGGGTAAGTTTCTTTAAATCGCTTTTTTAGAATGAAATACGTTTATTTGAAACGTGATATGTTTTTTTATTGTAATAATATTGGTATGTATACATAAACACCAAAAGGATTTCAACGAATCCAAGTCATTATAAAATAAAATTCTAATGATGTGTGCGTATTTTGTATGATTGTTTTGGGAATTTTGATATTTTAGATTGGAACGCTAAATTTTGTATTCTAAATCGCTAATGATCCATGTTTTTGATCGTGCGATTCCAATTCGCAATTCGCTAGGGGAAGAGCGAATTGTGGTAACCATGGTCTTAAATAAGGAAATTTTATTCATAGAGCTACTGATCCAACTCACAAAATAAACAAGGTGATGCATGTAATGGTGGGAGATGAATAGAAGAGTTTTTGGAGGAGGGGTTTTGTCTATTCTTAAATTCAAGGATATTGTTTTTGAAAGTTCTGTACTTTTGGGTGAAGGAAGTATACCCATAATATGTAGATTCTTTTATAGAATTTTTGAGATAATTAAGACTCTTTTTTTTAGTCTGCACCTTTATTTATATATGGGTTTTCCCTATTAGAGTGCCTTTTTAGTACAATTCACTTGTCAAAAATAAATAAATAAAAATATGCAAGCTATGGAGAAGTGGTTGTGGGAAAGTTTGTGGTTTGCATGTTTTATATTTATTGTAATTTGTCTATTTTATTAGAGATAGGGTGGCTACTCTTTCTTAACTATATTGCTAGGACTTGTCATCGTGCCTAAATCCTACTACAATTTGTCGAATGGCTTGTTGATATTCCCGCTGCAACTTCTTCTGTCACACCCCGAATTCTGACCGAACCCGAGGCGCGACTGACGAGACAGAAAGTAAAATAAATAAAAGGACAAAAGTAATTAAATTCACTAAACATGCGTCCATCATCATCCATACATAAAATAACATCGAATACATTGTTCATCAGTCATTCGGGCTTAAGCCCTTACATAATAAAATACAAGTTTCATGAATCACAAATGTATCACGTGCTTCGCCCTATCAGGGCATCACTGAGTCTCACGTGGCTGGAGGATCCTCATCTGAAAAATGTTGCCCACGAATGGGTCAGCTCAACTGCTGGTATGATGAGATGCTAATGCCAGAAATAAAGCTAAGGCGTGGCATGTGCAAAGTGTACATTTATATCTAAATTCCATTCAAAGTATTGCAGTAATATATGAATGGTATGCACGACGCACCCATGCACAACTCTATGCCACACCCATGTCTCATTTACGGGTACTCCCCGATGGCTCGAAGTACCAATGCAATGGCCAATTTTGGGTTTTTCACCACAGGATCTACACTCTCATAATGCAAAGCACCATGTGCTTACCCACGCCATGTTCTCAAAGGATTCATCATATGCCAATATGCTAATGCAATCTCAATGAAACATGATTTCCACAATATAGCATGCTCGAAACAATGATACATAAATCACCAACTGATTCCACATGTAAGCATATCTCATGTAATCAACTTAAACACATGTCATGATTCGCATTCATCATTCACTAAATTTCCATAAGGTACAAATGACATATAAGCAGACATGCAACCAATTCTAAGTCATCAAGTAAACACCTTCCACATAGGCACATAAGTCATTCACAAAATATTCCTAACTTAACCTCATTTCTAACATTAGCAAAACACCATACCTGATGGGTTGGTATCAACCCTAGAAGATCGTGCACTATATGTAACTGAACCGGCGGATGAAAATGCAGGAGATCAGATCGCCCTCTCCTGTCCTGTCAGTGTCCCTAAAAGTAGAAATTACAACTCAGTCTATTGTTATTTGAATTCATGCTATTCATCAAATTTTATGTCTTTAAATTCATAGGTTTCTATTCTGTTAAATTAAACTCTACCATTGGTTCTAGGACGTTGAAGAAAATAAGTCTAGGTTCTCGTAGAACTCAATTCGGACACCGGGGTTCAAAAGGGCAAAACGGTCATTTTGCACTTTACACGTGTCCTTATATTTTGTGACCTCTTTTCACAAATCGGACTCCACGGTTGAGTCCGGAATGTTCGAGATAATAAAATTTCACTATTTGTTTACCTAATTCGGAGTTCGTTTGACTGTGTTTCAATCTAGGGGCATTTTGGTAATTTTAAAGGTTACTGCGGTTCTTTTAATTTTTGGGACCCCGTCTCGTAAAAGGGACCTCACCATTGGTCTCAGAAGGGTCGAGATAGTCAAAATACACTAATGACTTGTCCCATTTGGACTCCGGGATATTTTTGAATATTTAATTAATTAAATTAATTAAATTAAATAATTAATTAATTAATTTAATTAATTTAATTAATATTTTATTAATAATTTAATCAGGTGGGTAAAAGTGAAATTTCTAACAGTTGGGGGGTCAATTTGTAATTTCCGAAAGTTCAGGGTTTAAGGTTCAAATTCCAAAAGGTTCAAGGTTCAAATTGAAATTAGTTTAATTAGCTATTCTCAATCAGGTTAACCAAACAGGGGTTAATCCGAGAACAGGGATAGGATATCCCTGTTTCAATTTAATTCCAATTTCCTAATTTCTTATCCTTGCAACCAAACGGGCCAAATTCCATTTTAATTTAAAACAACCACGCGACACGTGGCAGGGGCGGTCCGCACCCGCCCGAATTGGACCCGACCCGAACCCGGACCCGACCCGGAACAGTACCCCTTCGTCCCCGATTTTCCGGCGACGAACCAGTAGGGTTCCGGCGCCTTCTCCGGCGCCGGCGACCGATCTCCGGTGAGATTTTTGGGGTTTCAAAATGCCATTTTCTCCCCCTTCTCACGTAGATCACATCCCCAACCTCCATTTCCCTCAAAACCTCCTCCATCTCCACGAAATAGAGGGTCAAACCCTCGGTCAACTCTCCGGCCAAACCATTTTCCCACACTTTCCCCTACTGTTTTAAACCCAAATCACTTCCATTCACTTTCTGCACCTCACCCCATGTTTTTCCCCCTTTTTAAACCAAGGTTTACACATAAAATATCAAACCCAACACCCCATGACCGTGACCTGCAACAGGGAAGTTCTCCCTCTCCCCTTAACCATTTCTTCTCATTCTTTTTGCAAATTAATCCCTACATTATGCTCTATACGATTCTACAATTTAAATCAATTAAAATGCTTTAAAAAAAAAATCGAAACAGGAGCAGTCCACTTACCAATGATTTTCGGATTTTTTCCTTTTTTTTTGGTTTGCTTCCGTTCTCCTTCTGTTCCTCTTGGTTACTTCTGCTTCTCCAGAACTCTCTCTCTCTCTCGGTTTCTCTCTTCTTTCTCTTTCCTTCCTTCTCTTCTCTTCCCACCCGAGACCAACTCTCTTTTTCTCTTCACTTTCTCTCTCTATATCTCTCTCTTTCTCTCTCTCTCTCTCACGACAGATCTGCCCCTCCCCACTCTCTTCACTCATGTATACCTACAAAACCCCACTCATGCACTCACCTAACCCCCCTTACACACCCACTGCCATACACCACCTCCCTTTGAGTGTATAACACTCCACACACGCACCCACACGGCACACACACATACACACTGTTCTATACACATATATATATATACACATATATATTTACACATTTAAATACACATACTCATATGTACACTCATATATACACCAACAATTTAATTTAAATAATATATACATACATACATCATAATAATAATAATAATAATAATAATAATAATAATAATAATAATAATAATAATAAATTTTTATTTACAAAGAATAAATAATAATAAAAAAAAAAAAATTTCATGTTATAACATCCTTCCCTCCTTACAAAAATTTCGTCCCGAAATTTAAAACAACATAAAACAAAAGAAAAATGTATCACTGATCAAACAACTCAGGGTACCTAACTCGAACCTCGGCCTCACGCTCCCAAGTAGCCTCCTCAACCCCATGGTGGTTCCAACGAACCTTGACCAAAGGGATGGTCCTGCCTCGCAAAACCTGGTCCCTCGAGTCCAATATCTCTACGGGTCTCTGGTCATAGGAAGCGTCCCCCTCTAACTGAAGATCTACCCAGTCAAGTACATGTGAGGGGTCGGGATGGTACTTCCTCAGCATAGATACATGGAAGACGTCATGAACTCCAGATAGCTGCGGTGGTAAGGCCAGCTTATAAGCCACCTCACCAACTCTCCCAAGAATCTCAAAGGGACCTATAAATCGTGGCTATAGCTTCCCACCGCGCCCAAATCTCCTCAAACCTCGTCTGGGAGATACCTTGAGGAACACATGGTCCCCCACCTCAAATGCCAAGGGCCGCCGCCTCCTATCTGCATAACTCCTCTGGCGGCTCTGGGCTGTCAACAATCGCTGTCTGATCACCTGTATCTTGTCCGTGGTCTCACGAACAATATCAGGTCCCAAAGCAGCTGTCTCTCCCACCTCAGTCCAACATACCGGGGAACGGCACGGCCTACCATATAATGCCTCAAATGGTGCCATCTCTATACTGGACTGGTAGCTGTTGTTGTAGGCGAACTCAACCAAGGCAAGGTGATCCTCCCAGCTACCTCTAAAGTCCATGACACAGGCCCTGAGCATATCCTCCAAGATCTGAATAGTGCGCTCTAACTGGCCATCCGTCTGTGGGTGGAAGGCAGTACTAAACTGCAGCTGGGTCCCCAAGGCTGTCTGGAAGCTCTGCTAGAACCGTGCGGTGAAACGTGGGTCCCTGTCAGAAACTATGGATACCGGTACCCCATGTAGTCGTACTATCTCTCGAATGTACAACCTACTGAGGGCGTCTGATGAGTCAGTCACTCTGATCGGCAAAAAATGGGCGGACTTCGTCAGTCTATCCACAATAACCCAAATCGCATCATGGCCCCTAGGTGACTTCGGGAGACCCATCACGAAATCCATGGTAACATGCTCCCACTTCCACTCGGCTACCGGTAGTGGCTGTAGCAAACCTCCAGGCCTCTGGTGCTCAGCCTTCACCTGCTGGCACGTGAGACACCTAGCCACAAACTGTGCCACATCTGCCTTCATCCCAGTCCACCAATACTGACGGCGCAGATCATGATACATCTTGGTGCCCCCTGGGTGCACCGCTAAGCGTGAATGGTGGAAATCCCTAAGGACATCAGTCCTAAGAGACTCGGGAACGAAGACTCTACCCCTGTATCTCAAACCAAGGTTAGAATGGACTGTCCATCCCTCAAATCCCTCAGGGCTACCAATCCGTGCCCTGATCTGCTCGGCCTCAGTATCCAGCAACTACGCCTCTATAACTCTGGTCAGAAGGGTAGGCTGTACACACAAGCTGAATAAAGTGGCGTGTCCCTCAGACTCGGTCAGCTCTAAGTCAAACTCCCCAATAACTCCCATCATCTCCCACTCTCTGATGGCTAGGCTGGCTAAGGTGCTGTTCGGTCTCCGACTGAGTGCATCAGCTACGACGTTGGCCTTCCCAGGATGGTACTGAAGGTCAAAGTCGTAGTCCTCTAGGTACTCCATCCATCTCCTCTGTCGAAGGTTCAGATCCTTCTGTGTAAAGATATACCTGAGGCTCTTGTGGTCCGAGAACACCTCAAATCTCACCCCATATAAATAGTGTCGCCAGCTCTTAAGAGCAAAGATGACGGCAGCCAACTCTAGATCGTGGGTGGGGTAGTTCTTCTCATGGCACTTCAACTGGCGAGAACCATAAGCTACTACCCGGCCTTCCTGCATAAATACACAACCCAGTCCCTCTCGGGAAGCATCACAGTACACTGTATAACCCAGGCCTCCCTCGGGGATAATCAGGACGGGAGCTGAAGTCAATCTCCTCTTCAGCTCCTGGAATGACTGCTCACAGTCGTCGGTCCACTGAAATCTGACGCCCTTGCGTGTCAGCCGGGTCATCGGCGCGGCAAGGCGGGAAAATCCCTCTACAAAACGACGGTAGTACCCTGCTAACCCCAAGAAACTCTGTATCTCAAATACGTTCCTCGGCCTCTCCCAGCTCATAACAGAGTCGACCTTAGAAGGGTCAACAGATACTCCACTCCCAGATACCACGTGGCCCAAGAACTGTACCTCCTGGAGCCAGAACTCGCACTTGGAGAGCTTGGCAAACAGCCTATGCTCTCTCAAGATCTGTAACACAGTCCGTAGGTGGAAAGCATGCTCATCCTCAGAAGGTGAGTAAATCAGAATATCGTCCACAAACACCACCACGAACTGATCTATGTACTGACCGAAGACACAGTGCATCAAATCCATGAATGCCGCTGGGGCATTCGTCACACCAAATGGCATCACCACGAACTCAAAGTGACCATAGCGAGTGCGGAAGGCTGTCTTCGCTATGTCCTCCTCTCGCACTCTCAACTGATGATACCCAGATCGAAGATCAATCTTCGAGAAACATCTCGAACCTCTCAACTGATCAAACAAGTCATCGATCCTGGGTAACGGGTACTTGTTCTTAATAGTCACCCGGTTCAGCCTCCGGTAGTCCACACATAACCGCAACGTCCCGTCCTTCTTCTTCGCAAAGAGTGCTGAGGCACCCCAAGGAGAAGTGCTAGGACGGATGAACCCCTTACCCTGAAGGTCTGTCAGCTGCTCCCTCAGCTCTCTCAACTCTACTAGAGCCATGCGATATGGTGGAATAGATATGGGTACAGTACCGGGGATAAGCTCGATGGTAAACTCTACCTCCCGCCTCGGCGGCAAACTAGTCAAGCTGTCGGGAAATACGTCAGGAAACTCCTCTACTACCGGTGGTAACACAACCCCTGTAGCCTCACTATCCCCTGCAATCATACTGGCCAACATATAGCTATGGGCTCCCCAACTCCTAGAGTCGTACAAGGGTGGTACCAGGAAATCCCCACGGTCCCCCGTGAAATAAAAACAATCCCCCTCAGGAGTGCACACCGTAACTCTCCCCCTGAAACAATCGATGCTAGCCCGGAAGGTAAACAGCCAATCCATACCCAAGATAACATCGAAGCTAGTCATATCAAGCACAATAAAATCAAAGCAAAGAGTACGGTCAGCTATCTCAAGTGAACAACCCCTACAAACCCTGGTCAATGTCACACTACCCCCAACAGGGGTATCAACACGTAGCGGTGGATCCATCCGATCTATAGTCAACCCCAAAGACATGGCAAATGCAGTGGATATAAAAGAATGTGATGCACCAGAGTCTATCAACACGCTAGCCCATGAACTGAACATAAGAAAGGTACCTCGTACTACTGATGGCCCAGCAGTAGAAGCCTCTGGGGTAGTAACTGCGTACACCCTGCCCTGTACGGTCTGACCCTATCTGCCTCCCCCTCTCTGCCCCTGCTGTTCTCCCCCTCTCGGGGCTGGAGCTCTAACACTCAATGCCGAAGATGCTGGCTGATAGTAAGGTGCTGGGGGTCTATAGCCTGACTGTGTCTGGGGTAAAGGCACCTGGGTGGGCTGGAAATAGTGGGGCCTCGGTGCGCTCTGGGAAGTCTGCCCCTGAGGACAGTGGGCCTTGACATAGCCCGGCTGATGACAAGTATAGCACACTGGTGTGGCCCTCCAGGCCTGACTCTGAGACGGGGATGGAAGTGGTAGCTGGCTCGGCCCTGTCCCTGATCCCTGACTAGGATCTCTCTGTGGGCAATCAGCCATCCTGTGGCCAGGCTGTCCACACTGGTAGCATGTGATGGTCAACTGTGGTGCCCCCCCTCGAGGAGTAATAGACACAGTGGGCTGGGGAGCTAAAAGCTGCATAGGCCTCTGGGATGTAGATGGAGAAGAGGTACTGCCTCGGAATCTCTTCGGCGGCCTCCTACCAGAATGAGCTGGGACGGTCACAGTAGGCTGAGCTGGTGTAAGTGCTAGTGTTGTGGCTGGCCTGGTCTGAGTCCGGGACTCCCTGATCCCTCTGAGATCTGCCAACTCCCTCTCTACCCTCGTGGCCCTGATCACAGCCTCCTCGTAAGTGTCAATGATGTGACCCGCCAGCCTATCTCTGATAGAGGTCTTCAGCCCCTCTAGAAAATGATAAACTCTCAGCTCCTCCACCCCAATAATGTGCGGGGCAAACCTGCCCAATGCGGTAAACTGGGACTCATACTGCGTCACGGTCATGTCCCTCTGTAGCAAGGTCTCAAACTCTCTCCTGAACCCGACCCTAGCAGTCGCTGGAAAGTAGTGGTCATTGAACATGGCCACAAATGCATCCCACCCCTCTCCGAACCTGCTAATCCTGCCGGCAGATACCTTCCACCACTGGCTCGCTAGCCCTGTAAACTGGAAGGTGGCACATCGGATCCTCAGGTGTGGCTCAACAATCCCTAGTGAGTCCAGGATCCTCACAATCTGGTCCAGCCACTCCTCGGCCACCAAAGGATCAGGCTGTCCTGCAAATGACGGTGGCCTCATACGCTGAAACGCCTTCATGACGAAGGTGTCTCTGGTCTCCCCACCGGCCGCTCTGGCCACGGCACCGGCAGCCCTGGCCTCGGCATCAGCAGCCCTGGCCTCAGCATCAGTGGTCCGGGCCTCCTGCATAGCACGGAAGCACTCCTGTATAATGGTCGCCAAATCTCTGGCGCCAATAGTCTACCCCACCTCCTCCACAGGGGCTGGAGCAATATCCTCCTCAGTTGTACTATGCTCGGGAACGTCAGCTGGGGCAACTACCTCCTCAACCACATCAGGAATAGGGGCAGCAGCTCTGGGTCTGCCACGACGAGGCTGGGCGGCACCTCGAGGCGCACCCCTACCCCTACCCCCTCTGGGTGGTCTGCCTCTCGTAGGAGCTCGTCTAGGAGGCATATCTACAAGTCCAAGAGAAAATTTTAGTATCACTTCTTCACGTAATCACAATAAGGCATGCATTAGGACACACAATCATGTAGCACATAAGATCCTATCACATGCTGCTAACAGTTCACACTAAGTCCCATTCTTTTCCCTAGGGTCTCATGGTGTTAAACAACACCCCACAGTCTCTAGGTATTCAAACCTATGCTCTGATACCACGTTGTCACACCCCGAATTCTGACCGAACCCGAGGCGCGACTGACGAGACAGAAAGTAAAATAAATAAAAGGACAAAAGTAATTAAATTCACTAAACATGCGTCCATCATCATCCATACATAAAATAACATCGAATACATTGTTCATCAGTCATTCGGGCTTAAGCCCTTACATAATAAAATACAAGTTTCATGAATCACAAATGTATCACGTGCTTCGCCCTATCAGGGCATCATTGAGTCTCACGTGGCTGGAGGATCCTCATCTGAAAAATGTTGCCCACGAATGGGTCAGCTCAACTGCTGGTATGATGAGATGCTAATGCCAGAAATAAAGCTAAGGCGTGGCGTGTGCAAAGTGTACATTTATATCTAAATTCCATTCAAAGTATTGCAGTAATATATGAATGGTATGCACGACGCACCCATGCACAACTCTATGCCACACCCATGTCTCATTTACGGGTACTCCCCGATGGCTCGAAGTACCAATGCAATGGCCAATTTTGGGTTTTTCACCACAGGATCTACACCCTCATAATGCAAAGCACCATGTGCTTACCCACGCCATGTTCTCAAAGGATTCATCATATGCCAATATGCTAATGCAATCTCAATGAAACATGATTTCCACAATATAGCATGCTCGAAACAATGATACATAAATCACCAACTGATTCCACATGTAAGCATATCTCATGTAATCAACTTAAACACATGTCATGATTCGCATTCATCATTCACTAAATTTCCATAAGGTACAAATGACATATAAGCAGACATGCAACCAATTCTAAGTCATCAAGTAAACACCTTCCACATAGGCACATAAGTCATTCACAAAATATTCCTAACTTAACCTCATTTCTAACATTAGCAAAACACCATACCTGATGGGTTGGTATCAACCCTAGAAGATCGTGCACTATATGTAACTGAACCGGCGGATGAAAATGCAGGAGATCAGATCGCCCTCTCCTGTCCTGTCAGTGTCCCTAAAAGTAGAAATTACAACTCAGTCTATTGTTATTTGAATTCATGCTATTCATCAAATTTTATGTCTTTAAATTCATAGGTTTCTATTCTATTAAATTAAACTCTACCATTGGTTCTAGGACGTTGAAGAAAATAAGTCTAGGTTCTCGTAGAACTCAATTCGGACACCGGGGTTCAAAAGGGCAAAACGGTCATTTTGCACTTTACACGTGTCCTTATATTTCGTGACCTCTTTTCACAAATCGGACTCCACGGTTGAGTCCGGAATGTTCGAGATAATAAAATTTCACTATTTGTTTACCTAATTCGGAGTTCGTTTGACTGTGTTTCAATCTAGGGGCATTTTGGTAATTTTAAAGGTTACTGCGGTTCTTTTAATTTTTGGGACCCCGTCTCGTAAAAGGGACCTCACCATTGGTCTCAGAAGGGTCGAGATAGTCAAAATACACTAATGACTTGTCCCATTTGGACTCCGGGATATTTTTGAATATTTAATTAATTAAATTAATTAAATTAAATAATTAATTAATTTAATTAATAATTTATTAATAATTTAATTAGGTGGGTAAAAGTGAAATTTCTAATAGTTGGGGGGTCAATTTGAAATTTCTGAAAGTTCAGGGTTTAAGGTTCAAATTCCAAAAGGTTCAAGGTTCAAATTGAAATTAGTTTAATTAGCTATTCTCAATCAGGTTAACCAAACAGGGGTTAATCCGAGAACAGGGATAGGATATCCCTGTTTCAATTTAATTCCAATTTTCTAATTTCTTATCCTTGCAACCAAACGGGCCAAATTCCATTTTAATTTAAAACAACCACGCGACACGTGGCAGGGGCGGTCCGCACCCGCCCGAACCAGACCCGACCCGAACCCGGACCCGACCCGGAACAGTACCCCTTCGTCCCCGATTTTCCGGCGACGAACCAGTAGGGTTCCGGCGCCGGCGACGGATCTCCGGTGAGATTTTCGGGGTTTCAAAATGCCATTTTCTCCCCCTTCTCACGTAGATCACATCCCCAACCTCCATTTCCCTCAAAACCTCCTCCATCTCCACGAAATAGAGGGTCAAACCCTCGGTCAACTCTCCGGCCAAACCATTTTCCCACACTTTCCCCTACTGTTTTAAACCCAAATCACTTCCATTCACTTTCTGCACCTCACCCCATGTTTTTCCCCCTTTTTAAACCAAGGTTTACACATAAAATATCAAACCCAACACCCCATGACCGTGACCTGCAACAGGGAAGTTCTCCCTCTCCCCTTAACATTTCTTCTCATTCTTTTTGCAAATTAATCCCTACATTATGCTCTATATGATTCTACAATTTAAATCAATTAAAATGCTTTAAAAAAAATCGAAACAGGAGCAGTCCACTTACCAATGATTTTCGGATTTTTCCCTTTTTTTTTGGTTTGCTTCCGTTCTCCTTCTGTTCCTCTTGGTTACTTCTGCTTCTCCAGAACTCTCTCTCTCTCTCGGTTTCTCTCTTCTTTCTCTTTCCTTCCTTCTCTTCTCTTCCCACCCGAGACCAACTCTCTTTTTCTCTTCACTTTCTCTCTCTATATATCTCTCTCTCTCTCT
Organism: Nyssa sinensis; assembly: GCA_008638375.1. NCBI lineage: Eukaryota > Viridiplantae > Streptophyta > Magnoliopsida > Cornales > Nyssaceae > Nyssa > Nyssa sinensis. Next base: position 41,770,255 of record CM018047.1, on the reverse strand, counting down.
CTCTCACGACAGATCTGCCCCTCCCCACTCTCTTCACTCATGTATGCCTACAAAACCCCACTCATGCACTCACCTAACCCCCCTTACACACCCACTGCCATACACCACCTCCCTTTGAGTGTATAACACTCCACACACGCACCCACACGGCACACACACATACACACTGTTCTATACACATATATATATATATATACACATATATATTTACACATTTAAATACACATACTCATATGTACACTCATATATACACCAACAATTTAATTTAAATAATATATACATACATACATCATAATAATAATAATAATAATAATAATAATAATAATAATAATAATAATAATAATAATAATAATAATAAATTTTTATTTACAAAGAATAAATAATAATAAAAAAAAAAATTTCATGTTATAACATCTTCACCCCCAGCTACATATATATGTTGAAGTAGTTCAAAACTATATGTTGTAATGGCACAATGAATTTTGATTCTTGCTTAGCTTGATTTCTTGAGAGAGAACAAAAGAATATTTATATTTTTAATGGGTTTTTAGGTCTTGTTCCTCCTTTGGTTGTGTTTATTATAGCTTTCCCCATATATATGTCCATATATGTGGATAGAAATGATTTGAATAGAAAAAAACATTTGTAGGAATATTTCTAGGATTGTGTTCTGTTAATATTTCATCAATTTCCTTTTCTTTTGTGGGCTCCTTTCTTAAAAATTAAATCTTGCATAAACGATTTTTACTACTTTAAGTTAATAATTGTGCATTGGTTAATGAAGCTCCCTTTCCTAAATGTTAAATTTTGAGACTTTTTATGATTAAGTGCATGAATGTATTTTGTAGCTGCGGTGGCATGGGAAGTAGGGAAGTCAAGGTGATTATTTAAGTACTAAACTAAATGAAATTTACATTCATGTAAATTTGTATTAACATCTAACACTGTCTGAGATTAAAAAACTGCTAATTTGGACAAAATTCTTTGAGATTTTCATTAATAAATTAAGCCCTGGACTCTGAAATTATTACCTATGCTTGAATGGGATTGGTAGTGGTTTGGGTTCTTTAACTTTGTTCTAAAATTTAATGTCCCTTTTATTGTAGAGACGAACACCTGTGTTTTCTCGCATATTAGTTCAGAAAGTAGGAGGGTATGAATATGTCCTTTGTTGCATCTCTTGTGTTAATTTATCTTGTGAATCAGACATGACATGGTGATATTACTAATGAAATTATGGCATAACACAGAGTGGCACATAGTTAAATCATAGAAATTGTAAACTATAATTCCACTACCGAGCTCAATGAATCTAATATAGTGATTGGAATGCTAGAGCCATAAACCAATTTCAATTGTAGATTATTATCTATTTTTCATTTTTATTTTTAGTTTGTTGGATAGAGGTGCTAAATTTCAAACAATGCCAAAAATAAGAAATAAGATTATGTTTTTAAACTTTCTATGGGACTTTCCATCTTTGGATATTTGGGATTTGTACCACTCATATTTATGTTTTCTTTCTGTCAGATTAGTCCTATTAATTGTGATTGCATGATATGGCCTAATGAGCATGTAGAGTATGCCCTTCTTCCCAGGTGTTGAACATTTTCTTCTCTCAATCTATAGTAAGACAACTTTTGCAAAATATAATTATTTTTTTTATCAATGATGGTTTAGGATAAGCCTGTAATGTGCACCTCAAATCTCTCTTCCATCTGCTGCATTATATTCCTTGGACAGATTAATGACTACCATATTATCAATTTTTGGATAAGCCTGTTCTGAATCTTACTACTATTTCCAGTGATAATACAACATTACAAATTTACCTTTTCAATGGTATGTTTTATTTACTGCCTTCTTAGAAAGGAAAAAGAGTATGAAATATTGATTCTTCTCAAATCATGCCACCTAATGGTATGGAGAGGGGAACTGCTACCATTTCACTTTATAGCAAGGAGCATTCTAATAATTTACTTGCATAGCCTTTTGAAGTGAAATGGTGGTAACATGCCTCCCTAATGGGTACTATTAAAATTTGAAGGCCGAACTCCCAATTAGCTCGATCCTTTAAACCCAAGTGTTAAGGAGAGGTAGAGAGGGCTCTTATATATTGTGCAGGTGGGCTGTGCAAAGGCGATGTGGGATTAACGCTAAGGACAATCCAACACACCCCCTTGACCTCAATGGCCTACAAGACTGGTTGCGGCAACGTCCAACAGAACTGGCTGTTGGGATAGGCTGAAGTAAAAGCCCAACCTGGCTCTAATACCATATTGAAATTTGGAGGCCCAACTCCCAATTAGCTCGATCCTTAAAACCCAGGTGTTAAGGAGAGGTAGAGAGGGCTCTTATATATTGTGCAGGTGGGCTGTGCAAAGGCGATGTGGGTTTAACACTGAGGACAATCCAACAGGTACTATGGCAGTTTGGTTATGACTGTAGCCAAAGCTTTTAGCAATTTTCCTAAAGCCAAACCTAATGTGGTTTTACTCTAGAGCATCCTGCATATGCATGTATTTGATGTTATTTTTATCTAAATTACAGCCGAATTATCAACCTTGCATTGGTTAAGTAGGTTTATTTCCTCTTTACATGGGAGCAACTGATAGACTGCTGCTAAACTCTGCTCATGAAGAAGTATACTTCAAGGGAATGCCAATGTACAAAGGAACTGTATGCCGACTCAAAACTTTGCTTGGAATTCTTAATTGTAATATTCCTTAGTTTTTATTTACAATAAAACGTGAGCCATCCAATGGGGTGTGTATATATCATGTTTATTCCATAGATTTTATTCCCTGTAATTCACTTTACCAAAGTTTAACAAATCTTTCTTTTTTCCCTTGTATGAAAAAATTACCTTAGTTTTGGTCGATGAACAGGCAAAGATTGGTGCTAGGAGTAAATGCAAATTGTATGTTACTTATATTATAGATCGTTCTTCATTTTTCTAATGCTTTGGGAAATGTCAATAAAAATATTGTAAGCTTCTTATAGACGCCACACTTTTTTTTTCACTTTTGTAAAATCACGTGTGTGTATATGGTAAATGATACTTTTAGAAACAATTTTTAGGTGGTCTGAGGAAATATTCTCACGTATGTGGATTTAAGCCACCATGAATGACTTATAATTAATGGTGAAACAGTCAAAATATTTATGTTCACACAAATTCAAAAATTCATCCATTTTTGTATATTTATAAATAAAAAAATTATTATTTATTTGAAAAAAAGAATTTTTAAAATGATAAATTACATTAACTCCTTTCAATGTTTTTTTAATTATAAGAATCTCCTTTTTATTTTAGTTTTCTTCTTAGAATATTATATTTAAATACTTAAATTATTTCAAAACTCATTCACGTGCAACGCACGTGCATCTTTACTAGTATAAAGAAAGATCTGTATATCCAGGAAGTACGTCTGGAAAAATGGGCTGGTCGAAACGGTTTGGATAGTTGTAAATGGCTCGGATCAAAATGAGTCGAAACACATAATTAAGCGGGTCAACCCGGATTTGACCCGTTCTTTTTCCTCATCTTCCTCTTTACCACCCCTTTCCTTTTTTGTTTTTTTCTTTTTCCACTTAAGGTTGCCAAACATATATTATTTTGCATTAGTTCTAATAGCTTCATGAATCCCCAACAGAAAAAAAAAAAAAAAAAAAAAAATCAAATGAAATGATATACTGTCCTTACCAAGGACACCACTAGCTCAATTAGCATTAGGTCTCTCATAAACATCAGACACTACTACTGCCCAATATGTCAAACATGAGCAATTTATAAAATAATTGAACAATCATAAAACAAAGTGCTGATAGATATTCCTATTACAAAAAAAAAAAAAATCATGTTGCAGCAATTGGTAATAGCTCTTTGTTCATTTCTCATACCATCCCATATTATGCTTAATATGTACATTAGTTTATTTTCAAAATAATTCCTTCACTGGAATTATTTTCTGGCAAATGACCACCATTAACAGGGCGATTAGTCAATTTACAAAACCTATAAACCCATGCATTAATTATCGTCAAAGTATTCATGCACATAATCTATACAAATGCATAATAAAGCTTCATTGATAATTTGAGGATATATGCAATGAGAATTTATATAACTTTCTTTCTCCCCTTTTGGGTACATTATATATACAAAGTTATTCACAATAAAAAAATATTCATAGTATTATTATAATTTTTCTTTCACCCGATACATACTGAGATTTCTACCCCCTTAAACCTATGTGCCCTAAGTAATTAAAACTCCCGACTTCTCGCTCATGTTTAGAAATTCTTAAGCACCAACCACCTTTTAAGTAACAGATCATTGATTAGAACATTTATTAGAAACTATTCACAGGACCCCGTATGATAGTAGCTTGTATATACAATGGATGATTTATGTGTTAGTTAATAAACTTGATTTTTTTAGGAAGTCTTGGATACAAAAATAGACACATTAGATGCATATATGTAGATGAGGGATGTATTTACATTATTCATGTATGTCTTGGATTGAAGCTAGTAATATGGCACTACATGTACTTGATTAGATGCATATCTTTGTAATCCTATAAATACGTATGTACTCTAGCTATTTTGTAAAGGTGGAATGGAATAAGAGCTATATTAGGGACACCACGTTCATGTATTATGTTTAGACACCACCCTCTCTCATTTCTACTTCTTCCTTTAGAGTTTTTTGTGTGGATCAAATAGAACCTTATTTTCAAACATTGTGTAGGAAATTTACTCTTCCATATCATCTTTAGTGTAACTTCCAAAGGCATACAACATCAGTCAGAATGGATAGTAAGAAATGTTGGGTAGTGTGGATCCTAATAAGGCCAAATTTTTTTTAAGGTATTTTTAATATTTCACATTATTTTCCTGTTATCTTAATTCTATGTATTTATAGTTGAGAAGCCGCATCTCATTGTAACTTGTAATTTTTTCAAATCATAGTGAAACCGCAACATTTATGGACGTAACTCTATTCTGGGGTGAACCACATAAATCTTTGTGTTCTTGTGCTTTTAGATTTGTTTTCTTGTTTGCTTTCGTATCTCACCAATCTTGATTTGGTGATTATATTCTTAACAAAGAAATGTGACGAAAGATGTGGTGGTTTGATGAACCTAAGAAGCAAGGAGAAATTAAAAGTGCCACTAGTATGATCACAAAGTTGTCGCCCATGAATGTAACCAAAGTGGTTAGCCAACTCACCACTAAATATGAATGCTATGGACATCATAGCAAGTGCTATTCCTAGTAGCGACAATGCCACTTTTAAGGCAACAATCATTGAACTGAGGTCGCCCAATTGTGCCCATATCAAGCTGACTGCAACAATGATGGAACTATACATAGCTATGGTGTCACAAATTACAAATTCCTAAAATTTCACCTTTTCTAACATGGTTGCTGTCACAGGATTAATTTTTGCTCTGCAGCAATGTCACCCCAGTGATGGCGTTACCTCTGCAACCAGCCCTCAAACACGTTAGGCAACACACACACAAAGTAAACACAGCATAACGCACATGTTTATAGGAAAAACACTTCCAAACCTTTATATTGACATCAATCAGATTACAAAGGAATACTAATCTAACCAAAGGCTCTCTACTTTCAATTGCGGGGCCTTGGTGTGCTTAAATACACAAGGAAGATATATCTAGGGCCATATCTTCATACATCCATTCTCTATATAAAATATTTTTCCTTGGACAATATCATTGTTGATATAGATGTTGAAAATTGAATTTTTGTCGTTTCAAAATTTTAAAATTTGTTTATCCACATTGATTCTTGATATGTCTTTATTTGTATTTGTATTGTTTTATTTTATTTGCAAGTTTTTTTGTACTATACAATGTGAGGAATTGAACTCTAACTAAAAGGAACTACCAATTATTCTCCAATGTACAATTATCACAAACAATTAAAATGAGATGCTATAGAAGGCACTATTCCTTAAAACGCAAACTTCTAGCAACTTTTTGTTCATCACAATACCTAATCTTTCTTGTATTGAAAAATTCAAATTGTTATAATTGGAAAACAAACTGTCACTATTTTAGATAATGATGAAAGGTATGAGTAGAATATTGTACTATGTTTGCTAATAGTCTTGGGAAAATTCAAAATCACTTACATGTTTACTTCAATCATGTAAGTGATTTTGCTTTTATTCCATTGAGACATTGATTACCACAATCATTTTTATATCCTTGTATAAAAATGCTAAAATTTCACAAATGTTAGAAGTTCCACAATCATTTTTAGTTATTTATCAATACTAACTTTGTTTGATGACTTTTATTGTGTGGTTAATCTTAACTTCTTTCTCATAATTAATCTTCTCCTCACTCCCTTAGATTTATATCCCTATGCTATTGGTGTACACTTGGTGAGTTTTTTTGCTCTGCAACCCTGCAGATTTTTGTGTTCCATTTAAATAATTTAAATGTTCTTTTTGAAAAAATTAATTTTTGGGCAATGCTTGACTTCACACTGGACAAAAGGAACCTCCTCTATCCCTGCTTTCCGAGGTACCTCTACATCTAGTATCAGACGATTCTATTGATTTCGTCTGGGTGCAAAACAGAGGAGTTTTAGTACCTCTACATTACACATGTCCTTTCTAGTTTTATTTTTTAATTAAAATTAAATAGTCACATAATATACATATAATTGCATATATGACATAATAAAAATTACATGTATGTGGGTAAGAGGAGGTTCTTCCTGCCTAGCGTGGAGTCAAACACTGTCCTTAATCTTTTATTTTGTGAAGGGCTGTTACAATGTATGTAAGAGTTCAGTTTGAGAGCTTAGACCCTATAATTGGTATTTCTAACAAAAAATAGTAGGTCTATTGAAATGTTTTTAATTAGTTGTGAAATTTAAATAAGTATAATTTACTCTAATAAGTGTGGTTGTATTAGAATGTGATTTTATTATTTTTTTAATTATTTTGTTTCATATAGAATTGATTTTGTCGCTATAATTAATATAAAAAAATTTCAATTAGTTTTGGAATTTTTGAATCATTGAGTTTTTTTTTTGCTATGAAATAAATATAATTTACATTAGTATGTGATTTTATCATTTTTTTATTAATTTGTTTCATATAAAATTCATTTTGTGGTTATAATCAATTAAAAAAATTGGTATTGGATGCTCATTCTCTATCTAAAAACCATTGATTCTATAAAACTCACCTCATCCTATCTATGTTTGTTAGGACTATTCGTCGCATGTATTAGCTAATCTATGAGACAAAAGTGTCATTGACTTGTAATGTTTACCAAGTTATTGAATTTGGAGTCCTTAAACTTTGTGATCATTGAAAAATGTGTCTACTTCCAGTTAAAAGCTATCTTATTTTCGCATGACTCCTACATACTCATATGACGAAAGATTGGTAAGCATTTGGTTAGTTTGGATCAGATCTATCTCACACACACACACACACACTCTTATGCATTAAATTTGATTTACTATTTTAATATGTGAAAGTATATAGTGCAGATGGTTCAATAAATAATAGTAGCTGACTTAACTATACCTAGCACTAAAAGATTGTAAAAGTGGGTTATTATATGTCATTAACCTAAAACAAAAATTTTTAAGGTTTTTTCACAATATTTGTTCGAATGAATCATGGGTTCGTTTACACAAATCATGAATTCATGCGCACGAATATTCCAGTGTGTTTTTCGTATATATGAATGAAATATTCATTCGATCTTTCAATCAAATGAATTTTTCATAAATCCATTCGTTGGATATTCGTTCAAACGAATGATCCAATGAATTTTTCAGTAGCTTGTAAATCACATTTGTTCGATAGTTTGCTCAAACGACTTGAGGTTCGTGCGAGCGAACACCCAATTCGTGGGAACAAACTGCGCTTAAATTAGTTTTCTAATTTGATTTAAACAATGCAATTTTCTTTCCAAAACTTATCTTATATAAGGATTTGATCCCTAGTTTGTGGGAGGACTTTTAGCTGTTATCAAAAAGAGTTTCTAAACTTTCTAAAAGTATTTTTCTTCATATGTATTTTGCACACATAGATTAAATCCTTGAAGAAAGAACATGAATATCATCTTCTACATTGTTCGTTGAGTACAAGCTTATGAATTTTAAGTTTGTGCAATCAGTAGAGTTCGAGGTTGCTTGAAGTTTGCAACTATGCTTGAATTACCGTTCGTGGAGTTCGAAGCGGCATGTACACTTGAAAGGTACTTGTGGATTCGAGTTTGAGAAGATTCAGATTATCAACAAGGCTTGAGGGACTAAGACTGAGTTGTATAGAATCTGTAATCATCGAACCTCTTCTAGTGGATTTACATCTGGGTCTGCATCTCGGAGTTTTCCAAAGTAGATTCAATTGATCTGTGGCGGTTTCCTCGTTAACAAATTTGGTGTAGTCTCTATATTTTTACTATTGATTTATTTATTATTGCTATTGTTTATCATTGTATATTACTGAATTTGATTACATCCACTAGTAAGAAAATTTACCATAGTTAAACAAATAATTTTTGTTAGTTATTAAGACCTATTCACCCCCTCTCTAGGTCTAATTCTTGACATCTAGACATAGATTGGATCCCTCAAAGTGGTATCAAAGCTTAATCTTAGGTATTAGATTGATTCTATATTTGTCCATATGGGTAATCATGAAAAAGTTTCTGTATCTCGTCCTCCATTGTTCGATGGTATTAATTAATTATGCATATTGGGAAGCTAAGATGAAGGCATTCCTTAGATCTATTGATGAATGTGTCTGGTTGACTGTTGTTAGTGGTTGGACCCATCCCACCGTCGTAGCTACAGACAAAAAACCAACTGAACTTAAACCAGGAATTGAATGAAGTGAACTAGAACTTAGAATGGGTGGTTACAATACTAAAAAGGTTTGAATGTAATTTTCAATGCCGTTAATACTGATGAGTTTTGGCGTATTATGACATGTGAGACATCTAAAGATACTTGGGGAATCCTACAGATTACCCATAAAGGTATGATTGCATTTAAAAGGTCCAAACTCCAAATGTTGACCTCTAAGTTTGAATCACTTAGAATGGATAAGTCTGGATCATTTGATGATTTTTATGCAAAATTAAGTGATGTTGTCAATTCTTCTTTTAATCTTGGAGAAAGGATTGAGGAGCACAAAATTGTGCACAAATTGTTAAAATTTTTACCTGAGCGATTTCAACCAAAAGTCACTACTATAGAAGAAAGCAAAGATGTTAACTACATGAAAGTTGATGAGTTGGTAGGTTCACTTCAAACCTATGAGTTGAATTGTAAACAAAATAGGAGACAAAAGAGCATAGCCTTGAAATTTGTTCAAGAGAATCTGAAGAGGAACAAGACACTGAGTCTGCATATTTTAATGATGATGACCTAGCTTTGTTTGTCAAAAGATTCAATAGATTCCTTAAAGGTAGAAAAAATAATTCATCCAATCAAGGTAGAAAAAATAATTCATCTGATCAAGGAAGCTCTTCTAGAAAGTCTAATTCAATCTCAAACAACTCAAAGAGCAAATCAATCTCTAGCAGTGATAGGAGAAAAACCTCAAATCAATCATTTGGTTCATCTCCCATAGAATGCTATGATTGCCATAAGTATGGTCATATCGTAACAGATTATCCCAACAAAAAGAAAAACAAAGGGAATAGTAATTCTAGGGCAATTACCTCAACCTTGACCGATAATGATAATTAAGAGGATGATGAGAGTGAAGCTAATGATGAAGTAGAAAAAGAACAACATGTCACGCCCCGAATTCCCGACCGAAACCCGGGGACGCGACTGAATGAAAGAAAAGAAAGGAAATAAATAGAAAGTAAATGAATAAATAACAACTTAACTGATCTAGATACAAGCCTACATACAGTAACATAACTATACATCCATCAATACACATACATTCCCGTTTAAAAAAATTTCGGCAGAACCTCCTTTGTTTTTCGAGCCTTTTTCTCCCTGATAAACACAATACATCATATATATAAAAACACATCACAATCCATCCTCACTCGATGGCCACAACTTTATCAAAGTTAAATATACATCGCCTACTTATACAACCGAAAATATACAACCATCATACAACATATATGTCATTGGGCTTAAGCCCGTACGTCACAAAACACGCCTCTCGGGCCAAATATCCATCTACAGTCAAGTCTCCTCCACTCAGCTAAACTTCCTCAAGCCTCAGGTGTCGGGAATATCATCTGAAATATGGTTCCCATGAATGGGTCAGCGCCAACATGCTGGTATGGTACAATACTAATGCAAGGAACAAAATTAAGACGTGGCATGTGAAAGTGTACATGTATATCTACATGCCTCCTTAATCATGCATACAATATAATGGCAATGTACAAACTACATCTGTATAAAACCCTATATCACGTTCACAAATTCATCAACACAATGCACATGTGATATGCGTGACACACCCATGCATCTCAATGTCACACCCATGTCTCGCTTCACGGTTCTTCCCCGTTGGCATGCAAGTACCAATATATGCCTCGCTTTACGGTCCGGACCCCGTAGGCCTGCGAGTACCTAATGGCCAATTTTGGGTTTTTCACCACAGGATCTACACCCTCATAATGCACAGCACCTTGTGCTGACCCACACTATGATTTCAAGGAATCACACAGTGCCAATATGCCATGATTTCATCATGCAATATCGCAATCTCAATAAAACATTTCACCAATGCATAAAGCATGCTTTTTAAACAATATCGTCCTCTTAAAAATAACAATAGCATCTGAATCATAAGACTTCATCCACAAATATACGCATTATGCACAATCAATCTCAATACTTATGCAATCCACATGTCACAATATCAACAATCCTTCTAAAACATAAATCACATATGATGACAACTCAAGAAGTAAATCACAATTCCCAAATAATCTTAAAGAACACGTAAACATATAAACAAAGTGTCTGAAAGCATCTCAAAGCAATAACTCCTATGTGATCTTCTATCAGCAGATAAGCACAAGAATCATGCAACCAATATGCACATCAATCCTAATTTAATTCTATTCCTTACTTAGTAAAGTACCATACCTGATCGGGTTATCTCAACCCTAAGAAGCTATATCCACTATGCAATCAAGTCAACAAAGATGTCCCCAAGCTTCTGTTGAATCAACCTCTTTGATTCTCTCTATTGCAGTAGCCCCTCAATAGAACTCAAACCAAACAAATCCCATCCATCAGATATTGAAGAACTTTCCCTTCCAACAATTTATCACAGAAATCACAACATCCGATAGTTACAGGTTCCCAACCTCCATCACTGGACAGCAGCTCTGCTGCTTCTATTAGCCTGCTCCAATTTCATCAAGTTCCTCAATTCAAGCCACAAGTCTAACATATCCCCAACTTGAATCGCAATGTCCCGATCTACACCTGAACTATCACCCAAAACCGTAACACCCACAAACTGTCCAAATCACAAAACCTTAACAGTCACATAGCTGCAGGTATCTCACCGCTACTGCTTCTACAATTCCCCCATAACTATTCAAAAATCGCAACGCAGCCACTAATCCACCTCTGTTCTCAACTGGAAACGGCAGAATAGAGGAATACCACAACCTTATTGAACTAAATCGACTCTCCAACGACCCACACATCCAACATGATTCAGCCCTTGTAACGCATCACATAAACACACGAATATACATATACCTGCTGCCACTGCTTCCATCAATTCTTTCCCAGATCTGCCCCAATTTCTTTTCTATCTCGCAGTCGGCTACTCTCCCTTCATTCCCTCTTTTCCCTCTTTTTCTATTGCTATAATGTTACCCACACACATGTATTTCTCTATAATATTTCTGCTGCACTGTGCCTACCTGAACAGCCCACATATATATACGGATCTGCTGTAGCATCACTCTCCTTCTCCCCAATTTAAACAACTCATCAAAACCCAAATCTCTCATCTTTTCCCATCTCAGACAATGTCATGACCATCCTGGATTTGAGCTTCTTTGCACCACAACTACAGCCGCATCAAAACCCCCCTCTGCTCCAACGTTACACAAACATACACATAGACATATACACATATTGCCGCACACCGACACGCACACATATACATATATCCCTGCACTGCTACACACACACTGCTCAATAACCGAGCCCCCAACAGAAATCATAGAAGAACAAGCAGTCGACCCTCAAATCACAAACCAATCAAACGGACCAACTTAGTCGCTGTTCCTCCATTTCCTCTGTTCTCAACAGAAACGGCAAAAACAGAGGAAATCCACAAAATTGTATCACCCACACGCAAGTCCGAGCTATATCAAAACCCACTTGAACAAGAAACCCAACGCCTAAATCGACTGCCATCCATTCCGTATTCACAGAACTCTCACCTTTCCGATCAACACCTCCGGTGCTACGCTGCGACGATCATCCCTTCTGATCCCTCAGGCAGCGCGATCGACATCGAAGCCCAAGTCTCCGATAGCCACGCCGTCGACGATCGTTTCCTCCACCGTCGCTCCTCCGTCGCCCCCTTGCGCGACTCCCCCCTTTCTTTCTCTCTTTCTTCCCTCTCTCTTCTTCTTTCTTTCCTTTTTCTTTTTCTCTCATTTCTTTCCTGTTCTCACGCGACTTCCCCTGTTTTGTTCCCCATCTCTCTCTCAGTTTCCTTCTTTATTTGCTCTCTACACTCAAACACACACCACACAATACATGCCACTCCCAAGGCTGCCGACACCCACCTGATATTTTTTTTTTCTTTTTTTTTTTAACTTACCATATTAAATATTTTATAAATATTTTATGCCACAAAATATTATAAAATGCTAGTAATTTGATATAAATTCAGGGCTCAATTTAATTATTTATTTACCACTATTGGTTCTCATTCGGGTCCCATATTATATTCCCTATAATTTATGATTTGTATCAATCCCATGGATTCATCCTGGCACTTGGTTAACCAACGTAAACATTTTATTTTATTTTTTTTTTCAAATCTCTACACAACAGTTCTTAGCCTTCATTGTCACCACTAATATTATTAAAATTTCTCTAACCCACGATGTTAGTGAAAAAGATTTTGATGGTGAAGATTCCCTAAAGAGTGGAAGCGATTTCAAAATCGGTCATAATATACATGCAGCTTATGATCAATTGTATGAAAAATCACTTAAACTCAAGAAAGTTAATCAAGTTTGCTGCCAAACTAAAATTGGCTGAAAAAGTGAAGAGTGCTAATATTGAAAGTGAGACTCTTATTAAACAGCTCAAGGCTAATCGAGCTACTCTTCTTCAGAGGTTGAATGAAGTTGAGATTGAGAGAAGTTCTTTAGGTTTGAAGATTGATAGTTTAAAGAATGAGCTTGTCTTTACCAAGTCTAAAAAGACTAATCCCCAAAGTCGAATTCATAATCTTGAAGTCAAACTTAAAAATGCTAAGGAAGTTAAGGTTACTCTTGAAGGCATATCTAATAAATTAGGAAAAATGTTAAACATTGTCACTTTCAAAGGTATCAAGGTTGGTCTGAGTTATGATATTATTCATGATTATAAAAAATCGACTATGTCCAATCAATCTCAAAAGGCTCCTCTAATGCCAGTCAAGTTTGTGTCTCTTACTCAAAAACCTCTAGTTTTACCTCAACTGAATGCATGGTATTGTAGTTATTGTAAGATACAAGGACATACAAGGTAATATTGTAAAGAGGGTAGGAAAGACAAATATCACCAAATCTTTAGTGTGCCAAAATATGAATTGTTAATCATGAAGCAACAATTGAACACCTTAGTTCAAAAATCTCAGAGTTTAGCTCAAAGAGTCAATAATATGACTAATTACTCTAGATCATCATACAACTCTAAGATTAGAACTAATGATAACAAGAATTATCCTAGGAAATTCAAGCAAGTCTGGGTTAGAAAAGATAGATGGAATTGTCTTGTTATTCACACTGCTTTGAGTGCTCAAAATATCACTCAATGGTATTTTGATAGTGGGTGTTCAAGGCACATGACTGGAGATAAGTCCCTATTTCCTCATTTGGAAAAGTACAATGGTAGGGCTTTCACTTTTGATGATGGTGGTAAATCTAGTGTGTTAAGAAATGGTTCAGCTCTTCTTTAAGATCTTCCTAAACTAGAAAATGTACTTTATATTGGTAGTTTAAAAGCTAACTTAATCATTATAAGTCAGTTGTGTGATGACAGTCTTGTAGTCCACTTCTTTAAAAATGAGTGTAGAGTTTTTGACACAAAAGGTAAGTGTGTCTTACAAGGGATTATGAAAATTGATAATTGTTATAGAATAATTCCAAATCCCACTGTCATATAATAGTGCTAAGGTTAAAAGCTGCAACTTGTGGCATGAGAGACTAGGTCATTTGAACTCTAAAGATATGAAGATCTTGACAAATAAAGACCTAGTCCGTGGACTACCAAATCTATGTAAGACTTCTACAGGTGTATGTGGTGCATGTTAAAAAACTAAGCAAACTGGAGTATTACATAAAAAGGCTTCCACATTATCAACCTTAAAGCCATTGGAGTTAATCCATATAGACTTGATGGGTCCTACTAAAACTAAGAGTCTTGGTGGTAGGAGATACATCCTAGTTATGGTAGATGATTTTTCTCAAAGCTCTTTTATAGATTTTTTTAAGAAAAAGTTTGATGTGTTTAATGTTGTCATTAAGATTAATCAAAGAATCCAAAATGAGAAAGGTTACCCAATTGTGAGGGTAAGAAGCGATCGTGGTACTGGATTTAAAAAATCCCCTGTCATAGATTATTGTCATAACCTAGGCATAAAACATGATTTTTCAGCACGTAAGACACCTCAACAAAATGGGGTGGTTGAAAGAAAAAATAGAGTCATACAAGAGATGGTAAGAGCTATGCTTTTTGGGAAGACTATTCCTAGAAAATTTTGGGCTGAAGTTATAAGTACGGCTTGTCACACGATCAATAGGGTTTATCTTAAACTAGGTTCGAGTCAGACTCCGTATGAGTTTTGGACCGGTAAGAAACCTAACCTTTAAGTATTTCAAAGTCTTTGGTAGTCATTACTATATTTTGAGAAATAGAGAGAACTTAGAGAAATTTGATCAAAGGAGTAATGATGGTATCTTTTTAGGTTATTCTACCAACAATAGAGCTTATAGAGTTTATAATCTTAGAAATCTCATTGTTATGGAGTCAATCAATGTTGTAATTAATGACTTGGAGAAAATAGATACCATAGGAAATATGAATGACCCGAATATTCTTGATGAGCCCATTTTAAATAATAAGAATAATAGGTTAAAAGATGGAAAGGATACTACATCCTCTAGTGAGAAAAATATTCCAACTTAGGTTGAAAGAGCTAATGATGCCTCTAACATAATAGGAAATCCTAAGAGTGGGATCAAGATTAGAGCTCAAGTTGAGAGCGAATTAAGTTTTCATTGCTTCACTTCTCAAATAGAACTTAAGAATGTGAAAGAAGCTCTTCTTCATGATGATTGGATCCTTGTCATGCAAAAAGAGTTATTTCAATTCAAAAAACTTGATGTTTCGGAATTGATCTCAGGACCTAGAGATTTTTAAGAATAAATTAGATGAACATAGTGTCATTGTTAGAAACAAGACTAGGTTAGTTGCTCTGATGTGGATTGGGCCGGAAATGTTGATGATCGGAAGAGTACTTTTGGTGGTTGTTTTTACTTGGAAAATTCTCTAGTATCTTGGCATTGTAAAAAAATAGAATTCAATTTCTCTCTTCACAGCTAAGACAGAGTATATTGTTGTAGGTAGTTGTTGTGCTCAACTTTTGTGGATGAAGCAAATGTTAAAGGACTGTGGGATAATTGTTGATATTATGACAGTATATTGGGATAACTTGAGTGCAATTAATATCTCTAAAAATCACGTTCAACATTCTAGGACTAAGCATATAGACATTAGACATTACTTCATAAGAGAATTTGTTGAAGATAATGTCATATCTTTAAATTATGTCCTATCTAACCTTTAACTTGTTGATATTTTTCACAAAACCTTTAGATAATCTTAGGTTTGAGAACCTTAGGAAATCTATAGGTATTTGTTCTATCAATTGAGGGTTCATCTTTTTTCCTTGTTTTTTATATTATAAAAAGAATGAGAAGTTTCTATTTTGATGACAAGGAGACTTTGATTTTTGTTCTTCATATCTTTAGTTGTCACTATAGGAGAAGGCACTTTTAGTGACGCACATTATTAGCAACACACACTAAAACATCGCAAGCGTGGCTAAAAGTGTCTTTTAGCGACGCACAAAAGTACGTCGTTAAAAGTAATAAAAAAGTTATAAAAAAATTAGTTTCTCACGCGAAAAAATAGGCGTGAACCTATTAGCGATACACAATTGGCCATTAGCGACGCACATGTGCTCGCTAATGGTTAATGCTTTTAGCGACGCGCGTTTGTGCGTCGCTAATAGTAACGTTGTCATTTTGCTCCCTGGTCTCTCCCTTTTCTCTTAAATCTCTCTGCTGCTCTCAATTCTTGCTCTCTTCTCTATTTTGTTCTCCGATCTCTCCCTCTCCTCTTCTAATTCTTACCGACGTCACTACCTAATGTCACCGGGAAGGATGAAGTGACGATCTAATTCGATCATCGATCTCAAGTTGCTCCATGACGTTTGCTTATTCTCTAAAGCCCTAGATCTGATCAAAAAGGTATGCTCAAGCTACAAATATATATACTCCATAGATTCTTCTTGTTCTTGGCCATGGCTGTGTAGATTGATATCTCTTAATGGTTTTAGAGATCTTGGAGGTAATAATCGGCTCGTTGTGAAGGCAAAAACAGTAGAGCAATTTGACGAAATTAGTAGCAGTAGCTTTTGGAGGAATGGCGGCCATAGCAGCAGCTTTCTGAAGCCCTGGATCTGATCAACAAGGCATGCTCAATAATCCATACATACATAAATGAGATTCTTCCTTTTGGAATTTGATTTCAAGTAGAGTCAAAACTTAGAATATGTAAATAGTTTGGACACTCTCTCCTTCAAATCCTCAAAACTCTGTTTCAACACTACACTTTTCCGACATCCTAATTTATAATTTAGTGATTTTTTATGATCTGCTGCCTGTATTCTGTAATTCTACTCGCTGTAGATTGGTATATATACAGATCAAGTAGCCTGCATGTTTGTGGTGTTCTTTTTTTTTTTTTCTCATTTCTTGAAACTCCTTACTGTATTGAATTAATATGGGAACCTTAATGCATATGCAATTGAATGGGGATTAATTTTTCTATCCTGCTTCTGTGCTTTGCAATGCATCTAATTCATGGCTAACTTAAATTAGTAGCCGCACACTCATCATAAGCATGTTGTTGTTGGCATTACTTGAGTTTTTTTTATTTATATTTTGAAATTGTTTTTGTATAGATGTATAAAAAAAAAAAACACTAATAATATCAATCATCTGATGTATAGATGCATTTGCAGCCCCAATTTCACTAGAAGTGATATTGATTCTCGTTGAGATTGACACTACTGTCAATTTTGGTTGCCTCCTTGGACATTGAAATTTTAGAGTCCAGGAAACAATAAAATTTCAGATTGTTTTATTGGACAGTAAAACTGAGCGAATGCTTTGCAAAAATTTGTACAAAATAGAGACTTGATAGTAACAAGTAATTTGTAAGTTTCTTCTCCTAGTTCCCTGCCTTTTGTACCAAGGAAAATATTTTGTTTTTTGTTTTTTTTCTTCGGTTGAAATTGACCTTATTCACACTTTTGAGTCTAAGATCTTTTGTTTCAATACTTGAGTTTGTAATGTAGAGATCCCTACATTTTATTTATTTTTTTGTTTCATTTTGAATGTAAAGGTTCGAAGGTTTTGATTTGGAGATGAATTCAAGTGGATCAGAATTGGGTTGTAAATTTCAACAATCTCCCATTTAAGAACTTGGGCACCTGGGACTGGACTTGCTTCAATTTGTAGTTTACATTGGATATAGATAATTCATATAATTTAA
The DNA here is from genome assembly GCA_008638375.1 of Nyssa sinensis. Taxonomy (NCBI): domain Eukaryota; kingdom Viridiplantae; phylum Streptophyta; class Magnoliopsida; order Cornales; family Nyssaceae; genus Nyssa; species Nyssa sinensis. Next base: position 41,752,174 of record CM018047.1, on the reverse strand, counting down.
GAGATTGGATATTAACTTGATTAGGATTGAAGACCAGGTCGTAGAACAATAGGATAAGCTAGTGACATGGACGAACAGGAATAATTCCACTCATTTCACTTGTTTAATTGATTGGCCTTAACATACAGAGAATAATTCTTTGTAACATACAACTAATAATGCATATAGAAAATTAATGGCTGGAACTTTTTTGAAAATAAGACTTACTGCATGTCATAAATTTTAGTATATCAGGACTTATCTACTTCTTGTTATTTGTCTTCTTGTTAAGAAACTTTGTCGAACTTCTCTTTTAAAAAAAAGAAATGTTTGAACTTGATTTTGGCTTATGTTGTTTACTCTGATTTGAAACTAAATTTGGTGGGACAGAAGCACCATTTTGTTGTTTTGGAAGGAATATTTGGGGATAAGCTTGGACCTACAGAATGATGATAAATTATTAAATGAAGAGTTTCTTCAAATCATGCAGTGAATTAGGCTCATTATATTGCTATACATGCATGCCAAGTTTTTTTAGGTCTGATCGCAACATCTTGTCCGCCCTTTAACAATTAACACAGGCTGGCACCCTCCTGCTCCTGCTTGTGCATGTATATGCTGCTATATTGTCTTTTTTTTTTAATAATGTGCATCTCAGTAGGTTATATGTAGTAATATAGGTTTCACGCACTTAACAAAAACATCAGAAATAATTGTAACTGTACTTCTCATTTTCTGTAAGCTGTCCATATTTGTCCCTGTAGTTCTGTGTGTGTTTCTTTTTAGATTGAATACCTGCATTTTATAAGTAGCAGATCTAGTGTTCATATCCTTAATTCCATGTTCCTTAAATATCCACCTCCTTCTAAGAAAAGAAAGGAGGTATAGACCTTGCCGATTTTCTTGGAATGAAGCCTATCTGAGAGAGAGTTTCTTTTTATCTGGTTGAATGCATAGATAGCTAGGTCATAAGATTCTTGCGGTTGTTAACTTGTTGCCAAAAGATTCTTGTGAATGTTAAAGTTTGGACAGATTTGCAAGGATATTCTATCAGCCCAACGCTCGAAATCTTATCACACACCTCACAAATGACAAGATAGGCTTGCACAAACTTTCGGCACTCAATTCGAATCACTGGTTTGCAACTTATGCTACTTTATGCCGTTCTTACTATTTATGCAAAAAAAAAAATAATTCACATTTTATGTTCATGTATATTTAATAAGTGTTCTAATATATATCATTTGATCTTTATTTCAGATAGATCGGGATTATTGCGTCCTCGTCTTTCTGTTCTGCATCAGGACTTATTTTTCTCCTTTGTTTTTTTTCTTTTCTTGAACATCTGTAGTTACATTTTTGGAGACAATTTTTTATTTTTGTATTTATTGAGAAATTCTACTTTCACAATTGTAAGTAATTACTAATTTATATATATATATATATGAATGCATTTCTCTTTTAATATATTCATTTCATAATGTTTGGAATTATTTTATATCAGGATGATTGATACATGTTTTAAACAGGAATAAAAAAAAAAAAATCAGGTCCAAAGTAAACCCAAAAAAAAAAAAAAAAAACTTTTAGCGACGCACACAAAAGCGTCGCTAAAAGTCTCAAATATTAGTTTTAGTGACGCTTTACAGTCGTCGCTAAATATACTATTAGAGACACATAGAGGTCGTCGCTAAATAATTCCAATAACAAACTATTAGCGACGCATTCTGAACGTCACTAATAATATACTATTAGTGACGCCCATTGCGTTTTATGCATAGCATTAGCCACGCCACACCTGATTATTAACGACACACAATGTACGTCGCTAATAGTGTCTTTTAGCGACGCCTATTCGTGTGCATGCTACTAATACTATTTAGCGAAGCATATGGGTATTATTAGCGATGCATGCGTGCATCGCTAAGAGTGAATTTTCCTGTAGTGTGTACATGCATTGTCATAAGTATTTGAATACATTCAAATTCTTCAATTTTTGTTAATTTCTTTCACACTTACACATGCACATTTTTCTTATGAGATTAAATTTGTTGAAACAATAGATTATGACAATCTTTTGTTTATCTTCCAATAAATCCATAGATAGAAAAAAGTTTTTCAATGACTATGAGTTACACATTTAATCTCAGCACCAATGTGCATAAAAGTTTTCCTTCTTATTTGATAAAGAAATGGCTACCTGTAGGCCAGTGTGTATGTTAACAAAGGGGTGTACCTTTGAAAAATGCTGCCTCCCTAATTTGTGTGAAAGACACCTTGATGAATGGCAAAACATTTAAGCTGAACAAAGTTCAATGTTCTTCATGAATACATTAAGGGGGAGTTTGTATAAACTATATTGATCATGTCATCCAAGAAACAATTCATTATAGTTGTTTCTGTTTCTTGATTGATTAATCATTCAATGTTGGTTTGAAATTTTTGAGACAAACTCAATTTCATGAGATGAGTCGGATTACTTGCACTTTTATGAGAAGATGAGGTTGAATTGATTGCCCACATTTTAGTGTCTTATGATTATGCTTTGCATAAAGAGATTTTAAGATCTCTTATCATTCTCTCCTTTGACTCATTGTGATTAATTCTAGTAAATAAGTTTTTTTTTTAAAAAAAAAAAAAGGATTTTTTTTCTTCATTGTTCGATATTGGAATATTCGTTTGAACAAATTGAGGACTCTTTCAAACAAAAGTGCATTAATATTGGCACGAATATCACGTTTGTTCGAACGAATCCACCATTCGTTCGAACGAATCATGGAGAAGTTAAAAAATCACAGAATTCGCGATTTGAGCATTCTTCATCCATTTCTCCTTTGTTTTCTCTCTCGTTTTTTCTTGTCTCGCAAATATTGATATCATGTTTTAGAGTTTTGCAATTTCGCTCCGGTTAGATCACTACTCTCCGTTTGGACTTCATCTTCATCGATTGGTTTCAGGGTTTGATGTCTTTTTTACGGTGTATGGTGAGTATAATAGTTGTATATTTAAATCTAACCATAGTGTAAAATTCCCTTGCCTTGGTGTAATAACCCGGAAATTTTTTTTTTTTTTCTATAAAATTTTCGTTGGTTATTAAATATTTTTTTATATATTTTTTTATTGATTATTATTATTATTATTATTATTATTATTATTATTATGAAAATGGTAATGTGTGTATGTGTATATATATATATATGTGTATATATATATAATTTAAATTATATGTTGTGTATAGGTGTATACATGTGAGTGTGTGTGTAGAATAGGTAAATATGTAAGTATATATAAATATATACATGTGTATAAAGCAGTGTGTGTGTGTGTGTGCCGTGTGTGTGTGTGTGCATGTGTTGAGTGTGTAACACTCAACAAGGGATGGTGTAGCAGGTATGGTTGGTGGAGTGTAGAAGGGGGATTCAGGGCATGGGAGGGACAGTCCTGATGCAGAGAGGCTGGTCTTGGAGAGAGAGAGATATAGAGAGAGAAAGTGAAGAGAAAGAAAAGGAGTTGGTCTCGGGTGAGAGAAAAGAAAAAGGAAAGAAAGACAGAGGGGATAAGGAAGAGAGATAGGGACTGAGAAGCAGAGGGCGATACTGGAGCTCGAACCAAGCCTGAACCAAGAGGAAAGAGGAGAGGGGGAGAGAACTGCATCCAGAAACCTCAAGAAAAGGTAAGATTAGCTTTGGTTCTGTTTTGAAAATTTTGAAGCATACTCGTTGGTTTTAAATCACTAGGTCTCATAGTATATAAAATGTGCATCATTTTGCAAAGGGAATGAACCAGAATGATTGAAAAATGGAGGAGAACTAAGGAGTTGCAGGTAGAGAGAGAGATAGACGGGTTTTAATATTTCATGTGTAAAAACTTGTTAAAATGATGAGAATGGGGGCATGCTGGGTTCGGGAAGAAGAGTGTAAAATAATGGGGCTAAAAACTTTGAAAGATAACCAAGAAAAATAAAGAAATAGAGTCGGCCGGAAGTTTGACCGAGGGGTTGACTCCCTATTTTGTGAAAACCTGATGATTTGAATCCAAAACCAAACATATATATGGGATCTATGCGAAAAACCGAAGAGAAACACATTTAAAAACCTTGGAAATCTCGCCGGAGATCGGTCGCCGGCGCCGGAGAAGGCGCCGGAACCCTACCGCTGCTTCACCGGAAAATCGGGGAAGAAGGTGGGGTGACCGGGTCGGTTCTCGGGTCCGGGTCGGGTCCGGGTCGGGCTTGGGCCGAACCACCCTGCCATGTGTCGCATTCTGTTTTAAATTAAAAAGGGGAATGGGGGTGTTTGGCAACGGGGATGGGAAATTGAAATTGGAAAATTGAATTGGAGACAGGGATATCCTATCCCAGTTTTAGCCCTATCCCCTGTTTGGTTAACTTGATTTAGAATAACAAATTAAACTAGTTTTAATTTGGACCTTTTGGAATTTGAACCCTTTGGAAATTGAACCTTTTAGAATTTGAACCTTAACCCTGAAACTTTCGGAAATTTCAAATTGACCCCCCAACTGTTAGAAATTACACTTTGACCCACCTGATTAAAATATTAATAAAATATTAATTAAATTAATTAATTAATTATTTCATTAAATTAATTTAATTAATTAAATATTCAAAAACATCCCGGAGTCCAAATGGGACAAGTCATTAGTGTATTTTGACTATCTCGACCATTCCGAGACCAATGGTGAGGTCCGTTTTATGAGACGGGGTCCCGAAAAATAAAAGACCAGTAGTAACCCTTAAAATTACCAAAATGCCCCTAACTCGAAACACTGTCAGACGAACTCCGAATTAGGTAAACAAATAGTGAAATTTTATTATCTCGAACATTTCGGACTCAACCGTGGAGTCCGATTTGTGAAAAGAGGTCACGAAATGTAAGGACACGTATAAAGTGCAAAATGACTGTTTTGCTCTTTTGAACCGCGGTGTCCGAATTGAGTTCTACGAAAACCTAGACTTACTTTCTTAAACACTCTAAAACCAATGGTAGAGTTTAAATTAGCAGAATAGAAACCTATGAATTTAAAGACATAAAATTTGATGAATAGCATAAATTCAAACAACGATGGACTGAGTTGTAATTTCTACTTTTAGGGACACTAACAGGACAGGAGGAGGCGATCTGATCTCCTACAGTCTCATCCGCCCGTTCAGTTACATATAGTTCACGATCTTCTAGGGTTGATACCAACCCATCAGGTATGGTGTTTTGCTAGTGTTAGAAATGAAGTTAAGTTAGGAATATTTGTGAATGACTGGAATGCTGTATGTGTTTATCTATAATGTGTTTACCTGTTTATTTGGAATTGGTTGTTCACATGTTATGTGTTACTTGCAAATTAATAAAGTGAAGAACATGAATCATGATGTACGAACATATGAGATATGCATGTATATGAAACTGATTAGTGATTTACTTCTTATTGTCCGAGCACGTTATATTATTGGGATTCATGTTCATTGAGATTGCATTGGCATATTGGCATATGATGAATTCCTTGAGAACATAGCGTGGGTAAGCACATGGTGCTTTGCATTATGAGGGTGTAGATCCTGTGGTGAAAAACCCAAAATCGGCCATTGCATCGGGGAGTACCCGGAAAAGAAACATGGGTGTGACATAGAGTTGTGCATGGGTGCGTCATGCATACCATTCATATATTACTACGATGCTTTGAATGACATTTAGAGATAAATGTACACTTTGCACATGCCACGCCTTAGCTTTATTTCTAGCATTAGCACTTCATCATACCAGCAGTTGAGCTGACCCATTCGTGGGCAACATTTTCAGATGAGGACCCTCCAGCTATTTGAGACCCAGTGATGCTTTGATAGGAGGAGACACTTGTTATATTTTAGTCCGTGGGGCCTATGTTTTGTAATGTAAGGGCTTAAGCCCGAATGACCTATGAACGATGTATTCATGTTATCTTATGTATTGATGGGGATGGACCCATGTTTAGTGGATTGATTTACCTTGTCCTTTTATTTATTTTATTTTCTGTCTCGTCAGTCGCGCCTCGGGTTCGGTCAGAATTCGGGGCGTGATACTTGGAATCATGTCTCTTGTGTTCTGAAAAATTAAATGCATAGTTCTCACAAGTAAATTATATGTAAGGTCTTTAACCTTATTTCATTTCAATATAAATATATATTTAATATAAAACTAACGAACACAAAAAAAATAAAAATTGAAAGTTAATAATTACCAATGATTAAAGCTAGCTGAGTATAATACAATGACATATCTTAGATTTTTCTTCTAAACAAAACCAAACAAGTCTTTCCTCAATACCCCCTCTATCCCAAATTAAGAGGCCTTTTTTAAAATTCTAATTTTTTAAAAAAATTATTTTATTGTTTATAAATTGTTTAAATTTTCAATAATACCCTCATTTAACTTCCAATATGTTATTTTATATATTATAATAAAGGATAACTTTAAAAATTTTCAAGTTAAAGTACATTAATTTTTCAAATAAGACTCTTAAATTAGAATATTTTAAAATAAAATAAAAAATTCTTAAAATGGGATGGAGGGAATAATAAAAATTTTAAAAACAACCATGTTTAACAAAATTCAATGCATTGTTATCTAAGCTTTAAAAATCAAAATGAATAATTAAATATATATATATTTATATACACACATATACATACATATATATATATATATGTTTGAATATATACGTCATACAACTTTATTGACCATAAATATATTAATATATATAGTAGGGGATTAAAGGAATCGGAGGGGGGAAAATAAAATTTGGTAAAAGAACAGAGGTTGACGTCACGACTTTGAACGCGGAGTACGTGTTGGATAAGTGGCAAGCGAGTGGTGGATAGTATCAAACTTTAGGAATATACGTTTTCCATGTCAAAGTCAACTTTTGAGGAGCGATGTTGGCCGTTAGATTCTCACTGTTGACGGGAAAATAAGTAGAGATATAAGGTGATTGACGGTATACAATAAGCCATAAGCCAAAATCGGTGATTAAGGAGGAATGAGGTGATTGAGTCAGTTGATGAATGGGTCTCACTCCGGGCAAATCAGATTACACATATATATATATATATATGAAGATGAGGCAGGTAACGCATGTATATATGTATATATTTATATATGTATATGAAGATGATGCAGGTGATAATGCAAGATATATACATATATATATATATATCGGCACATATATATTACTTAAGGTTTCTTAATCGTGCAGCCAATTGGCTCTTTATTTTTTTAATCACAAATGTTTTCAATTCATTTACCTCACGAAATACGAGTATTTATTGAAATCATTTGTCATTGGTTTTCGGTTCTTGGTTAAATTGAGTGATTTAATATGTGTATAAATATATATATGTATATATATTTGTATGTATATATTTATATATAAGTAATGTTAGATATACCAATTTGATTTATAAAATTAATTTATCGAATAATATTATGTATCATAATTCTTTTTAAAAATTTAAATAAAATGACAAAACAAATTTATTAATTTTTAAAATATTATTAACACATCATCCATCCAGTAATTCTATCCTGTATACAAAATATTTTTCATTATATATATATATATATATACATATCTTATATGATTAAATTATATTAACATCTTTTTAGATTTTCAATAATTATATTAATTTATTTTGAGATTTGATATTTTTTTATATTTCTGAAATTATAGTGATCTCAATAACACAATATTTATATATATTTGTAATTTTTTAAATAAAATAGGACAATCAATACAATTTTAAAAAAAAAATGAGTATAATAATAAAAAATTTCATAAAAAAATTAATATAATTTATCTTTACAAATATAAATATGTACATATATATTCGCATATATATATATATATGTATGTATACGAAGATGAGACTCGTGATGGATGATTGGCCATGACACACACCGGTAGCGTTTTATGTTAAGTCATGATGGACCACGACATGGGAAGACTATACGATGGTTAAAACCTTTGACCTGACTCAGCATCCCGGGAGCGTGGGCCATGTGGTTGCTGGATGACCGGCCGCCTCCGGGTGGTTCGGCATGCCGATTGCCAAGCGCATCATTTAAAACGGCTCGTGCTTGCCGAGTTCGACTGGCGGTGGTCATTCGTTGGGTGATTTTCCATTTCTTACTGGATTGCATCTTTGGAGAGAGTTGTTTCTAGGTGCGAATTGCTAAGCTTAATTTGATTCGGTCATTTTGAGCTTACATCATCAGCTCTACCCACTCCACTACCTGAAATATGTACAATGTTACATGCGTGGCGGTGGCGACCGCTCTTTCAAATTTCAACGCTTGCCAGAGATATAACCATAATCACAGCGGTCCCATGGACTCGATCGATTTTATAGGGCCATCTTCCAAGAGTAGAATTTGTTGGAGTCTATGGAAGCTAGACACGTGACAGCATGCGACCATATTTTTTTATATTTTTTTTGAGTAATATTTTATGACATGTATTTTTATATATATCTAGTATACATATATTCATACGAAGGTGATATTTATGTGAACGTCATGATGATTCTCCTTGCCTACGTATGCACAAACGTATGTGTTGTCAAATATTTATTAAAACTTTTGTCTAATTTATAAAAAGTTATTTATTAAAAATAAGATTAATAAATATTAAATTTTCCATGTTAACTTGTATTTTTTTTCTCAAATTTACAAATAATTCTTTGGCAAAAACTTATTCATCAACATGTTCATCATTTTTGGCCATGAACGAATGTACCTTCTACGTTGTAATTGTCTGTGAATCTGTAAATCAAATCACCATCTTTTTACGAAACCTATAAGCTTATCTTTTGTGAAAAAATATTCATTTTCTTTTGAAAGTCTCAAATCATTAAAACAATTATTCAAATCATAAACCCAATCATGAAAGTTTTCAAGATAAAAATTACCATCAAAATTTAGAAGTTTTTCGTAATTGTGAATAGCTCTGTTTTCAAGCTAACCTTGGGCAAATCTTCTAGCGCGGTTCTTGTCGATTGGACGGTCTCTAGGAGCATTAAAATTAATCGAGGGTCTCTAGGAATATTAAAATTGAGTTGCATGAGCGTCTGTTGTATATCACCAATCTGATCGTTAATTTGTACTAATTGTTACACCTGTTCATCAGTCGCGGCCCATACAACCTCCATCCCACGACGAATGTTAATGAGATTTTTTATTCTGTCTACACGATTTGCCATTGAGCCAAGCAAATCCTCGCTCTGATACCAAATGATACAAAACGAAAACATGAAAGGAGAATCGAACACATCAAATTCCTTATAAAATAAGTAACATGAGGATTCTTTACCCAACAAGAGAAAATAATTCTCCAAAATTCGTAATTAAATTAATATTGATAAAAAAACTTCTCCATAAAGACCTATTACATCACACTACTACTTTAATTAGGAAACAAAAACTCCTATTTTTAGACTAATCCTACTACTATAAAGACGGTTAATTTAAATAAGAAACTACTAATTGCTATATTTTCTATACTAATCCTAATAAAATTAGGAAACTAGATAAATTAATAATAAATTAAAAATAAAAAACTAAATAATCCTAATATAACTCTAAAACAAATATCATTAATTTTAGTATACCAAATCTATCCTACATCAATCAAATATTTCACTCTTACAGCAAGACATTATGTGATAATGTGAATCTTCATTGACGTGAACAATTTTAAAAGATAGACTTCCATGTTTTGTACATAAAAATAGTAATCATTTAATTCATATTTAATATTATATTATATTAATGATTATATATTTTGTTAATTTATTAATTTTTAAATTTTAGTTAAACTATGTGGCCAAACATAAAGAAATCATTATAATAGTATAAAGGATAAATAAGAGATTTCATGATAAAAAAAAAAAAACTACTTATGAACAAGTTTTTTCAAACACTTAATTAATTACTTTTGCTTTCGTAATCAATTCTGACATATATCTATCCACAAATCAAACTAATTCCCTATTAATCAATTAACTCAGAATTATTTTTGTATTAAGTTCAGTAGCCGTAAATGGACACTAATAGTGATTTCAGACTCATTAAAAACACAAATAGATTATAATAAATTAAAAAAATTATTAATTATTAATTATTTTATCTCCCATGTTAATACTCTAATAATTTACTTTAGACTGAGGGAACTTTATAAAGATTCCTAGCTTCAATTGAATTATAATCTTAAAATTGATATTTTTACTAATAAGGTAATTTTAAAAAAATAAAAACCAAATTATCATAATACCCGTAATTTTAATTAAGATATTTTAAAAATAAATTAAATTAGATTATAATCTTGAAAAGTTTTTTTTTTCAATTGAAAAATTTTGAATCGTATTCCTCTGAACCCTCCGTACCTGATTAATCTAGGTAAAACAATCTTTCTTGATCAGTACCTTAAAAAGTTATGTACAGACATGTGTCATGACCCGCAACCCACCCTCTACGGATTACCGGATCGTGACTATCCGACACGACCCATTCGTCGAATTGGACCTACTCATCCTGTTACACTACTGTTAGTGCAACTAACATGTAACCACGTACATAATCATATATATACCTAGCGGAAGACCTCGAGTGAAAGGTTACATGTACCTGTCAGTCTGCCATACAAAAGTATGACCTGTAAAATTTCTATGTCATCATCTTGTCCCCAGGATGTGAATACACGGGAGTACAACAAGACTGTACTACTATTACCTGTACTTGTCAAAATGTCCAATCTCTAGTGAGAGTCTCCTACCTTCTGTCCTTCGTATTAATCCCTGAAAAAATTTAAATAGGAGTGAGCTACACTTAACTCAGTAAGTAAGTCCCCTACTCTGCCATGTATAAAAGATCTGAAAGGAAACTGAATAACAAGGATATAATAGCCAGTCACCATCATAGCAAGAATCATAGCTCATCAATGAATATCAACTGATCAGGAGTAATAAACACAATCATAGCTCATCAACGTATATCAATGATCAAGGATACAAATGGTAATCAAAGTAACAATCATGGCTCACCAAGGAATATCAATGATCAGGAATAATCACAATTAGAGCTCGTCAATGAATCTTAAATAATCAAAGTACGTACTCAATAAACGCTGAGTAATTTCCTAATCATTCATACAAGAATATGATCAGACAATGAATCTCAAGAAAAAGATAGTGATGTCAAAGCTGATAGATGCGATAATCTATGGGCCTGGCTACTCGTGTGCATAAGCAGTGAGCTCAATCTGTAAAACTAGTCCCCATACTCAGGACTGCTACCCCTCACTTGGGGCAATACTATAAAACTAGTCCCCATACTCGCGACTGCTACCCCACACCCGGGTCAATACTACGCATCCAGATGGAGTTGTGACTAAGCACAAATCCGACACTGATAAAATATCAAGATCATGCTACTCCATGGAGAAGAATATGGAGTGTAACTAGTTCAAGGCAAGGGCTGCCGAGAACTACAACATCTGGCCCCTTTTGGCCCTACATACAAGTGTACGAAATCTCATGATTAGGATATGACATCATCAATAAATATGGGAATCAAAAGCAAGCTACAATGTCATGGCTAATCGATTCCACTAGAAAGTAATATCACATAGTGGAACCATAAAGAATCTGATATGATAAATAAGAGTACAAATGCGTATAGAAAAACTATGGCAGGGTTAGGAATGTACTACATGCAGAGGTCGGGTATTACTTACCTTTTTCTATCCCAACTAAATCAAGCTATTCCCTTTTTCCTTCCGACGCTCCTATCATTCGAAAAATGTACTCAGTCTATAGCCATAATCGATCTATGCTATGTGTTTGATATGTCTATCATGGCTTTACGTATTTTATTTACTAATTTAGACCTCGTCATTGTGTCTGAAACGTCGAATAAAATTATTCTAAGCTTTTACTGATCTCAATTTGGACTCCTGGATTGAAACGAGTAAAATAGTCATTTTGCACTTTTACATGTCTTTTATTCCCGGACCTCTTTTCAAAATTTTGACGTCACCATTGGATTCGAAATGCCCGAGATAATAGAAATTGACCATTCGTTTATTTCATTTGGAGTCTGTTTGACCTATTTTGGAGCTTAGGGTATTTAAATATATATTTAATTATTTTATCCGTGGGTCATTCATAATTACTATAATTTTTGGGCCTCTTTTTAATTTCTTAAACTTTTGGGCCAAATTAAATTTTAAAACTATTATCCTTAGTGAGGATAACCAAATAGCGGCTAGGCCCCAATTTAGGGATAGGATATCCCAATTCCTAATTTAATTTAAATTCTAATTTCCTACCCTCACAACCAAACACACCCATTTAATTAAAACATATCTCAAAATGTCACAGTTTTGAAACAGGTTTAGGTGCAGGTGGGTCGGACTTGACCCCGAACCGGTCCAAGACCCAACCCTTTTTGGGCTTCATCTTCTCTGGCGACTACAGTTGCCTTCTCTAGCGACTACAATTGCCTTCTCCGGCGACGGCCAAATTTTTTCGGCCATAAATCCGACCAAGCTTAATGCACTTTTCTACTAAATTTCATGGGATTTTTCTTTCTATCCTTGGTTTTCAATTTAGGTTATCCTAAACTTACGAATAGAGGAAAAAAGTAACTCCGGTGGGTATTTTCGATTTTCCAGCCAACATTTCTTCTTCAATTTCATGCATTTCCTTTTACTGTTTTAGCTGTATTTTTCTTCCATTTCATTTCTACATGAAATTAAACCATTTTTCAAATCTGTTAGTTTAAGTTTTACACATAAAATCACAAACTCATTCTTTATTTTCAAAACTTGCAACTCAAGTTTTCTTGTTCATTTTAGCATCATTTCCCATCATTCGTTTTGCATTTAAAAGCTTAAATCATGCTTCATAAGACCCTATAACTGAATGAAATTAATATACTTTATTTGATATTTCAAAATTCAAACTTAAACTTACAGTTTTCCGAAGCTTCCCCCACTGTTTAGTCTCTATTAAAATATGTCCCAAATGAAAGGGTAATATGGACATTATTTAGACTTAATGAAATTAAGTGGTTATTGGCTTTAGAAGAGTTACGCACGGTTACTTAATTAGTGAGATATAATAGGAGAAGTGATTTTCTATTTACCTACTTTTATGGGGAGTAAGATAAGAGTTTGATATTAAGTAGGAATTGTCATCTCTCTACCCACATAATTTTGACCAGGTTTTCCCATAACATTCTGGCGTACAAAGAAAAGGGGTTAAGTGAGAGAAATAATTTCTACAAGCCATCTTCAAGAAGGAGATCTCATTATGGCTGATTCTCGTATGTTTCGTGAAATATTTATTTTTGCATAAAATTATTATTATGTGATTTTCATGATAGTTAAAGATTCTTATTTTAGTAAATTAAATTTTACATGTGATATCAGATCATGGTTGAAACTATCATGATATTTCTTTTAATATAAAGATCGATTTCATTAATATTTTTCATGATTACATATGTCATTACTACCGCTGCTTTGTATCATTCAATGGTGAAATTCTATGTGGTACGTTCAATGGTGAAATTCTAGATGATACGTTCAATGGTGAAATTCTAGATGATAATTTCATTAATTTACCAATAGTGTACTTGGCAAACAACGAGTTTACTATCTTGCCCGGTTGCTAAAGCTTTTGGATCTTTGGCTTGAGAATAACCAATTTGAAGGTCAGTTGCTTGATTTGTGTCCACATGGTCGACGGTAAGATCTTTGGCCTAATTTGTGTGTTGTTTTGAATAATAAAGAAAAAAAAAAATTTTCTTGAACAGTACGTACAAAGCCTTTATTTATGCACACAAGAAAATCAATATTGCTTGTCTTCATTTATTTACGTATGGGTTGGATTTATGTTATGGGCTGGTTTTATGTTATGGGCCTAGTAAATTAATAATGGTGGCTATGTTATGGCTCACTTGTATTGGGTTAATAATTGTATTTATGCATGCATGGGTTGAACTATTATGGGTTAGATTTTGCATGTAATTAAAGAAAATTAAAAGATTGTTTTATTTATTTATTTATTTATTTTTGCTTGATTATTTATCAATCAAGATTTATATTATGGTTAGCATGTTGTTACCAAAGTGATCTTGTTGGGAAAAGTTATAAATATTGAATTAAATTATGAATTTACAAAATTATTATGGAATGATTATTTGATTATTATGGTTTGACCTAAAGGTGCACCAACTTTTAAGTAGTCATTAAATTAATTAGAATAATTGATAGAATGATAGTGAGATTGGGATGGATGCCCAAAGGTGACAAACCAATCAAACTTTGAAAGGTTATCAATTATTCCTAGGTGAGTGTAAATCACCATTAAATTTGAATATTAGTATATTGCATTAGTTAATCCAAAGATTGAACGCAATATTGCTAATGGAACTGATTTTTTAAAGCAATAATGTTGTGATGTTTTTATTTTTTTTATTACAGTGTCAGTTCCTGTGTCACTTCATTCGCTAGCTTCTTCTGTTCCAATCTTTAATGGAGTTAATTTCTCTAACTAGAAGGAACAGATCTAGTTTCACCTTGGTGTTCTGGATCTTGACTTAGCATTGCGAATTGACAAACCAGCTGCTATTACTGAAATAAGCAGTTCGGAGCAGCAAGCTTTGTCTAAGTCATGGGAAAGATCGAACAGATAAAGCATCATGTTTATGCGAATGTGTATTGCGAACAATATCAAGTCAACGCTTCCTCAAATTAAAAATGCAAAGGAATATTTCAAGACTGTGGAAGATCGGTTTAGTTCAGCAGACAAGTCCCTTGGAGGGAGATTACTGGCTGAACTTACCACCATGAAATTTGATGGTAGCCGTGGAATGAATGAGCATGTCCTTGAAATGACCAATCTAGCTGCCAGACTCAAATCTCTGGGTATGAATGTTGATGAAAGTTTCCTTGTTCAGTTCATTCTGAATTCCTTATCTGCTCAGTATGGGCCATTTCAGATTCACTATAACACTATTAAAGAAAAGTGGAATGTGAGTGAATTGGCAAGTATGTTAATTCAAGAAGAGGCAAGACTTAAGCAACAAGGACAACATTCAGTTAATGTTATGAGTTATGAAGTTGGAAGCAAAGGAAAGACATATAAGAAGAGTTTCAAGAAAGATCCATTAAAGGTTGCGGGACCTTCTCATGTCAATGGGGATCGCAAGAAGGAACATAATGAACCGAAATGCTATTTCTGTAATGATTATGGGCGTTTAAAGAAAAATTGTCCAAAACGTAGAGCTTGGTTCGAAAAGAAAGGTAAGCTGTTAGCTTATGTATGTTTCGAATCAAATATGACACAAGTTCATTCTAATACATGGTGGATTGATTCTGGTTCTACTATTCATGTTTCAAATTCGATGCAGGGATACCTTTCGATCCATAACATAAAGGAAAATGAGCATTTTATAGTCTTGGGAGATGGAACTCAAGTACCAGTTGTTGGTGTTAGAACTTTACGTTTTTTTTTAGAGTCAGGCCATTGTTTAGACCTATTTGATACTTTTTATGTTCCTACTATTTCTAGAAATTTAATTTCCATGTCAAGACTTGATTCTGATGGTTATGCTTTACATTTTGAACATAAGGGTTTTCGTTTATTGAGAAATGACTCATTTGTTGGTTCTAGTGTTTTATCTGAGGAGTTATATAGATTTAATCTTAACAAAAATTTTGCTAAAACACTCCTCACCCTGCATCATGATGTTGGAACTAAACGTAGCAGAGTTAATGAGAATTCTTCTTTCTTGTGGCATAAAAGACTAGGTCATATATCTAGAGAAAGAATGGAGAGATTGGTAAAAGATGAGATTATTTCAAATCTTGATTTTACTAATTTCGATGTATGTGTGGACTGCCTTAAAGGAAAGCAAACCAAACATACAAAGAACGGCGCCACAAGAAGTGGAGAACTTTTGGAGATTGTCCATACTAATATTTGTGGACCTTTCAACTCACTTTCTTTTAGTGAAGAAAAGTACTTTATCATTTTCATCGATGATTTTTCACGTTACGGTTATGTCTATTTGTTGCATGAAAAGTCTCAAGCAATAAATGCTTTAAAGGCATATATTGCTGAAGTTGAGTGACAATTAGATAGAAAGGTGAAAATCATTTGATCAAATAGAGGTGGTGAGTATTTCGGAAGGTATGATGGAATAAGACAATGTCCAGGACCATTTGCTAAATTCCTAGAAGAGCATGGTATTTGTGCACAATACACAATGCCTGGTACACCTCAGCAGAATGGTGTGGCTGAAAGGCGTAATCGTACTCTTATGGAAATGGTTAGAAGTATGTTAAGTAACTCCTCAGTACCCTTTCCATTATGGATGGAGGCCCTCAAGACAGCCGTTTATTTGCTTAACCGGGTTCCTAGTAAGGCAGTTCAAAAGACTCCTTTTGAATTGTGGAGATGAAGGAAACCGAGTTTGAGACACTTTCATATTTGGGGTTGTCCAGTAGAGGCTAGGATCTATAATCCCCATGAAAAGAAGTTGGATTCTAGAACTGTAAGCGGGTACTTTATTGGTTACCCAGAGAAGTCCAAAGGGAATAAGTTTTACTGCCCTAACCATAATACGAGAATTGTTGAAACTGGAAATGCCAGATTCCTTGAGAATGGTGAAATTAGTGGGAGTGATGTATCACGTAATGTGGTCATCGAAAAAGTTCGGGTGCGTATCCCGATACCCGTAACTCCAACGGAAACGGTTGTTTCTCCAGTTATCGAACAATTTGATAACATTGAACAACAATTTGTGATCAGTCACTCCATAATGAGAATGTCACCAATGAACCAGTTATAGAACAATCACAAGGAATAGCATTAAGGAGATCTCAAAGAGAAAGGAGATCAGCTATTTTAGATGATTATTTGGTATATTTGTAAGAATCTGATTATGATTTAGGAACACGTAAAGATCCAGTTTCATTTTCACAAGCCATTGAAAGTAGTGATTCTGAAAAGTGGATCAATGCTATAAATGATGAGTTAAAATCAATGGAACAAAATGAAGTTGGGGACATCGTTGATTTGTCTAAAGGCATTAAGATAGTCGGGTGTAAGTGGGTCTTTAAGACCAAACGCGACTACAATGGCAATATTGAACGACATAAAGCTAAACTTGTTGCAAAAGGTTTCACTCAAAAGGGAGGTGTTGATTACAAAGAGATGTTCTCTCCTGTATTGATGAAGGACTCTCTTAGGATTATAATGGCTCTGGTGGCTCATTTCGATTTGGAGTTACACCAAATGGATGTAAAAACTTCTTTTCTGAATGAGAATTTAGATGAAGAGGTTTATATGGATCAACCTGAAGGTTTCTTGATTAAAGGAAAGGAGCATAAGGTATGTAAATTAAAGAAGTCAATTTATGGAGTTAAATAAGCTTCCAGACAATGGTATCTTAAGTTTAATGATACCATCACGTCCTTTGGATTTAAGGAAAATACCGTTGATCGGTGTATATATCTAAAGGTCAGTGGGAGCAAGTTTATTTTCTTGGTTCTGTATGTTGAATTTATATTGCTTGCCAGTAATGATCTTGGTTTACTGAATGAAACCAAGAGATTTCTTTGTATGAACTTTGAAATGAAAGATATGGGTGAGGCAACTCACGTGATAGGAATTGAAATATTTCGTGATAGATCACGTGGATTGTTAGAGTTGTCGTAGAAGGGATATATCGATAAAGTTCTTGAAAGATTTCATATGGCTGAATGTGCGGCCACTCCTGCTCCTATTTGTAAAGGGGACAAGTTTAGTGAAAAGGATTGTCCACAGAATGTATTAGAAAAGAAAAGAATGGAAAATATTCCTTATGCATCTATTGTTGGAAGCTTAACGTATGCTCAAACTTTGTACAAGACTGAATATTAGTTTTGTAGTTGGAATGCTCGGGAGATACCAAAGTAATCCCGAAATAGTGCATTGGAAAGCTGCAAAAAAGGTTTTAAGATACCTGAAGGGAACAAGACACTATATGCTCACGTATCAAGGTCTGATCAGTTGGAGGTGGTTGGCTACTCCGACTCAGATTTTGCTGGTTGTGTTGATAGTTGGAAGTCAACTTTTGGTTATTTGTTTCTATTAGCTGAAGGAGCAATATCATAGAAAAGTGTTAAATAGACTATCATAGCAGCATCTACTATGGAAGCTGAATTTGTGGCATGCTTTGAGGCCACAGTTCATACTTTATGGTTGCGAAATTTTATCTCAAGACTTGGAGTTGTCAACAGCATTGCCAAGTTGCTGAGAATGTATTGTGATAATTTCGTAGCAATCTTTTTTATCAAGAACGACAAATATTCTAACGGCGCTAAGCACATGGAGCTCAAATATTTGGCTGTTAAGGAGGAAGTTCAGAAACAAACAGTGTTTATAGAACATATTAAGACTGAGTTCATGATTGCAGGTCCTTTGACTAAAGGGTTAGCACCAAAGACATTTAAGGAACATGTTGATCATATGGGTCTTTGTTGTAATCCCTGAGGTATGTTTGTGGATCTTTATGTTTTTGTCCTATAACATCTATAAAGATATCACTAATAGTGTTTCTGACATTTTTTCTGCTTACCATCAATTACGTAATTATGAAGATAGATTATTGATGATAGGAATCGTCTTTGACAAAGACATTTTGGGGACATTACAGTTACTTTCTATTATGGATTATAATTAAGTGATTTTGCTAGCATTGTAGTGCATGGAAGGGAAGATGTCACTTTATTGATATTTATCGCCATGACTCATGTTGGTAAGTTATTTAATTATATTATTATTGTAATCTCACTAAAGTGCGAATAAGCTAATGTTATACGCATATTATGTTTACCTTGTCAATCCAGATAAGTGTCGTTCATATGGGCCAAGTAGGAGAATGTTAAAATATGTCCCACATGAAAGGGTAATGTGGACATTATTTGGACTTAATGAAATTAGGTGGTTATTGGCTTTGGAAGAGTTTCGCACGGTTACTTAATTAGTGAGATATAATAGGGGAAGTGGTTTTCCTATTTACCTACGTTTTTGGGGAGTAGGACAATAGTTTGATATTAAGTAGGAATTGCCCTCTTTCTACTCACATAATTTTAACTAGGTTTTCTCATAACATTCTGAGGTACAAAGAAAAGGGGTTAAATGAGAAAAATAATTTTTACAAACCATCTTCAAGAAAGAGATCTCATTATGACTGATTCTTGTATGTTTCGTGAAATATTTATTTCCGTATAAAATTATTATTATGTAATTTTCATGATAGTTAAAGATTCTTATTTTAGTAAATTAAATTTTACAGTCTTGATTCTTCCTCTTCTTTTTCCCTTTTTTTTTTTTTGTTCTCCTACTATACCACAACTTTTTCTCACACTTCAGCTTCTCTCGAGTTCTCTCTCTTCTTCTTGTTGCTTCCTTCTTCTTCTTGTTTCTTCTTTTCCTTGTTTTCCTGCACCTCGGCTTTTCTCTCTCTCTCTCTCTCTCTCTCTCTCTCTCTCTCTCACTTTCTTAGTTTCTCTTCTGATTTTTCTCTAAACCTCACGCACATATATGTATATATATATATATACACATCACGGCCACTTTCTTCGACTTTTCCCACCGAGTTCACTTTCTCTCAATTCTTCTACTATCTTCTACAGTTTTCTTCTTTTACCTCATTTCTTTTTATTTTATTTTATTTTCATTATTTTATTATCTCATATATATATATATATATATATATATATATATCATATGATAATATGCCACACATATTTTTAATTCTTTATATTTAAATACACACACACATATATGTATATATATACACACCCACGTGCACTTTTCCCGTAAATGTCTAGCTTCCGGTACCGCAGCTCTTGGGTACTCGGGATTGCCTGTCACTCATTCTCGTGCATCGTTTGCTAAATATGTCATTAATCGTACATCAAATTTTATTTAAATAATAAATTGGTGTATGGTTCGAAATTACATGTCATGGCCCGGTTCAACTCAGGTCGGTTACTGTCTAACTCGGGTCAGGGTATTACAACATGTGTCATGCTTTAAATATGTTTACTACTTTATGGTATATCACCTATAATATACATAAATAGATAGGCTAGTTATATGGTTCGTTAGATCAGTTTGAGGATTCGATTTACATAGCTGTATATTTAAATCTAACCATAATGTAAAATTCCTTTGCCTTGGAACCATGCAAATTTTTTTTTTAAAATAATGATCTCGTGTCCTGAAAAATTAAATGCAATTCTCACAAGTAAATTATATGTAAGGTCTTTAACCTTATTTCATTTCAGTATAAATCTATATTTAATATAGAACTAACGAACACAAAAAAATAAAAATTGAAAGTTAATAATTAATCAGTGATTAAAGCTGGCTGAGTATAATACAATGACATATCATTTGATGAAGTTTATAAGTTATTCATATTATAATTTTAATTTGTTACATTTTATTAATTATGTTTTTGAATGCTTAATAGAAATTTTGATAATGGAGGAAGATTTTGTTTTTGTTTTTTAATGATTATGTGGAAGTAAAATCAATTTATTTATTTTTAAATATGTAGTGACAGAGAATGAATTAAGTGGTGAATGATGTCTTCTTTTCCTATAATTGTACATGTCATTCAAGAGTCCCATGCTTCATTTGCTCGAGATAGATGAGATCTTTGTTCTGTTCATTACAGCCACGGCTTGAACACATACCAGAGGCGATTTGACTGCTTCCCCCCTCTCCCCCCCCCCCCCCCCCCCTCCCTCCCTCTCTCTCTCTCTCAATATATGATTGTTTGCGGGCTTGAAAATGAGGATAGCTAAATTACTTCTTATGATTATATAAAGTCAGGTGTTTTAAAAAAAGAAAAAAACTTATTAATAATATTAAAAGTAAATAATAATTTATAATATAGATAAAATAATAAAAAAAGTTAGAATTACTAATACATCACTATTAATAAATAAAAAATTATTACATCTTTATTCAATTCATAAATCAAACATGACTATCACTATTCATTATTATATTTAGACAATGGGGACATAGGCTAGCAACCATACAATCTGCCGTCATTAATCAGGCTCTTTGACGAATAACCTCCACCTGCTTCATGTAGTCATTTTTGGGGGTTAATAATGGATATGGTCGATGCACTAAAGAGAAAGGGTCAAGTTTTTACTTAGTTATGTCCCAAATATTTGGTTTTAATTCTAATAGGTGTGTCTAATTTAACGGTAAACAGTATTTAAGGAATTTATCTTTTAAAATTGTCAGATCAAAATTTAATGATTATCATATTTTTTTTAGAGCCAGTTAATAGTCCATAAAAATTATAAGCTCGGTAACAAAACTTCTACCAATTAGTCCATAAAAATTCTCTCATCAATTCCAAACTTCATCTTATGGTTTGTGAATTTTAGAATTTGAACAAACTTTAAATATCATTATTATTAATTGAATTAACATGGTATGTTACAGGGGTTTGATGTAAATAATGCAAAATGAATATTCAAAATTAATTAACAATGATTTTAAGTTAATTAGAATATAATAATTTAAGAAATTGAAAACTCAATAACTAATAGTTCTAATGGAGGAATTAATTGAAGAAAGAGAAAAATCAAAAAGGTATTTTGCCCATGTGAGGAGAGAGAAGAAGAAAAAAAGCAAACTTTCTTCTACTGCCGTCAACCGTGTTTGCTGCGTGGGTGACGTGGCGATGATCAGATAAGAGCTGAAGTGGCTGTTTTTTTTCTATGACTATAAATTATTTTCCAACAAGTAGAAGATAGAGTAGGGAGAGAACAAGTAATTCAGGAGAGAAGAAAGAGGAATGGGAGAAAGAGAAGAATCAATTGGGGACGGCATTGTACCCTGCATTGCTACATTTGACCTAGAAATGAAAAAAAAAAAGGTACGCGCGGCCATGGATATGAAGGAGGAGGAGGAGAAGAAGAAGGAGCCAGAACATTATGGGATGGCTAAATCTGTGAACCCTGTAATATACAAGGCCGTAATAGCTGGGGATATTAATGGCCTATTGGGTGCACTAGATCCAGAACACTCTCTTCTCAGACAAGTAAGCCCCCGAGAGAACACGGTCCTTCATATCGCCGCCAGCATAGGCCACGAGCATCTTGTGGGGCCTATTCTCAATCGCTACCCAGACCATTTCAGGAGCAAAAACACCAAAGGGGACCTTCCTCTTCATCTTGCTGCAAGTGCTGGACATCTGTCTACCGTCCAGTCCTTGATCTCTAATGCAAGACAGTTTGCAAGTTCCAATTCTGAAAATAGCGAAGCGAGAGTAGAGGAGATTAAAGAAGTAGTAAAAGAAGCGAATGAGGAAGAGAACACTCCGTTACATCTGGCATTGAAAAATCATCATTACCAGGTGGCTGTGTTCTTGTTTAATCAGAATCAAGAAGCTTCATGTTGTCTAAATAAAGAAAAGAAGTCTCCCTTGTACTTGGCCGTGGAAGCAGGATATCTGGAGCTTGTTTCGCTTATGATGGAATACATTATTCAAAGTGACAACCCAGATGAAAGGCTAAAATCTGGAACTTCAATCGTGCATGCTGCCATCGGGACAAGGAAAAGAGGTAATAGATTCGATCCCAATATCACTTTGTTGAACCCAAATCCGGGAATCAATTTTTCGATTCAATACTGTCTCAAGCTGCCCTGGAAGCATTTGTGTATTTAATTGACTTATTTTATTTTCCTCTCTTGATTGGTAGAATTATTGGATAAATTATTGAGATGCCGGTCATCACTCATCGATTCAGTTGACGAAAACGGGAGGACTCCACTTTCCTATGCAGCATCCATAGGTTACCTTGATGGGGTTTGCTGTATATTGGATTTAAAAGCGTTCACTGAGTACACATACAACCGTGATAGAGATGGCTTCTATCCAATTCACATGGCATCTAGAAATGGCCATATCAATGTCATTCAAGAGTTTCTCAGGCGTTGTCCAGATTCGAGGGAGTTGCTCAATCCCAAAGGTCAAAATATCCTTCATGTTGCTGCTGAGAATGGTAGAGCCAATGCGGTTAGTTACATGCTTAAAATTCCTGAGCTTGAGAATCTTATCAACGAAAGAGATAAAGACGGAAACACCGCATTACATTTGGCTTCCAAGTATGGGTATCCTAAAGTAGTTAGTATTCTGACATGGGACAAGAGAGTTTGCTTAGAGCTAGTGAATGAGGAAGGCATGACGGCGCTGGCTGTTCTTGAGGACTACGATTATGATTTAACCTCATTTCGATGGGTATGTGTCTGCAAAGTTTACAATTCAACACAAACCATATTTACCACTCAGATTTTCCTCTTTCGTCTACCAGGGTTACCTTATCATAATCACTTGAAAATTCCTCTCTTCCCTTGCAGCGATTAACGTGGCAAGCCTTGAGATATGCCAATGTGCCACGAGCTCCACGTGGGAAAAAAAGACGTTCATATGAACCAGACGAATCTTATTACAAGGACAGGATCAACACACTCTTGTTGGTGGCAACACTCGTGGCCACTGTGACTTTCGCTGCGGGTTTCACTATGCCAGGGGGCCATAATGACTCTGATCCAAACAAAGGCATGGCAATTATGTTAAAAGCACATACATTCCACATCTTCTTGATCAGTAACACCATAGCAATGTATTGTTCCATCGTTGTTGCTGTTGTTCTCATATGGGCACAGTTGGGTGACCTAAATTTAGTTATTGCTTCCCTTAATTTGGCATTGCCATTGTTAGGAATAGCTCTTACAATGGTCTCTTTAGCATTCATGGCTGCAGTTTATCTCGTGGTGAGCAACCTTACTTGGCTTGCCAATTTAATTTTGATCATTGGGTCAGTCTTCCTCCTAGCTGTGTTGGTACTATTTGTTCCACTTTTTTTACCATCTTCCGTGAACCATCAAATATTACGCTATATCTTCTACTTTCCATTTTATCTTTTGGTATTTTTCAGCCAAGATAATGCTGATGACAATTCAACCAAATAATTTTGGACCTTCTGTATGTTGTCTTCCCATCTTTTGCACTGCCAATCCCCCTCTATATCTTTTACCATCCATGTTGTCATTAAATGTTATGTCTTTGTTGTTGTTATTTCCCTGTATTTGGCCTAGGTTGCCTCGATGTTGCCATTGGTTGTATGATTATGCTCTGTTCTGGGCTTGCAATTGGTTGCTGCTGGTCTGGGTGCTCTGTGCAGACCTGATGTGGTGGTCTTATATAAGTATGTTGTTTTCTTCGTGTTTGTCCTCCCTTTGAAATGTTCTGGTTTGTTTGTACTGCTGGGGGTTGCCTTCCTTTGTTTATATGTTTTATCCTTCTAATTAATCTTACCCCAAAAGAAGAAGAAAAAATGATGTGACATTAAAGAGAGTAACTTGCAACCTTCTGTATCTTATCCTTTGTCCTTGAAGTACTGAAAATAAATTTTTGTTTTTATTTTTTATGTATATATGTTTGTGCCAATTATACATTGTCTCTTTTATTTCGTTGGAACTTCACTACTTTCATGCAGGCCTCTCTTATTTTTCGTGTTAGAAATTAGTTTTAATATTTTCAAATCAGTAATTCTTTTAGTTAGAAAGAGGATTTTTTGTTGTAGAATTGAACAAACCTAATAGGCATCTGTTTAGGAAGTGATGGCGCCTCTTGAGGCCTTAAATATTGGATGGATTGTTTCATACTTGACTTTGTTCTGATCATGATGTTCAAGATCACAGATGATCTATGTTTAATTTGGATAAACAATCCTTTCAGACTTTCAATAACATCAATATTGAGGCCAGAAGAGCCGTGTACACAATAATTCGGTATAAAATTTCCCATGACTTGTCCCAGCTGACTGAAGGAAAGGGAAAAATAATTACTACTTATAAAGGGAGAGAAACAATTGATTATGGAATGGTAAAGATGTTGAGACTTGCCTTGCCATTATCTATGAAATCGCCAAAGTTGTTCATGCCATTATTGGGGAATTTTAATGTATTCGATTAGGGTTAGGATTTAATTGCGACGAAGTATAAATATGTTGTAATTTTATTTTTTAATTAGTGCAAAAGATAGCCGTACTCGTGGACGTAGAAATATTGCCGAATTACATAAATTTTTTGTGTCGATTTTTCTCTTTCTCTCTAATTCTTGTTGTATAGATCAATAATATTACAATAATTGGTATCAGAGTTAGTCAAATTAATGGTGGTAAACGCTTCTGTTGTTAAGGCCGATATGGTGAAGTTCGATTCAACTAAAAATTTTGAATTGTGGTACAACAAGGTTTAGTGAAGGCATTGTATGGAAAAATGAAGAAACTAGAGAAGATGAAAGATGATGAATGGGAAGAACTCGAGATGAAAGCAGTAAGTATCATTCGGCTTTGTCTAACAGACGATGTTATGTACTACATCATGGATGAAGAGTCTTTTGTGGGGATCTGAACAAAATTGGAAAGCCGATATATGTCCAAGTTGCTTACGAATAAGCTTTATCTTAAGCAGAACTATATGGGCTTAAGATGATTAACGACCCAGATTTGACTCAGCACATCAATACATTCAATCAGAGTATCAGTGATCTGCTCAGAATTGATGTTAAGTTCGATGATGAAGACAAGGCATTGATGTTCCTAACCTCGCTTCCAACTTTCTATGAGCATCTGGTTACAACTCTTTTTTGGAGGAAGGAAATTTTGGAAACAGAGGAAGTTATTGCAGCCCTGTTGGCATACAATCAGAGAAAGCAAAATACAATTGAGTTTTTTGATCAAGGGCTTGTAGCGAAGGGTAATCATGATCGTGGAATGAGAATGGAAAGGGACGGGTCAGATAATAGGAATTGTCGATCAAAGTCGAAAAACAAGAATATCTAGTGCTATAAATGCCAAGAAATTGGGCATATGAAGAGAGACAGTCCACAGAGGAAGAAAAGAAAAGAGCAGGAAAAGAAGAAGGAAAAACAGAAGGGAAAGAAAAATGAAGGACCCTCAAATTCTGCCAATATAGCAGAAGTAGATTTAGATGGTGGGGATGGTGAGATGCTCTCACAGATTCATGGATTTTGGACTCTGCATGCTCCTATCACATACCTCTTAATAAGGACTGGTTTGACACTTATAGGTCAGTAAAATTTGGTTCTATTCTTATGGGTAATGATGTATTTTGTGAAGTCATTGGAATAGGAACAATCAAGATTAAAATGTTTGACGGTATGGTGAGAATATTAGAAGATGTTAGGCATGTAACAGATTTAAGGAAAAACCTAATTTCATTAGGAACCTTAGACTCAAACGGTTATAACTATAAGTCTGAGGGTGAATTAATGAAAGTAACTTAGGGTGTTATATTTTTCATGAAAGGTCAGAAAGTTTTTGGTAATATTTATAAATTGTTGGGTAGCATAATTGTAGGTGGAGTTACAACAATTACATCATTTGAAGGTGAGGACGATGATACACTCTTATGACATATGCAGTTAGGGCATATCAGTGAGAGTGGTATGATGGAATCACACAGGAAAAATCTGATAAAATAGGTCAAGTCTTGAAAGCTAGACTTCTACAAATATTGTGTTCTAGGAAAACAACGTAGGATGAAATTCAATACTACTACTCATAAGACAGAAGTTATTCTAGATTATGTTTATTCAGATGTTTGGGGGCTTGTGAAAGTAGCTTCAAGAGAGGAGTCTCTGTATTTTGTGAGCTTTATTGATGGCTTCTTCAAAAAAGCTTAGGTTTATTTCATGAAATACAAGTCTGAGACTTTTTCAAAGTTCAGAATATAGAAGGCTGAAGTGAAAAATCAAACTGGGAGAAAGATCAAATGCCTTAGGACAGATAATGGTACAGAGTACAAAGCTACTGGGTTTTTGAGGTTATGTAAAGAACACGGCATCAAGAGACATTTCACAATACGGAAGACACCTCAACAGAATGGTGTGGCTGAGAGGTTAAATAGAAAAATTACTGAAAGAGCAAGGTGCATGAGATAAATGCTAGAGTTCCTAAGTTCTTTTGGGCTGAGACAATAAATATGGCTTGTTACGTCATTTACAGATCACCTAGAGTTGCACTTGGTGGAAAAGTCGCAGAGGAAGTAGGGACAGGGAAAGAGGTAGATTATTCTATGATGAGGGCATTCGGATGTCTTGCTTATGTTCATATATCTAGCGAAGAAAGGTAAAAGCTTGATCCAAAATAAAAAAAAGATGCATTTTTCTTAGATTTGAGAAAGGGGTAATGGGGTAAAAGCTTTGGGATCTAGAGACTCAGAATGTGCTAACTAGTAGAGATATGGTGTTTGATGAAAAGTTTATGTTGAAGGCTTTCAAGGAAGAAAAAAATAAAGAATTTGAAAAGAATGACAACAAAAAATCAGTAGTACTGGTGTAGCTAAAATAATCAAATATCTAGTCAGAAAGGGAATCCAGTTCTAGTGACCAAGAATATCAGATTACAGTTCAGACAGGCCTAAACGCAAGATTAAGCCACTGGTCAGATATAGTTTTGAAGATCTTGTCTCTTATGCTTTGATGTTGGCATTGCTTGAGAGGCTTAAGAACATGAATTATTGGTCTTTGTGCTACTCGACAAAGTTCACATGAGATATCAAAAACTTTCCTTGGAAAGGGATAATATTATAATTTTACTTGTTCTTATATCATAATTTGACCCATTTTGTTGTTCCACTTCCTACTTTAATATAATAGGAAAGTTATATGTATGAGTAGCCACTTTTAATTAGCAAGTAGCTTAATTAGTGAAGTATTTTGTATACAATATGCACGGAAAATTGTATATAAAAATAATGTCATTATTTAGTATAGGTTTCTTTTACACAAAATACATTAACACTTGGCTTGGTTTGAAGAATTTGAAAAGAAAGGAGAAAAAAGAAGAATGAAGGAGAGGTTTTTTTGTGCATAGTTTAAAATTATAGAAGAAAATGAAGGGAGATGGAGGGAGAGAATAGATCTCTTAAGTCTTATTTTATTCAATTTGCTTTTCTTCCAAAAGTAAATGGAGACGGAAGGAAAGAAGAGAGCATTTAATAAATTTTTTATAATACCAATTCTAATTTTAAAATTATAAAAAAAAGAGAAGATATCTCTATTCCAGGACATAATAGTAAAAAATATTTAATCATTTCATTTTCTTTATTTTTTCTCATTTTCTCTAGTAAGATGAGAGAACTATACTCTTCTTTTTCTCATTTGTTATCTAAGCATAAAAGAATAATTGCATTCTCCTCTTTCCCCTTCATCTTCTTTTTAACTAATATTATCCTCTCTTCCTTCCCCTCTTATTTATCTAATCACAATGTGAGGCAATTATTTTTTTTCTTTCTTAATTAACTTTTTTCTACTTCTAGAAAGATAAGATTCAAACTTTTGTATGTCATCTCTGACTCCCAGTTTTATTAGTATTATTATAAGCTCGGTAACAAAACTTCTACCAATTAGTCCATAAAAATTCTCTCATCAATTCCAAACTTCATCTTATGGTATGTTACAAGGGTTTGATGTAAATAATGCAAAATGAATATTCAAAATTAATTAACAATAATTTTAAGTTAATTAGAATATAATAATTTAAGAAATTGAAATCTCAATAACTAATAGTTCTAATGACTAATATGTTTTTTTATATCTCATGTTTATTGAATACATAGAATTAACATTACTCTAATAATTAGTTTAATTTGAAATTAAAATATTTTCAAACAATTTTATGAAAAAGAACACATCATTCTTCAAAATTTTATTTCCCTATATTGTTTCAATTTAAATCAACTTTAGTTACCACACGGGAAATAAATCTATTATATCCCACCGCTACGAAATAAACTCATTTATGAACAAATTTGTCTATCTCTGGATTTTTTTCCTGGATATATTCTATCGTCTATTTTATTATTCTTAACAATTCAATACAATTACATCTAAATTTCTATGTTCTCTAATTAAAAAAATATAATTTTTTAAATTATAATTTAATTCAAATTAAGAATTTTTTATTTTAATTATAAATTTATTTTTTTAACTTGTATGATTATAGTAATATATATTAGATGTGTTTGAATGAACGATTCTATTGCTCGTTTGATAATTATCACGTTTAAAACAAGTTTTTAAAATAAATGAATGTTAATTTAGACTTGTTGAAACGTCTGTTTAAATATTTTTAAAATCAAAACAGATATTTTAAAAAAATATTAATAAATAATTTTTTGAAAATACTAATTTTAAAATGTCATTTTTTAAGATGTCCGTTTACACCCCCATCCAAACGAGCACATTAACTAGTATGATTATAAGCTATTGTATGAGCATTAGATGTTCCATAATTTTGATGCAATTTCATTTGATTTAATTCAACTTGTAACTGATCTCTTGACTGATTACATTGAAAGAACCCATTCCGGGCCACTTAATCGTTGGCTTTCCAATTAAGGTGACGTTCCAACAAAAATCTTATGTACCCATCATGGCTCGTCTTCTTCTATTTTTTATTTGCTTTCTTCTACACGTGGTGAGAACTCTAATCGCCAGCTTGAAACCAGATCTGCGATGGGAAGCATCCAGACCATGGACGGCGGCAAGAAGCACGAACAGAACCAATAACAAGATATAAACTACAGCGAATCAAACCCCATGAATCCAAGGAGACCCAAAACTCAAAATCTGCATGATCCGACGAAACCCCGCACGCTGGAAATCAACGCCAAAGATCTAGATCGCCACGACCGGCGGTAAACAAGAGAGATAAGCGGGAAGAGAAGAGAAAAATTCAGATAGAAAATGTTGAAATTAAAATTTAATACATCAAATTCAGAATGTCAGGGAGGAGAATTCCAATTTCAAACAAAATTTTTTAAATTTTGAGCGCCGATAGATTAGAGAAGAGAGAGAGAGAGATTATGAGGAGAGACATTGGGAAGGGAAGAGGATGGAGGAATTAATTGAAGAAAGAGTAAACTCAAATAGGTTATGTTGCTCATGTGAAGAGAGAGAAGAAAAAAAAAGTAAACTTTCGTCTCCTGCCGTCAACCGTGTTTGCTGCGTGGGTGACGTGGCGATTATCTGATAAGAGCTGAAGTGGCTGTTTTTTTTTTTTTTTTTATGATTATAAATTATTTTCCAACAAGTAGAAGATATGGTAGGGAGAGAACATGTAATTCGGGAGAGGAGAAAGAGGAATGGGAGAAAGAAAAGAATCAATTTGGAGCCACGGTGATCAACTTAAAATTTGTAGTACAGCTGACATTAATGTCGAAAGCAAGTTGTACAGCTGACATATTAATGTCAAGAGCAAAGGCCATGGATATGATGTCACGGCTCGAAATCCGGTTCCATGTCGATTGAGGATTCGTGATCGACTATCGAGACTTTTTTTAATGATCACATTTCTTTTCTCTTTTTTATCTAATCAAACGTAGTGGAATAAATTTCTTTTTCAATTGCGGAAGCGTCAATACACTAATCGACATCAGTCATCTATATATACATTCCATAATAATTTCAAAAGTACACGATGTAAATTTTTTCAAGCCTGCTAGTACCATATTCGATATACAGTCCATAATTTTCAAAAACGACTACATCATGTCTTTACAAAATTCTATTACAAAAGGGTTCATAACTTCATAAGCTTTCGGCTATTCTGACTGAAACCGCTATTCCCTTGCCACTATTGATACCTGAAATATATTGGATAAAAATCTTATGAGCTCAACAACTCGTGAATATTTCATAACATACCAAGGGTTTCAAAACTACTATATAATTCAATACTGAGATGTAAATGATTAGATATCATATGTTATCTTAATTTATAGTACAACATAATGATATCAAATTCAATTCCAATAAGTCTCAATTCAACGATAATCGTAAATCGATAATCAATAACATAGTTCAATAAATCAAAATCATAGTTCAATAACATAGTTCAATAAATCATAGTTCAATAACAAAGTTCGATGAATCATAGTTCGATAAATCATAGTTCGATGAGTCTTGGTTCAATAAATCATAGTTCAATAACATAATTCGATAGATCATAGTTCGATATCTTGGTTCGATAAATCATAGTTCGATAATTCAAAATCATGGTTCGATAACGTAATTCGATAAATCATATATTCCACTTCTATGGCCAGTAAATTAGCACCTCACTGACTGAGATCGATAGAATAGCTAGTTCGATATGCCGTATCAACACCGGCTCACCACAATATACCCTGTGGGATGGGTTCGATAAATCACAACCTATTTAATAGTGACCAATCATAGAAGGGTGTTCTATTCAAAGCGTCAAAATCATATCCAAATCATATCTAAAATCAATAATCATCAATAGCAGATCAATTACTCAAATCAAAGTTCTTTATTTGATATTTAGTTAAAACAGTTCAAACATTTGTAAGAAGATCATATAACGTTTGAGTATCTTACGAATACATTTTCTTAAGTCAAAGGAGACAAAACAGTTGTCAATAGATCATTCAAAACGTGTACAGTATAACAGTTAAACAAAGGCTATAAAGGGAAATGATATCATATATCGATACATCATAAAAGAGTTCAATATTTATATCTATAATGAAAATGTCTACCTCAGTATGGCATGAAACACTCACCTGAATTCCAAAAGCTTAACTCCAAAAATCCTTCATTTAGTTGAAGATTCCTAAAATCACATTTCCAAGTTTGGTTATATTCTATAATATCACTCAATTTAATTGTTATTTATATCTTTTTCTATTTTAGTTACCTTTTCTGGGACTCTTCTTTAAATCTTAGGCGTATCAATTTCTAACTTTGATCTTAGGCGTTTATTGTTTAAATATATTCTTCTGGTAGCTTAATTAAATCATAAGCTTTAATTTTACAACTTTACATGTTTACTTGTCATATTTTTTCCGTATCTTATTTCGTAATATGGACCTCACCATTGAGTCCGGAACGTCGAAAAAAGTCAGTTTAGGCTTTTACGGATTTCAATTTGGACTTCGATACTAAAAAGGACAAAATAGTCATTTTGCACTTTTACGTCTCTATTTTTTGGGACCTCGTCTCATAAAACGGATCCCTCCATTGGTCTCAGAATGTTCCTTACATAAAGAAAACACTAATTACTTGTCCAATTTAGACATCAGGAATTACTTTAATATATAACTAATTAAATTAATTAATCATATATTAAATATGTATTATTTTCATATATGTGTACATGTAGTTAGCATGGCACAGTGGTGAGTGTGCCCCTTCCCATGTCACGGCTTCCAGGTTCGAAACCTAGCAGCCGCAACTTCTCCCAAATTTTTTTTTTTAATTAATTAAACTGAATCAGTTTATGAAGAGCCCAAACGGTGCAGCCCAAACAGCAGCCAGTCATTGCGCCCAGCCCACTGTTGCACCCAGCCCAAGCCTAGCCGTGACCCAGCCCAAGGCCCAGCCCACATCCTTTCTTCTTCTCCCACGCAATTGCGGCCAAAAACCAGCAGCTCCTCCGGCCATAACGCCGACACCGAAACAGTGTCCTACCCATTGTTTTTTTTCCTATTTTGTCACTTTTTAACATCCAAATTTTGCCATTTCTTTGTCAAATTAATCCTGAGGTTGTAAGAAAACTTTTAAACCAAGTTTTGATCTTAAACTAACTGGTTTTCCGACACCCAGATCGATTTTTCGGGGTTGCACCGGTGAGGAATAACAGGCTATTCCGTAGCCATTTTTAGATCATTTTCTATCATTTGAATTACGTTGGATTCCTGATGAGCTTCCCTACTAAATGCTAGTTTCAAAATCAAGGTTGGTTTAATGGATAAAATTTCACCATAGTTGGCCAAACGTAATAGCTTCGATTCCCTATTTTTTTTTGTTATTCTGAGTTCACATAATTTCTAACATGCATCCATGATATTGAGAAAAAACTTAAAGAACTTAAACCTAAATCAATACATGTTTAAACTGCTCCCCCTCTTCTCCAAAATCAGTCCTTTCTCTCTCTATATTTTCACCACAGCAGCAGCCTCTTATTTTTCTTCTTCCTTCAATCTCAAAATCTGCCGACTCCACCGTCCCTATCACCGTTTCTGCTGCTTTCTTACTTTTCTTTCTCTTTTCTAAATTTTTCTCCCTTTTCTCACGCTACCCAACATCTATATATAAAAATATATCAATCCTTCATGCACCGCCTCTCTCTCTGCTTGGCTGCCACGCCACCTGCTGCTGTACAGTACCAAACACCACGTACAAACATATATGTACATACAATTCCCCTGCTACACGTTACACACCTGCACATACAGCACTGCCACCTCATTCCTCCACTCATTCTATCTCATTTTTTATCATTACCTTCATTTCTTACACGTTATCTCTGCTTTGGTTTTGCTTTTCACAAACCATGCGCAGCATATGGTTTCACACTCTGCACACATATATATGTATTCATATATACTGATACATATATCTGTATAAACTTATATATTTATATATATATATATATTTATGTTTATTTATTTATTTATATTATTATTATTATTATTATTTATTATTATTATTATTATTATTATTTTCATATTATTTATTTTTCTCCTCTCGGTTTTGGGGTCGAATCATTTTGATCATTTCTCGATTGGCGTGTTCTATTGGGCGGTTGACTGTCGTTCGTTCATTTTAAATTTATTCATGACCTACGGTTATTATTCTAATATTTTAGACACTTTAATATTTTAATTTAAATTTGAACGTATTCACGTAATAATTTGACTTACAGTTCCAGGTCACATGTCATGGCCCGATCTAACCCGGGTTGGGTACTGGCCAACTCGGGTCGGTCCCACCCAACTCGGGTCGGGGTGTTACATATGGAGGAGGAGAAGAAGGAG
Organism: Nyssa sinensis; assembly: GCA_008638375.1. Taxonomy (NCBI): domain Eukaryota; kingdom Viridiplantae; phylum Streptophyta; class Magnoliopsida; order Cornales; family Nyssaceae; genus Nyssa; species Nyssa sinensis. The sequence continues at coordinate 41,718,186 of CM018047.1, read as the reverse complement.
CCAGAACATTATGGGATGGCTAAATCTGTGAACCCTGTAATATACAAGACCATAGTAGTTGGGGATATTAATGGCCTAATGGGTGCACTAGATCCAGAACTCTCTCTTCTCAGACAAGTAAGCCCTTGAGAGAACAAGTTCCTTCATATCGCCGCTAGCATAGGCCACGAGCATCTTGTAGAGCCTATCCTCAGTCGCTGCCCAGACCAATTCAAGAGCAGAAACTCCAAAGGGGACCTTCCTCTTTCCATCTTGCTGCAAGTGCTGGACATCTGTCTACTATCCAGTCTTTGATCTCTAATGCAAGACAGTTTGCAAGTTCCAATTCTGAAAATAGCGAAGCGAGAGTAGAGGAGATTAAAGAAGTAGTAAAAGAAGCGAATGAGGAAGAGAACACTCCGTTACATCTGGCATTGAAAAATTATCATTACCAAGTGGCTGTGTTCTTGTTTAATCAGAATCAAGAAGCTTCATGTTGTCTAAATAAAGAAAAGAAGTCTCCCTTGTACTTGGCCGTGGAAGCAGGACATCTGGAGCTTGTTTCGCTTATGATGGAATACATTATTCAAAGTGACAACCCAGATGAAAGGCTAAAATCTGGAAATTCAATCGTGCATGCTGCCACTGGGACAAGGAATAAAGGTAATAGATTCGATCCCAATATCACTGTTAGAAGTATATTATAATTCACATATATAGTATTGTGTAATTCTAGTCGGATTACGATTTCATGATTTATTTTCTTTATTTATACTTTTCATGTACAACCTCATCACCCTTCTATATAAGGAAATTTCTTTTATAATTTCACAATCAATTCAGTTTAATATAATATAGTCCTTTGAGTTTTCCCTTTTGTCTCTTCTTTCTTTCTTCTCTCTCTCTTTTCTATTTCTTGTCTCTTTTATGTTATTCCATCAAATCTAACATGGTACTTGTTGCCACTAATCACAAACCGAAGGTCTCACTCACTCGCTTACTCATTCCCTGTTGTTCAGTCACAGACCGAAAGTCTCACTTACTCACTATTGTTCAGTCACAAATAAAAGGTCTCACTCACTCATTCCTTCCCTATTGTTCAATCACAAATCGAAGGTCTCACTCACTTACTCACTCACTATTGTTCAGTCACAAACAGAAGGTCTCACTCACTCTCTCACTCACTTACTCACTATTGCACCACCGGAATCTTCTCATCATCGTACAAAATCCTCCAGCCATGCCGTCATCTTCTCCACTCTCACATCACATACCCGCAATAACTTATCTCAGCCTTGTACCTCCGCCACATTTGTCAATCATCGGTGCAACGTCTCTGTTCATCAACATTCGATCAACCATCTCGCTCAGTCGTGACCATGTCACTGCTCCTCACCATCCCTATCAACATTCGATCAATCATCCAGCTCAGTCGTGACCATGTCACTGCTCCTCATCGTCCCTGTTAACATTTGATCAACCATCCGGCTCAGTCGTGACCGTGTCACTGCTCCTCGGCTATGCACACTATCATTTGCGCTTTCATACGTCGCCTTCAGTTCTAGCTCCATGCTTCCATGCGCCATCAGGAACTCTATTGCAGTTCCACCTCCACCGCCATGTTAGCTTGGGTTACATCTACATTTCAGCCACAACGCCACCAAGTCAACCAGTCCACGTCCAGATTTTGTTTGCAAACTCAAGTTGGTTTACCTCCCACCTTGAGTTTGATGGGGTGTTAGAAGTATATTATAGTTCACATATATAGTATTGTGTAATTCTAGTAGGATTAGGATTTCATGGTTTATTTCCTTTATTTACACTTTTCATGTACAACCTCATCACCTTCCTATATAAAGAGCTCTCTTGTATAGTTTCACAATCAATTCAGTCTCATACAATGTAGTCTTTTGGGTTTTTCTCTTCTCCCTCTTCTCTCTTTTATGTTATTCCACTAAATCTAACAATCACTTTGTTGAACCCAAATCCGGGAACCAATTTGTCAATCCAATACTGTCTCAAGCTAGCCTGGAAGCATTAGTGCATTTAATTGAATTATTTTATTTTCCTCTCTTGATTCTGAGTCATGGCTTGTGTCTTTGATTGTTTTATATTTTTTAAAAAAATTCTTCGTTGGCGATGAGAATTAAATTTTGTTTTTCTATAATTGGCAGAAGTACTGGATAAATTATTGAGATGCTGGTCATCACTCATCGATTCAGTTGACAAAAACGGGAAAACTCCACTTTCCTATGCAGCATCCATAGGTTACCTTGATGGGGTTTGCTGTATATTGGATTTAAAAGCGTTCACTGAGTACACATACAGCCGTGATAGAGATGGCTTCTATCCAATTCACATGGCATCCAGAAATGGCCATATCAATGTCATTCAAGAGTTTCTCAAGCGCTGTCCAGACTCGAGGGAGTTGTTCAATCCAAAAGGTCAAAATATCCCTCATGTTGTTGCTGAGAATGGTAGAGTCAATGCGGTTAGTTACATGCTTAAAATTTCTGAGCTTGAGAATCTTATCAATGAAATAGATAAAGATGGAAACACATCATTACATTTGGCCTCCAAGTATTGGCATCCTAAGGTAGTTAGTATTCTGACATGGGACAAGAGAGTTTGCTTAGAGCTAGTGAATGACAAAGACAGGACGACGCTGGATGTTATTAAGTACTACCATTACGATTTACCCTCATTTCAACTGGTATGTGTCTACAAAGTTTACAATTCAACACAAACCATATTTACCACTCAGATTTTTCTCTTTCATCTACCATGGTTGCCTTATCATAATCATTTAAAAATTCCTCTCTTCCCTTGCAGCGATTAACGTGGCAAGCCTTGAGATATGCCAATGTGCCACGACCTCCACGTGGGAAGAAAAGACATTCATATGAACCAGGCGACCGATATTATAAGGACAGGGTCAACACACTTTTGTTGGTGGCAACACGCGTGGCCACTGTGACTTTCACTGCGAGTTTCACTATGCCAGAGGGCCATAATGACTGATCCTAACAAAGGCATGGCAATTATGTTAAAAACACATACATTCCACATCTTCTTAATCAGCAAAACCATAGCTATGTATAGTTCCATCGTTGTTGCTATTGTTCTCATATGGCCGTAGTTGGGTGACAGGAATTTAGTTATTGCTTCCCTTAATTTGGCATTGCCATTGTTAGGAATAACTCTTACAATAGTCTCTTTAGCCTTCATGGCTGCGGTTTATCTCGTGGTGAGCAACCTTACTTGGCTTGCTAATTTAATTTTGATCATTGGGTCAGTCTTCCTCCTGGCTGTCTTGGTACTGTTTGTTCCACTTTTTTTACCCTCTTCTGTGAACCATCAAATACTATGTTATATCTTTTCCTATCCATTTTATCTTTTGGTATTAGTCAGCCAAGATAATGCTGATGACAACTCAACCAAATAATTTAGGACCTTCTGTATGTTGTCTTCCCATCTTTTGCACTACCAATCCCCCTCTATATCTTTTACCATCCATGTTGTCATTAAATGTTTTGTCTTTGTTGTTGCTATTTCCCTGTATTTGGCCTATGCTGCCTCGATGTTGCCATTGGTTGTATGATTATGCTCTGTCCTAGGTTTGCAATTGGTTGTTGCTGGTCTAGGTGCTTTGTGCAGACCTGATGTGGTGGTCTTATATAAGTATGTTGTTTTCCTTGGTTTTCTAGTTAAGATTTTCTAGGTTTGTCCTCTTTTTGAAGTGTTTTGGTTTGTTTGTACTACTGGGGGTTGCCTTCCTTTGTTTATATGTTTTATTCTTCTAATTAATCTTACTTACCCCAAAAGAAGAAGAAAAAATGACGTGACATTAAAGAGAGTAACTTGCAACCTTCTGTATCTTATCTTGTATCCTTGAAGTACCGAAAATATATTTTTATTTTTATTTCTTATGTATGTATGTTTGTGCCAATTATGCATTGTCTCTTTTATTTCATTGGAACTTCACTACTTTCGTGCAAGCACTACAAGAAAACAGGTTTTTAGCGACGCACTGTGCGTCGCTAATAGTCACTATTAGCGACGCACACTACAAAAAAACCTACTTTTAGCGACGCCCATTATTAGCGACGCACAAACGCCTTTTAGCGATGCACAGTGTGCGTCGCTAATAATACGAAAAAAAAATAAAAAAAAAATTAGCTTCCCACCTAAAAAAAAAGGGGCGAAACTATTAGCGACGCCCACGTGGGAATTAGCGACGTGCGTCGCTAATAGTTAGTTGTATTAGCGACGCACGCCTGAGCGTCGCAAATAGTTGTGTATGACAATTAGCGACGCTCATTTGGGTTATACGCACTAATAACGCCTTATATTTACTTCCGTTTTTCGCGCTCTCTCTCTCTCTCAGACGGTCTCTCTCTCTCAGACGGTCTTTCTCTCTCTCTCTCTCTCTCTCAGGCCCCATTTCCCTCGCTTTGTTGGGTTCAAAACTAAAAAGGGAAGGGAGGAGCACATCGGGGAGGCATACGACGGCCAGGTAGGCCACTGTCCTTTCTCTTCTCTCTCTCTCTCAAACTCAGATCTATTTCATTGTGCTTCGATTGTTGCTCTGGCGTGCTTGGATTTTGCTCCAATCTAGCTAGGATGCTTTTGTTTGAATCACATATTTCATTTCTATTAGAAAAAAATGCAAACCTTTAAGAATCGATTTTTGTTCCTTTCTAGTACCACCATTTCCTAACATGCTTCCATTGCTTCTGTTTAATTTTTTTTTTGTAATCCAATTTTTCCGCTTTCTTTTTCCAAAATTTCATTTGTTCCACATTAATTCTTGAATTGCCTTTCTTGGTCAGTGCATGTGGACCACCAAAAAATTGCCTCACTGTAATGACATAACCATTTCTTGTTTGCCATGTTCATAGAACTTTAAGAATTAACTGCTCTGGGAAATTTGTTTGGATTATATATGGTCTGCAAAGGGAGTTTGTTGTTTGCTTGGGAATGTATTTTCATCTTTTTATTAATTTATTGAATTTTTTTTATTTATTTTAGAAGATGATGTGGAGCAGCCTAGCAGCCCATCTGTTAAAAAGACTGAAGAGAAGGGTGTTATTGTCGTACATGAAGTCAAATGCAAGCTTTATGTGAAGGTAATTTTTTTATGATATCATTCTGATACAGTGGATATATATTCCTTTTTTTGGTCTGAGTTCTGTGTTTTACTGATTTTTTTGTAGCAGGAAAAAATGACATTCTTTGTTACTTTATTAGAATGATAAGAGAATTTAGTTTTCTACTTCAAATATGTCCTGATGTTTGATATATTTGGATGAGTAAAATATTGCTTCATACCTGTCATTTTATTTGTAGTTTCTATATGCATTTAACAGTTAGATGAATATGAAGACTACTGATGCACACACCAGCCGCACCACCCAGTTACCCACCAATGCACGCACACATACAAAAAAATAAAAATATAGTTAAAAAAAAAAAAAAAAAACACTTCCTACCCTCCATGTTGTATAGTGGTTTGTTGTGATGTGTGTCAACTATGTTGATTGTTTGTGTTTTTGGTTGACACATCTAATCATATTTTTATTGTAATGATTAGTTGGGTATAATTTATCCATATACCTACTTGTGTTGTATCATTTGATGATAGGTTCTAACTGGTTGGTTCTTTTTTTTTTCTTTTCCTGAATGTTCAGTCAAGTGATCCAGCAGATAAAGATGCATGGAAAGATAAAGGCACGGGTCAGCTTTCAATTAAATGTAAAGAGGGCATTAGCAAGGGCACAAAAGAATCCAAACCGACAATTCTTGTTCGAAATGATGTATGTTTCCTTATGACATATTTTGGTTCCACGTACTGAATTTAGCTTTAAATCTTGATATCATAAATAATGCATCTTCGCTTCTTCTTTTTTTTAATATGTTGTTTGGAAAGTGAAAAAATAAAATTATTATTTTTTCATCTTTTATGACTTGTAAAGTGGCAATGACTGGTTCAGTAGTCTGACAGTTGTTTAACCCTTTGCACCTTTATTGGACTCTTTATGCATTATTAGCGACTATAATTCAGGGATATAGTAATTGTGGTCCTTTCTATAACTGATAGAATTGGAGAGAAGTTAGATGAAAATTAAATTGGATTGTGGTCCTCCCTATAATAGATGAGAATTAAATTGGTATAATGGTAGTCGCAGGAATATTGTGATTTGACCTAAGAAATTTTTAATAACTGGGAGATGATCACTTTTTATATTTGGCAGAAATTCTGGGAGGAAATACCTGTCATTAAAATTCTCTCTACAAGGATCTAGATTGTGCTCTGCTTGTCAATTTGTAATGATTACAAAGATAATCTAGAAATTATCAGCTTTTTTCCAGAGAATTTTTGCAAGACATTTTAGAGTTTGATAAAAGTTAGAACCCTAGCAATTATTGAACTTTTTCTCAACTGTTGTTTCTATTAACTATTTTCCTGCAAGGTGAGTAGTAGTAGTTTAGCTCATGTTGGACCATCCACATCAGAAGCAAAACAAGAGTTGTTTCTATTAACTATATATATATGCTTGTCCTTTACAAATAGAGTTAATTTAAGTGAAATAGTAATTTTTGTTAATGACTGACAGGTGACATATATGGTGAAAACAGGTGAGAATTATTTTGTGCATCTAATGTGGGCCAAGGGTTAATTCCATGTTTAAGTATATAAGTTCTCCTTTCGTGCTTTGAGATGTTAATAGTATGAGACAACAGAAAACTGATGTGAAGTAAGAATTCTCCAACTAGTGCAAAGTGCAAAGTAGTTGCTGGAGATACCAAATGCCACTCATTGATTAAGGGAGAAATAATCATTTTCTACCATTTAACACTACTTTGAGACAATGATTGTTTTCTTGTTTGTTATTTTCTTATTTAGTTTTTGCATGGATAGACATTTGAGATAAGGGGAAGAACATGTAAACCTTGAGAAAACAGGTAAGAAAACTGTAAGAATATGATTACTTGTGGGAAATTTTAGAGATTAGAATGGTTACCCATGATTGAATTTTGTAGTAGTTGATACAATGCTTTGCTCATTTTCTATGTATCTTTGCTCAAAAAGGGAACACCTTGACCCTGATAAGATCATAGAAGCTTCAACTTCTAGAACAAAAGGTATTCCACATGCAACACCGGATACCATTATATTCCTCTTTTATATAAATATTATATGCTGCACCATAGTTTACACACACACACACACACACACACGAGCTTACGGCACTTGGTTCGGATGCCCCGGTTTGAAACTTATGCAAGTTTCAGCTCCAAAAAGGCCCATTTTGGGGTTTTAACAGACCAAAATGTCGGATATCAGCCTAAATACACCGAAACCCCATCACACACCTCAAAAATGATAAAATAAACTTGCACAAACTTACGACACTCGGTTCGGATGCCCGGTTTGAAACTTATACAAGTTTCAGCTCCAAAAAGGCCTATTTTGGGGTTTTGACAGACCAAAATGCCGGATATCAGCCCAACTATACCGAAACCCCATCACACACCTCAAAAATGATAAAATAAACTTGCACGAACTTACGGCACTCGGTTTGGATGCCCGGTTTGAAACTTATGCAAGTTTCAGCTCAAAAAAGGCCCATTTTGGGGTTTTGACAGACCAAAATGCTGGATATCGGCCTAACTATACCTAAACCCCATCACACACCTCAAAAATGATAAAATAAACTTGCACAAACTTACGACACTCGGTTCGGATGCCCGGTTTGAAACTTATACAAGTTTCAGCTCCAAAAAGGCCTATTTTGGGGTTTTGACAGACCAAAATGCCGGATATCGGCCTAACTATACCGAAACCCCATCACACACCTCAAAAATGATAAAATAAACTTGCACGAACTTACGGCACTCGGTTTGATGCCCGGTTTGAAACTTATGCAAGTTTCAGCTCAAAAAAGGCCCATTTTGGGGTTTTGACAGACCAAAATGCTGGATATCGGCCTAACTATACCGAAACCCCATCACACACCTCAAAAATAATAAAATAAACTTGCACGAACTTACGGCACTCGGTTCGGATGCCTGGTTTGAAACTTATGCAAGTTTCAGCTCCAAAAAGGCCCATTTTGGAGTTTTGACAGACCAAAATGCTGGATATCGGCCTAACTATACCGAAACCCCATCACACACCTCAAAAATGATAAAATAAACTTGCACGAACTTACGGTACTCGGTTCGGATGCCCGGTTTGAAACTTATGCAAGTTTCAGCTTTAAAAAGGCCCATTTTGGGGTTTTGACACACCAAAATGCTGGATATAGGCCTAACTATACCGAAACCCCATCACACACCTCAAAAATGATAAAATAAACTTTCACAAACTTACGGCACTCAGTTCGGATGCCCGGTTTGAAACTTATGCAAGTTTCAGCTCCAAAAAGGCCCATTTTGGGGTTTTGACAAACCAGAATGTCGGATATCGGTCTAACTACACCGAAACCCCATCACACACCTCAAAAATGATAAAATAAACTTGCACGAACTTACGACACTCGGTTCGGATGCCCGGTTTGAAACTTATGCAGGTTTCAGCTCCAAAAAGTCCCATTTTGGGGTTTTGACAGACCAAAATGTCGGATATCGGCCTAACTACACTGAAACCCCATCACACACCTCACAAATGATAAAATAAACTTGTACGAACTTACGGCACTTGGTTCGGATGCCCGGTTTGAAACTTATGCAAGTTTTAGCTCCAAAAAGGCCCATTTTGGGGTTTTGACAGACCAAAATCTCGGATATCGGCCTAACTACACTGAAACTCCATCACACATCTCAAAAATGATAAAATAAACTTATGCTACTTTATGAAGTTCTTACTATTGATGCATGCAAAAAAAAAAAAAAATTATTCACATTCTATGTTCATATATATTTAATAATTGTTCTAATATATATGATTTGATCTTTATTTCAGATTGATCGGGATTATTGCCGCGCCGTCCTTATGCTTTGCATCGGAACTTGTTATTTTTATTTGTTTTTTTTTTTCTTTTCATGGACATTTGTAGTTACATTAATTAGGAGACAATTTTTAATTTTTCTTTTTATTGTTAAATTGTACTAATACAAATGTACATTTTTGGAGACAATTGTTAATTTTTCTTTTTTAATATATTCATTTCAGAATGCTTGGATTTTATTGTATATCGGGATGGATGATTGATACAGGTTTAAACAGGAATGAAACAACAAAGAAAACAAAGCAAATATGGGTTTTTTATTTAAAAAAAAAAAAAACTATTAGCGACGCTCAGTGCATCCTTGTGTATTTTTTGCGACGCGCATATCCAATTTTTAGCGACGCTCGTTGTGCGTCGCTAAAAGTCACAATTAGCGATGCACAAAGGGCTGTGCGTCGCTAATACTATTAGCGACGCCACTATTTGTGACGCCTTAGCGACGCACGTTTGTGCGTCGCTAAAGACCTTTAGCGATGCTCAAGGCCACTATTAGCGACGCACGCGTGCGTCGCAAATAATGTTTTTCCCGCCTAAGAAAAAAGGGCGCGAAAGCTTTAGCGACGACCAAAAGGTTATTTGCGACGCACTGTGCGTCGCTAATAACATGGAACTTTTTGCGACGCACACATGTGTGCGTCGCAAATAATCTCTTTTATCTTTAGCGATGCACATTAAGACTATTAGCGACGCTTTATGTGCGTCGCAAATAGTCTGACAAAATCCCAAACGTTGCGCGATCTCTCTTTCTCTTGTTCTGTTTTTTTTTTTTCTCTCTCTCTATCTCTCTGTCTCTCAACTTCTAGATTTGAGTTTGCCGCCGCCGTTCGCCGCGCCGCCGCTTCCACCACCACCGTTCGTCGCGCCATTGCTTCCACTACCACCGTTCGCCGCGCCTGTCTGTTTTGCATTTGATCTCTCGGTTTCTCTCTCTGGATTGGTCGCTCGTTTCTCTTCGTTGCTCGGTATGAATATCTATCTATCTATATATATATAATTTACATAATTTCTTGAAAGCTATATTGTTTAAATTCTTTTGTATCATATACTCATTAAGCATGCCCCAATGGGAACTTTGTACATGGCATTCAATGAACTGGTTGGAGAATCATTTAGGCGTTCAATGTAAGAGAAGTATAATTTTGGGGTTTTGACTGTGTGAATCTTGGAATCTGATTAAATTCAGGATTGAATGATGCAAATGTTATTGTCTATAAAATCAAGAATCTCTTTCTTTCTTTTTTTCTTTTTCCCTTTCCTTTTTTTGGCTATTCCTCTTTCCAAAAATTTTTTTTAAAATCAATTATCAAATCACAAATCATGTTCTGAGCTTGCTCATTAATTCATATTGCTAGAAGAAAAATAGCTCACTAGACATCAAAACTTGTAGCCTGGAAGAGGGTTTTTAGCATACAATTTAGCCTAGTAAAATTCCCAAAATTTTGGCATTCATTTCTTATTTCTTTTCAAATACAAGTTCATATCCCTAATTTACTTATGTTCAAAATTGCATTATAACATCAAGCCCTATGGTGTCAAAACAGGATTTTGTGAAGGTTAGCCTTTAATTTAATTAATTAGAAGATATATCGACAAGATAACAACAACAATGCCATAAACACATTATCATATCATGGCACCAATTTTTATTTATTTATTTATTTTTTGACTCAAGAAATACCTGCATATGCACTTCAAGGCCAATTGTAAACAAATTTTCAACATGACTCCTCTTTCAGTCATGTTCATATACATACATATATATATATATGTATCTATATTTATATTTATAGAGAGATAGATAAAATAAATATATTCTAGCTATAATTAGCGTTATAAATGAGTCGAGTCAAGTCAAGTCGAATAATAAATTATTTAAACTTAACTTATTAATATTTTAAGTCAAATTTTAAACGAGGTTTTACCTAAAAAAATATAACAACGACAACGACAACAATAACGATAACAATGCGATAAACATCACATCATCATTTAATGACACCATTTTTTTTCCGACTCAAGAAATGCATATGCATTTCAGGCATATTGTACACAAATTTGATTTATTAATATTTTAAGTCAATTTTAAACAAATTTTTATTTAAAAAAAAATATAACAATGAATGACAATAACTATTGATTTTAGTGATAATGACTTCTGATTAGGCTTTTTAATCCCCAAAGCATCACAAATCATGTTCTGAGCTTGCTTTTTAAGCAAGTTTACCTTCCAAAGTGCTCCTAGAAAAAGGCAGGCATCGCATCATTCTTCTAGGGTACATAAATTAAAGATAGTAGATATTTTGCCACTATTCATAACATGTTAATTATTGATGTAGGGCAAATTTGATATATTGAAGAGTTATTGTAATATTATTTAATTTTCAAATTTGAGAACTAATATCAAATTAGTTATTTTAGATAAAATTTTTTTTTTTATTTACGATTTTGAATAAAACAATTTTATTCTAGCTAGAAAGAATCAAAACTTTTAATATTTATATATAGAGTTGTAAGACTTTATTAAAGACATCTTTTATCTTTGATTTTTTTTTAATATAAATAATATTTTTAGAAAATTATTTTCATTTTTGAATATTAACGTACTAGTATTGATTGTTCACGTTCCATGCTGTGTCAATTATTATTCATTTTGTTTCCAAGTATTTGTAAGGCATTTCTAATTATTGGATTTGCATGCCTTGTAAAGTTGATTGTTTAGGAGCTTCCCAGGGTGATTTTTATGTTTTTATTGGACTTATTATGTTTTGATCTTGGGTGACTATTTGGTATTGCCATTTTTTATTGTATATTCCTTCTATTCTTTTGGCGCTGGTAGATGATTAGATTCTTATTTGATGTCAACGTAGTTCGGATTAAGCTAGGTATATTCCATGATACCTTCTGCACTAAAATCATTATTGATGTTGTAAGCTTATATATCTTGTATACTCTTTTACATCAATGAAAATCTTCTTCTTTGCCGATAAAAGGTAATTGCAAGGCACTTAACTTTATAACCAGCAGGGAAACAAGAAGCCTTGGGTGATGAGAGCCTTTTTTTTTTTCTTTGGGGTAAGTAATGAATTTATTAAGAAGAAGAAAACAAAGCTATACAAAGAAAGCAAGGGCTATAAAAAAAAAAAGAGCCCAGACCACAAAAACAAACTGTACAGAGGACTAAAGGAGCAGCCAAAACAAAACTCAAGATGAAAAGATAACATTAAAAATGACCCATCTCAAGCTTAATTCCCAATCCACATGCATATTGTCAACTTTTCTTGAGAAAGTAACATTGCATTTCAAGTGTTTGGAAATTTGTTGCAGCATATCCTCAAATCTTTCTTTTTTTCTTGAGAAAATGATGGCATGATTAATCTCGTGCGTTTGGAAAAGCACAAAAGTAACGAGAAGAAAAACTGTGATTGACAGAAAATCGTGTGCTTCTTCTGTTTAAAGTTACGAGCGTTGAGGTTCTTAAATTTCATTTCTGATACCACTGATAGGATGTCTCTTCTCTGTTTTGACTGTCATACTTGCCAACTAGGTGAAAATATGTCTTCTTCTCCGATGAAAAGGGAGCTTCCTATTTCCAGGCATTTCTTCAAGGTCATGATGCCTGGTTTCCTTACAGAACTTGTATGTTCTCTCTTTCTATCCCTCTCTCTCTCTCTCTCTATATATATATGTATGTATATCTGTGTTTGTGTGTGTGTGTGTGGTCAGTCCAAGTGTCTTTTCTCTTCTTAATGTAGCAACATTTCATAGTGACTCACACACTCTAATATAGTTTTCTGAATTTCAAATTTGCACAGCTCATTCTATCGGCTTTTTGTAGACAACTAGGTGAAGTAAAATCGGAAGAAGCAATTCTAACAAGTTGTCAAGGGACATGGCATGTCAAAATTGGTAAATGTGCCGAAGGATTTATTTACTTCCGAGAAGGTTGGAATAATTTTGCGCAACACCATGCCCTCTGTCTCAGAGATTTTGTAGTATTTGAGCATATAGGAGACATGCATTTTAATGTGTGTCTGTTTGATTCAAGTGCTTGCAAGAAAGAGTTTCCACTGGAGTCGGATCGTGAGATAAAAAGGGAACCCCTTGACCCTGATGAGATCATGGAAGCTTCAACTTCTAGAACAAAAGGTATTCCACATGCATCACCGGATACCATTATATTCGGTTTTTTATATAAATATTATATGATGCACCATATTTTACACACACACACACACACGAACTTACGACACTCGGTTCGGATGCCTGGTTTGAAATTTATGCAAGTTTCAGCTTCAAAAAGGCCCATTTTGGGGTTTTGACAGACCAAAATGCCGGATATCGGCCTAAATACACCGAGACCCCATCACACACCTCAAAAATGATAAAATAAACTTGCACGAACTTACGACACTCGGTTCGGATGCCCGGTTTGAAACTTATGCAAGTTTCAGCTCCAAAAAGGCCCATTTTGGGGTTTTGACAGACCAAAATGCCGGATATCGGCCTAAATACACCGAAACCCCATCACACACCTCAAAAATGATAAAATAAACTTGCACGAACTTACGGTACTCGGTTCGGATGCCCGGTTTGAAACTTATGCAAGTTTCAACTCCAAAAAGGCCCATTTTGGAGTTTTGACAGACCAAAATACAGAATATCGACCTAACTACACTGAAACCCCATCACACACCTTAAAAATGATAAAATAAACTTGTACGAACTTACGGCACTCGGTTCGGATGCCCGGTTTGAAACTTATGCAAGTTTCAGCTCCAAAAAGGCCCATTTTGGAGTTTTGACAGACCAAAATGCAGGATATCGGTCTAATTACACCGAAACCCCATCACACACCTCAAAAATGATAAAATAAACTTGCACAAACTTACGGCACTCAGTTCGGATGCCCGGTTTGAAACTTATGTAAGTTTCAGCTCCAAAAAGGCCCATTTTGGGGTTTTGACAGACCAAAATGTCGGATATCGGCCTAAATACACTAAAACCCCATCACACATCTCAAAAATGATAAAATAGACTTATGCTAATTTATGAAGTTCTTACTATTGATGCATGCAAAAAAAAAACTATTCACATTCTATGTTCATATATATTTAATAATTGTTCTAATATATATCATTTGATCTTTATTTCAGATTGATCGGGATTATTGTCGCGCCGTCCTTATGTTTTGCATCGGAACTTGTTATTTTTATTTATTTATTTTTTTCTTTTCATGGACATGTGTAGTTACATCAATTAGGAGATAATTTTTAATTTTTCTATTTATTGTTAAATTGTACTTTTACAAATGTACATTTTTTGGAGACAATTGTTAATTTTTATTTTTTAATATATTCATTTCAGAATGCTTGGATTTTATTGTATATCGGAATGGATGATTGATACAGGTTTAAACAGGAATGAAACAACAAAAAAAACAAAGCAAATATGGGTTTTTTTTTTTATTTAAAAAAAAAACTATTAGTGACGCTCACTGAGCGTCGCTAAAAGTCACCATTAGTGACGCTCAGTGTGTGCGTCGCTAAAAGTCACTATTAGCGACGCACACTGTGCGTCGCTAAAGACTACTATTAGCGACGCTCAGTGCGCGTCGCTAATAGTGACTTTAGCGACGCACACACTGAGCGTCGCTAATGGTGACTTTTAGCGACGCTCAGTGCGTCCTTGTGTATTTTTTGCGACGCGCATACCCAATTTTTAGCGACATTCATTGTGCGTCGCTAAAAGTCAACATTAGCGACGCACAAAGGGGTGTGCGTCGCTAATAGTATTAGCGACGTCACTATTTGTGACGCCTTAGCGACGCACGGTTGTGCGTCGCAAAAGACCTTTAGCGACGCTCAAGGCCACTATTAGCGACTTATTTTAGCGACGCACAATGCGCCCTTTGGTATTATTGGCGACGCACGTATCCAATTATTAGCGACGCGTTATGGGCGTCGCTAATAGGCACTTTTAGCGACACTAACGGTTTTGTGCGTCGCTAATAGTATTAGCGATGACACTTTTTGTGACGCCTTAGCGACGCGCATTTGTGCGTTGCTAAAGGTCTTTTGCGACGCACAATGGCACTATTAGCGACGCACAAGCGCGTCGCTAATAGTGCATTTTGTTGTAGTGTATAATGGAAACTAAACAAGAACATTTATAAAATTTGCAGAATCCAAAACAGTGATCAAGGCTTGTGTTTTATACAATGTCCTTAAGACGAATTATGGCCCTCGTAGTGGTGTTTATGAGCTCTTGGTCTTACGTCTCCTAAGATACAATGATTGAGTACACGCAGATGTCAAGTACTGCAACTACATGTCTAGCGAACCAAACTATTGACCTGAACTCTCTCAACTTTATGATTACTGCTGCACAAAATGTAAGAAAATTTGATGGTTGAATGGTAAGGGCAGTGGTGTTTATATAGAGTCTTTCATGCCTATTTGGTACAGGTATGAAGCTTCAGTTGTGTCTATTCATGACGAACAGACACAATCACGCCCAATGAAGAAGACGATTCTTCAATCAAAGGTAATCGCAAAACGATAGTGTTTATCTTGGTAACTAAACAACAACGTTTTGGACTGTTTCTAATAGTAACAAAAACGATAGCGTTTTGAAAAAATATTTAAATAATTTTTTTCAAAAAGATATATACACAGTAGGCTAAGGCCCAAACTCAAACCCAACCCGACCTAGGGCAGACTCAAACCCAACCCGACCTAGGGCAGCTATGCATGCGTGTGTGTGGTGAACCAAGCATATGCTAGGTCCTCCCCCTTCCATAAAACTTGGGTGCATCTTAAAGCCTAAACCTCCCTTCAAGGTAATTGTATATATACTCTTTAAAAGCCTTGTACCCATCATATGTGGGACACAAGCTTTTTCACAAGTTTCAAGCTTTTGTTACAATTTTTAAGTGGTGATGTTTCGAGACAATTTTTCATTCACTCCTTAATAGTTTTGAACAACCCAAAATATGATCTTATTCTCTTTATGAAGGATAACACATTTTCATATAGCCCCACTAAAATTAATGTTTGGGACCCATTATAATTTTAGCTCAAAGATGACTAAAAAATTATTCTTAGAACCCATCATTTCTAATAGTAAATGCTGATAAAACAAGACAGAGTCTTTCGTATTTTTTAAAAGATGATATTTTTATCAACAAAATAATGAGCAACTTTTGAAATTAAAAAAAAAAAAAGTTACCTTGAATCATATCCGAATTTACAACATATTTGTCCAAAAAGCTCTTTATTCGTTTGATCATTGGACATTTATGGGCCGAGGCTTACAACCCATTTAAATAAGTAATAATTCATACTTTTGGGGTCAATGGTTGTAAGGCTTCATGGCATGACGTTGCAGTTAGGCTTTATGAAGCCATCACGGCTAGTTGGACTTAAGAAGTCAATATTTCTATTATTGTATTGTACCTTAAATTCCTTAATAGAAGTTTCGTAGCAACTTGATAAAAGACTCGGTTTTGACTTGTTCTTTATTGCTTTCTAACATTGGTTATTGTCCTTAGGACACTCAACCAACATCAACTAATTAAATTAACTTATCCCAAACAAAACACACAATTAACACAAATTAACACGCAGTTCATGCTATCTAGTTAGAGTTAAGCATTATTCATTATAAATCGCTTCTTGTCAATTTAAGGAATCACTTAGTTCTATACTAGATAATTAATAATTTTATTGTTTAATACTTAATATTTCTTTAAGAAAAATTTTATAATATTTATTATTAAAGAGATAAAATAATTATAGTGAAAAAATTTAAAACACAAATAACCATACGAAACATAACTTCTTTAATTTAAACGGATATTAGAAATTTTTTTATGACTTAAGTTGAATATTATATATATATATATATTTTATAAATATCATTGAAAAATTCAATATAAGATTTCTTTTTGTGTCAAAATTAATATACATAAATAAACCGATTTTCTATTAATAAAAGAAAATTAAGACTTAATAAATAATAATTTTTTTTTTTTTATTTCTCAACTCTATTAATTATAAGAGTTAATTGTATACAACTTTATTTTCGTGAGCGTGAGAATACTTTTGCAACTACCGCAACCTCGAGATTGTCAATTTTTATTTTTATTACAAGATTTAGTTATGGAGATTAAAACTATTATCAAAAATGAAAATACCGTTCCCCTTTCATAGTTTGGCAAGAGAAACAACCATGAAGGTGCTGGATTGACTTTACTGAGAAATTTTTGTCCTTCTAGAGAGATCAATCAAAGTTTCGTTCTGCTTGAAAAGACAAGCTTCAAGCTTCAAGCTCTCATGCATGTCTTCTTCCAACAAATTGGCTAGCAGTTACCTGGTAAATTCCAACTCTCCATTTCTGTTATGTTCTTTATTAAATTATGATTTCATATTTATATGTACTTGTAAATGGATTTGATATTTCATGTACCCAGAATGTAGGCTCAACTTGTGTCAAAATTAACGCGAAAAAGTTGAATTTCCAAAAGACATTTATAATATGGAAGCCAATCACTTAATAAAATTAGGAATAGCAGTATTTAAATATTGGTAATCAAATCGTATCCAAACATTTATTTAGAATGAGTTTTATTAGTAAAATTCATAATAATAGATGCATTTTATTTGAGTGTTAGATAGTATTTAAACAACATTATTTGAGAATTGATTAAAATATATAGATGCTTTGATTTTCTAGGATGCCAGTCGCATCCATTTTAGAAAACCATCTTGTGGACCTCAGATGAAAGACTATAAATTTCAATTAGTACTACAGTCAAGGTCAATACCACTCATTGACGAATGTGGGTTTGTAGCACCAGCAAAATATGGTGGATATTTATTGTAATAAAATAAATAATGTAATATATGAACATAATTTTGTGGACCCAATGGTTAGGCTTTTTTGGACTTCTCAAATTTTTTGATTTTGAAGTCCACATGCTCAGAAAAATGGATGAATCTCCGGAATTAAAAAGATAAAGAAGTGTATTTAACGGGGAGTAGAAGAGAGAGGAAGAAGAAGAAGAAGAAGAAAGGGATTAGGAGAATGGCTATAACGTCAGACTTTTATATGTCAGAGGGATCGTCGCCCTCGCGCTGGGGCGGCAACGATAGTGACAATGAGTCTGAGTTGGAGGAGCCGTCGAGCAAAGACAATCGAATGGAAATTATTGAAGGTCGTGGCTCAATGAACCCTGCAATATACAAGGCCGCTATAACTGGGAACGTTGATGACTTTCGCGTAGCACTAGATGAACTAGAAGGCTCTATTCTCGATCAATAAGCCCCCAAAAGAACACCATCCTTCATATCGCTGCGAGCCAAGGCCATGACCGTCTTGTGGAACCCAGACTCCGTCGTCGCCAACTCCATTTCAAGCTTGAAAACTCTGCAGGCGATCTTCCAATCCATCTTGCTGCGAGTTCTGGGCATCAATGATCAATCTACTGTCCAGACTCTGATCTCGAATGCAATAGAGAAGGATGTTAAAGACGGACTAAAGGCAGCGAATAAGGAAGGGAACACGCCGTTACATCTGGTGTTGAAAAATCGTCACAAAAAGGTGGCTAAGTTGTTGTTTGATAAGAACAAAGAAGCTTCGTGTTGTCTGAATAAAGAAGACAAGTCGCCCTTGTACATGGCTGTGGAAGCAGGATATCTGAATCTTGTTACTGTTATGATAACTTACTGCTACAGTGCTGAAATGAACAACTCTGACAAAATGAGACAATGAAAGTCAATTGTGCACGCTGCCATCGAAACTAGGAATAAAGGTAACTCATTCCATTCTAATACATGCATTGCATTCGTAACGTTATTCCTTATTCTTGTTTATTAGTTGTTATTTTTTTTTTTGTTATATAAGTACAATAAATTAAATAAGAAATACAATTCTTGACAAAATAATAATAACTTTTTTTAGGATTTTTCTTTTATTTAAAATTAAATAAAAATACTTAATTTGTTTCTCTTTGCATCTCAATCATCCTTTTTAATTATGTATTCTCATTTTAACAATTTTAGGTGATGGCAATTTTATATTCAAATTCAAATAAAATATATTTACCACCCATCCATTTGTTTAACAGACGAGGACGATGAAACCATAGGTACTAGTTTATTAGGTGAGTAATGAATATTAGTTAGTAATTCAGATTCACGGAAATGAAAAAATTTCAAGACAGTCATCTTTCATGAAAAAATGGAGATTGAAAGAAAAGAAAATTTATTTTGAATTTTACTATGTATCAAAAATTTTTAAAAAAATGTTGAGATGGTATGTATTGATTGGGTGCCGTCGTAAAGTTATGAGTTAAGTGATAAACTGTATTGAATTTGAATTCTTTGTTGGGAGGTAAAACTTGATTATGATTTAATTGATATAAAATTATTGTTATTTTTCATTTAATTAAACTAGTTTTTTTCAAATTCATAATTAATTTATTCATTTTTACCGAGTAGAGTAACTATAAACTAATTTAAACCAAAAAAAATACATTTACATACTATTTACAAATATTTTATTAAGTGCATACTATTTACAACGCCAACAACGGGTTATAAGAGCAAAACTATCTTCCAATTACCTATGGCCCTGAGTGTTTATCACGGATTAGATTATTTAATTTCAAGGACCTTGCAATCTAATGATTATTTAGTAATTCAGGTTGTGTATTCACAGTTTGTTTGGTTGGAATGATTTGGAAAGAAAAGAAAAGAAAAAATTTAGGGAAAGTGATATCACTTTCACTTGTTTAGATATTTATGATGAAGAGAAACAAGAGGATTAGGAGAGAGTTTAAGTAATTAATGTTTCATTTTCATTAAGAGATTTGGAGAAAAAAGAAAAAATTGAAATGAAGAGATAAACAAGATAAAAAAAAAAAATATATTGAAGAGAAAGATGGAGTACTTCTCCAAAATTGAAGAGATTTGGAGAGAAAAAAACCATTTTAAATGAATTTTTTAAAATATCAAATATATCCTTAAGTGTTTGTCTTAAAAATTATGATTTTTAAAATAAAATAGATTTAATTATCAAATAATTTATACATATACATTTTCTTTTCTTTTCTCCTCTATTAACTATTCAAATAAAAAATAATTATTTTCTTCTCATTTCTCTCTTAAATATTCAAACATGTTGAAAACTAACACTTTCTTTTCTTTTCTATTTTGAATTATCATTTCTTTTCTTTTCTCTCTAAAACTTCTAGGCAAGGGCTAAGTTGTTTTCTCCAATCTCTTCAAAAGTGGAGAGATATGGAGAGAAACTAAACTTCATTTAATAAATTTCTTAATGACCAAAATACTCTTAAATGAATGGTTTAAAAATTAGATAAGTGTCAAATAAAAAAGATAAAACTATCAAATAACAATATTTACTTTTCGTTTCTTTTCTCCTTATTATTCAAATAAGAAATGATGATTTTTTTTCCATATCTCTCTTAAATATTCAAACAGGATGAAGATAAATAATTTCTTTTCTTTTCTCTTTTCTTTTAAATTTTTCTTTTCTTTTCTCTCCAAAACTCTCAAACATGTCCCATGAATTATATTAAGACCTTAATAAGAGAGGGGATCGAGATTGATAGTTCCTTCACTAACAGTGAAGGTGGATCCAATCCACCCTTATCCTTGGTGGCAAACAAACAGGGCTATTGTGATGAGAGATTGAGAAATATTAAAAATGAGGGGAGTGAAGGGTATTATCGTATAATTTTTAAAGTAAATTTATTATTTATGAAACACAATGATTTTTTATTATTTAAATCCATCAAAATCTTGAATTTCATTTTTTTTTTCAATCCCATTGTTTGTTTTAGAAATTTTAAATTTTTATTTAATTCTTTTTTTTCTTTTATAATTAGCAGAATTACTTGAAAAAATATTGAGCCCCAAGCCATCACTAATGAATTCAATTGACGAACATGGGAGGAGACCCCTTTCCTATGCATCATCCATAGGTTACTTTGATGGAGTTTGCTATATATTGAATTCGAAAGAGTTCACTCAGTACTCACACATGCGGGATCGTAATGGTTTCTATCCGGTTCACACAGCTTCGGGAAAATGTCATATCAATATCATTCAAGAATTTCTAGGCCATTTTCCAGATTTAAGGGAGTTGCTGAATCGAAAAATTCAAAATATCCTTCATACTGCTGCTAAGAATGAAAAAGCCAAAATTGTTGGCTATATGCTGAAAGTGCCCGAGCTTGAGAATTTGATCAATGGAAGAGATAAAAAAAGAAGAAGGAAACACCCGCATTACATTTGGCCACCAAGAAAGTTCATCCCAAGGTAGTCAGTATTTTGACATGGGAGCTACTGAATAATAACGGCATGTCTGCTTTGGATATTGCTGAGGACTCCAGAGGTTCGATCGATACCCTCCTATCAACAGGTATACATTTACAAAATTGTGATAATTTACGATTCTTATAGTAGACAGTTGACACAAACACATGCCTCAAATCACATTGACACAACAACGAAAAAAAAAAAAAAAAATCTTTAGAATATCATTCATTATGGATGTGTCTGATTTTAGAATATTATTAATTATGGATGTCTCCGATTTTAAAAATCTGTTCTGGATTAATTACGGATTCATCCTAACCAAACATTTAACAAATAAGAAAAAAAATTGTTTTGAGTTAAAAAGTCATTAAATAGAGTTAATAAGACAAACCAAACACAACCAACATGTTAGGATAAGCATTTGGAAGTCGAAAATGGTAGATTTGTACCACTGAAAATTTTGTTCAGATGTTTGGCAATTTTTTGTTTTTTTATTCACTCAAGACACGGTTTCGGGACAAAGATTTGGGGAGCGTCCGAAATTGCATTCTGGAGATGGAGATGTGATTTTGCACATTGAAATAACCCATTACTTTGTGTTTTATTTACGAAGTATGCACAATGTGCATATATGGCTTGTGAATTAACCACTCTGAATGAGACAAAATCTCTCTCCTTATATAATTAATCATTATAACTTATCTTTAAATATTTTATTTACACCAAATAATAGCTTGTGTATTTATTTATTAAATTTTATTAACTTAAATTTACGACATACTGTTAAATAATGCTATTTAATAATATAAAGAATAAAATAGTCTTTCATGCTCTACAATTACATATGAATAATTTTAACTAAACATTCAAAATCTATTTTACAGAAGCTATTTTACAAAATTTATTATTCGTGATCTATTTTTCGTAAATTGAAGTTCTAAGTGTCATGGCTTGATGACAAGTAGTAGATTGATTTTTCATTCAGTCAGTCCAATAAAGATGGTCTCAGAAAGATAACTTGTTTCGATCTGTCACGACTCTTTTGATTAGTGTCATTTCAGCAAAATCGACTTATTCTCATCACTCAAACATCCATGCACGTAGATTGGACTATTCCAACTTTGTGGTGAAGTAGCAGCATTAGTGCATCACCGACCTCGCCAACATGAACTCCTCGATTATGATTCTTGTTGCCACCAATCCTAAGTTTAGCGAGTGTCTGTTGGAATCCACAGTTGGATCATTTGCAATCCGGTCAAATTTGCCTTTAATGGAATTTGGCTACAAATATGATATGCCTTATCGGAAGTACCGAGAAAAAAATGTCGAGGATTGGTGCGGGACAGGACGGGATCGAAAAATATAAACGAGATTAAGGAAAGGACATCCTCTTCGTTGCCATTTCTAATCTCATATATAAAAGAAAAAAATAATTATTTATTTTATACTTATATTTATTAATAATAATTAATTTTAAATTGATAAAATAATTAAAAAATAATATTTAATATTTATATTATAATATAATATATTTAACAATATAATAAATAATCAATTAATTTTTAGATTTTAATTTTACATTTCTACTTTAATTATATCATATATACATATATATATATATAAAACATAATAAAAATATTAATTTTTAATTTTAATATTTATCTCAGGTATTTTAGTTATATAATTATTTAGTTTAATTTATATTATTCATGAATTGAATACATTTGTAAACCAATTTTATTTTATATAACATTGAATGAAACAACACTGAATACAATCTAATAAATAAAAAATGGAGAAAAATACTTGAAGACCCAACTTTCAAGAGCTCAAATAAACAAAGTTCAATGACTCAATCGATGAGACAACCTTCAATGACTCAATCGAACACACGAAATTCAAGGACTCAATCGAACACACGGAGATCAAGGAATCAATCAAGTGTGGAGAATTACAAGAATATAGGGTCAACACACTCTTGTTGGTGGCAATACTTGTGGTCACTTTGGCCTTTGCTGCGGGTTTCACAGTGGTAGGTGGATAAAACGGCTCTGACCCAAACAAAGGCCTGGCAACTATGTTTGAAAAGATACATTCCATGTCTTCCTGATCAGCAACACCATAGCTATGTATAGTTCCATGGTTGTTGTTGTTGTCCTCATTTGGGCACAATTGGGTTTCCATAAGACTAGCACTGTCATTGTTAGGAATAGCTCTTATAATGGTCTCTTCAGCATTCATGGTAGGTGTTTATCTTGTGGTTAGCAAACAAACTTGGCTTGCTAATTTCATTTTGATCGTCGGATCACACTTCCTCCTCGCTGTCATGGTATTGTTTGTTCCACTCTTTTTACCCTCTTCCTTGAACCATCATGTCCTACGCTACATCTTCTATTATCCCTTTTATATTTTGGTATTAGTTACCGAAAGTAATGCTGATAAAAACCCAACCAAATAATTTTCAATCTTCTGCATGTTGTCAATCTCTGATTGTTGTGCATGTATGAGGATATCTTCTCATCTTCGCACCACCACACCCGACTCTAAATCTTCTACCATTCATTTTGTCTTTGTTATTAATATTTCTTTATATTTGGCCAATGCCACCTTCTTGTTATCGTTAGTTGTGTTGTATTTGTGTTCTCTTGGCTTGCAGTTAATTTGTTGGTTGCTAGTCCAAGTGTTCTGTGCAGACATCCTATGGTGGTTTTATGTATGCTATTTTCCTTGGTTGTGAGATTTGCATTCCTTTGCTTGTATGTTTTATCCTTGTAATAAAATCTTACTTGAAAGTTGTGATGTTCAAGATAATAATTTGTAACCTTCTGTATGTTGTATTCTTGCAAGTAATGGGAATAAATTTCTGTTTTTATTTCTTAAACAAGTATGTAATTAAGCAATGTCTTTCTTCATTGGAACTTTATGACTTGTATGCGAACCTCTGTCGGATTCTATTCAAGTTAGATATTAGTTTATTTTCAAATTAGTAATTCTTTTAGTTAGAAAGATGGTTTTCTGTGGTAGAATTGAGGAAATCTAATAAGCGTCTCTTGATGAAATGATGGCACGCGTCCTTTCAGGCTTTATATGAATCATGAATACAGCATGCATGCATGGACTATTTCATTTCTTGAATTTGTTTAGATCATAATGTTCAAGAATAGATGATCTATGTTTTATTTGGATGGACGATCCTTTTAGTGAAATACATATTGAGGCCACTTGACCTGAGTTCACATTCAATTCAGTATAAAATGGCCAATGACATGTGTAGGTGAGGGACATGGAAAAAGAAATTAAGCCATCAAATGTGCACTTCTTCTACTCTAACATGAAAACCATAGAATTATTATAGGGTGTAGTTGGATGTATGGATAATCTTTTACCTACAAAATAAATAAATAAAAATCCCACATTAATTTTTTTGGAAGAAAGGTTATATTATAAAAAAAGAGAGGAAACAAGGCAGGTGAGCAAAGGGAGGCCCCTACAACAAATAAAATCAGCAGCAAAAGACTGCCCAGCCACAAGAAGCTGAGGCAACAAAACAAAAGAAGAAGTCTAGGAGAATATCTTATCAGACAACCCCAAGCTTAGGCTCAACTGCTAGTTAGCATTAGTGTTTTTGATACCTCTCTAAGAGATGGTGATGAGAACTAAAGCATCTTGGATATCCTTGATGAATAGGACCTTCATTCTTTTGTTGATTTCAAAATTTTTTTTAGTTACTTTCTTTCCAAATGTGATATACGGAAGCTGCTATGGCAAGCTTAACTAAGCGCTCGTTTGGCCCAGCGTTAGGCGTCCTAGAGTCACAACGTAGAGAGGAAGCTCCTCTCTGGAGCTTCAACCAAAACGCTGCTTTTTGGCTCCTAAAACTCTCCATCAAATGGAGCCTAAAGAACTATGGAAGGACTTTGAAGTGAAAGAGCACAGGATCCATTCCAATTCATCAATTAAATAGGCAACTTGCTTGCAAATAAGGCATTTGGAGCGAATGTAATCCGATATATTGGAGGAGATAGGGCATTAGAAGAAGAAGTGCTCAATGCTCTCACTGTTTGAACCATAGGCACACAATAGTCATTGTTTGATAGACCTCAAGTCTTTAGCTTATCTTTGGTGGTAATCCCCTTCTTATAGATGAGCCAAAGTATCAAGGCAAATCTAAGATGATAGTTTTTAAACCAAATGAATCCATGCCATCTAAAAAGAGGGCACTTTGTTCTAATGAACTCCTAAGTAGATGCAAAGTTGTATTTATCATCCAAATTTAAGACCCAGAGGGTTCCCTCTAGAGCTAAAAAGGAGGGGATGAGAGAAGAGGTGGTGATAAAATCTCACATATTGAGAAAGTGTCATAACATTATTGATTGTTGCACACAACAATGTGGTGAAATGGTGCGTCAGTAGGTAATAGCTCATTAACAACACAATCAGACAAATCATTTAAACCCATTAAGTGTTATCAAACTATTCGTGTACACAGTCTATACAAATGCACAATAAAGCTTAATTGATAATTTGAGGATATATACACAATTTTCTTTCCCCCATCTGGGTGGAATAGATGTATATATATATATATATATACACACACACACACACACAATGGTATTCACAAAGAGAAAACGTTCATTGTATTATTGTAATTTTTCTTTAAGCAAATACATACTGATATTCAACCCCCTTGTACCTATGCACACTAAGGAATTAAAAACTCCCGACTTCTTGCAAGTGAAGAAGTTCTTGAGCACCAGCCACATACCTTTTGACCAACAGATCATTGATCACAACATTTATTAGGAACTATTCACAGGACCACTTATTATGATATATAAGTTATATATACAATGGATGATATATGTAGGCAATTTACTCATCCACATCATCTTCAATATAGCTTCCAAAGGCATATAACATCAGCTGAAATGGATAGTAAGAAATGTGACGAAAGATACGGTAGTTCGACGAACCTAAGAAACAGAGAGGAATGAAGAGAGCCACAAGTGTGATGACAAAGTTAGCGCCCATGAATGTAACCAGAGTGGCAAGCCAACTCAGTTTGCTCACCACTAGATATACTCCTGCCATGAATGCTATGGACATCATAGCAAGTGCTATTCCCAGTAGTGGCAATGCCACTTTTAAGGCAACATGCATTGAACTCAGGTCGCCCAATTGTGCCCATATCAAGGTGACTGCAACAATGATGGAACTATACATGGCTATGGAGTCGCAGATCACAAATTCTTGAAACTTGACTTTTTGTAACATGGTTGCAATGCCTTGGTCTGGTTCAAAATTCTTATAACCACCAGGGATTGAAAAACCAGCTGTGAAGGTTACGGTGGCAACGAGTGTTGCCACCAACAAAACTGCAGTAACCATCTCTCTGTAATTTTCCATTTTGGCTTGCTTTCCGAGCATAGATTTTTGAGTTCTGAAAACCATTGCACGTGGTGCTTGAGGGGCACCAGCAACTCTCAAGGCCATCCATGTTAATCGCTGCATAGTAAAAGGACAAACGTAAACCCAAAAATATAATGACAATCAAGCCTTGTGCATTACCAAAGTCTGTTTATACAAAGTCAAGTAGCCTCAGTAGGACTCTTAACATGTTCAAAATTGATATTCTATCTCATTTTAATTAAGGCTTTGACACTATATGGCAAAGCTCTAATAAGGAAGAAATTATCACATCCACCATACCCGTATAATGGCCTCTATGATTACTAATTGTTACATTTTGTGGTACCCATTGTACAACTGCAGTCACAGAGGTCGTCACACAGGTGTGATGGACATATGAAATAATTAATTTTGCCTACTAATGAGTTATGGGTTAGAAGAAAAAGGTAAGCATATCCAGTATCCATAGATAAATTTGTTTTATAAAGCACATACCTTCCTAAATGATGCCCTTGTTTCCATATATTCCTCAGCAATGTCAAGTGCTCTCAAACCCTTATTGTTCTTCAGTTCAAGCTTCACCCTTTCATCGCATGTTAAACTGGTTACAACCCTTGGTTTCCCATAAATAGTGGCTATATGTAAAGGTGCATTTCCATCCCTATCTCTCTCATTTAAAAGCTTATCTAGCTCTGGCATTTTCAGCATATAACTAATTGCTTTCACTTTTCCAGTCCTCACTGCAACATGAATGATATTACGATCTTGCAAGGTGAGCAGTTCCCTTGAATCAGGGCAATGCAAAAGCATCTCTTGTATTATATCAATATGACCTTTGCTGGATGCTATATGAATGGGAAACAAGCCATGTTTGTCCTTTTGGTAAGCAAAAGAGCAAAATTTGTTTAACAAGAAATTGACCCCTTCAACAAAACCTATATCTGCAGCACAGTGAAGAGGATTCCCACCTTCATCACATCTTAATTGGAAGGATGATTGATCCTTTTCCCACAATATTTTTAGGACATCTGACATTTCAAATACAACTCATGTTAACAGTGTGCACTAGATATAACTTCCATGACAGTGCTGTCAACTAAATGTTGTGATGAGTTGCACAAAATAAAAGAGTTCTAGTAACGAATTGCATACATGTTCAATTCTTTTAAAAATTAATTGAACTAAATGAAGTCTTAATTATATGAAATTAGTTACATGAATCTCTATTTCTTTTTCTTTATTGTATTTTATATTTTTTTGTGCTATATCTAGGGCCATATCTTCATGCTCTCTATGTATAGAATATTTTTTCTGGACAATATCTTTGTTGATAGTGATTCCTAGAAGAGCTAGTCGTTCTTAATCAAAACTTGGAAGCTTCATTTCCATCTATTATATTTATGTATTCCTAACCTTGCCGTGTCCTTCGCACACACAACCGACATGATAGTAACCGCACAACTAACTAATGGTACATAGCCATATAGTCCCCAATTTTGGACCTTGGAATGTAGTGTGAGTAGATGAGAGACGTATCATAAATTATATTGTGGACCATGTGATTAGATTTTTCTCATTGGGTTTGGACTACTTTATGACCTACTTTTGAAAATTGACCCAAATTTGACCATTGAATCCCTCACCCCAAATGGTCACTCCTCATGTATGTTAAATTTTCCTTTCTTTTTATAGATTTCAGTACTCTCTCGCTGTGTTGTGTGCGTTTCTACTGCCTTTATACAATCATACCTATGAAGGTCTGACATGGATATTTTTTCTTTGATTCTCAAGAGTCAAACAATTGTTTGCTTTTCACAACTACCTCACCTACAATTCAATGGAGAACGCGATAAAAATGCCTCCTGAAACTACAATTCAATAAAAAAAAACACCCTTTTAGACTACAAAACACACCAACTCAAAATCAGCAAACCGACTAGAATTCCCAAAACTCTGGCGATGATTCTTGCAAAACCGGCACTCCTGATCGCGTTAAGGACCCCAAGGCATTCACATGGTAACTCTGTCACTAGTTACTAAGAAATTGGAGAAGATTAGATATATATACTCCTATGAACGAAGACGTGTTTTTCAACTCAAATCCACTACTTGACTTCCATGTCGCCTGAAGTTAACTTTGGTGATTACGATAATTTGAATACTTAGTTTTTGAGATCAAATGTAAATATGCTTCATAGTTTGGCAAAAGGAATGATATGGTGGAAACATATCTAGATGAAGTAGTTGAAATTCCTCTTTTTCCAGGCAAGTTAGAGTTTGAGTCTCATGTCATTTGCACACACTTAAATTAGTTGCCTCTTTCTCTAAAATTAAAAAAACAAAAAGGAAGGATATGACTAATGTTCAACTAACCATGACCGTGCAAGACTGACTTTCTTGATGAATTCTTATATATCCTTATAGGGAGATTAATAAAACTCCAATTTTTTCTTGAAAAGACAAGCTACAAGCTTCGAATATAGAATAATATTGATATGGGTCCATGCCGAATCCTTATCCTAACCAGAGTGTAAGTTTTCTATCAGAAATAAATAATTAAATAAGTAACTTAGAAAAAAAAAAAAAAACTCTATAGCTGTATTTGATCAAATTGTCATAACTCAATTACAGACAAGTCAAGATTATGAAAATATTAACTTAATTCAAATTTCAGGTTTGAATACGGGTAAATAGAAGGTAAAAGCAAACTTGCAAAAAAAGAACATTCTCCCATTAAATTTACATGAATATATAGTCATACAGATCGAATTCAAAATATGTAAGCTAGTTCACATGCATGCACGTACGTAAGCATGCTTTATCGTGTCCAATAATTTAACAAAATTGTACTTAGGATATTAAAAAAAAAATACATGATTGGATTTGTTTTCCCCTCTTGAAAAATTGGGTGGTGAATATATATATATATATATATATATATATTTGGAAAAAATTGGTGTATATAAAAAGGAAAAAAAAAAAAAAAAGAACAGGGGCCCTTACAAACTGAGGCTAGAGGAGGGCATATAAATTGGTGAATATTAGCTGATATTAGAGTCAAAATCCATGAAACAAAACTGATTTGATAATCAAATAGGCTCTATATGACAAAATATTAGATATGAAAAGCTGCTTTGATTGTTAATGTTAAGAGTCCAATAGAAAATATTAAAATTAATTGCTTGGAATATTGTTGATTACCTATGTTGCCACCAAGGATAGCAGCATGAACTGGCGACTTGTTTTTGAGCCTCCCATCAACACTGTAATTCCCTATTGGATTTTCCATTAGAAGCTTAACAATGCCCACATATCCTGCTTCTGCAGCTAGACACAGCAGGGATTTCCCTTCATTGTTAACAGAATATGACATGTTTTTATTTCTATCAATTAACATCAGAGCCAACTCTTCCCAACGACAGCGCAATGCCTCGTGCAATGCAGTATTACCCTCCTCATTCTTCTCACCCAGAACACCTTCTTTCACATCTGAACTGAGCAACAAATTCATTAGCAATGGGTCACCAGCTCTTGCTGCAATATGAAGTGCAGTATCGCCTTTACAGTTCTTTTCAGCCACAAAAAAGGGCAAGTCCTTGCACACAAGTTTTACAATCTCGTAGTGTCCAAAACTTGTGGCAATGTGAAGAACTGTGTTCTGTTGTGGACCCAGTTGGAGACAAGATGCTGGTGGACCATGTTGTCTATCTTCTAGACCTCGTTCCATGGCTCTAATGAATTCAAGAATGTCACCTTCTGTTGTAGCCCTGTACAATTTGGGGTCCATGGATTCGGCTGTCCCATAGCGCTCCTCCTCCTCTCCTTCTAAACCAGGACCTTTGGGCACAGACATTTTCTCAGATATTTGCTCTCTCCCTCTCTCTCCCTCTCTCTCACACACCTACTGTGTTCTTTGCCCTCGAAGAAATTTATGGTAAGACACTGCTCTCATGAATGTCTTCCTCCAAGAAATTGGCTAGCAGTTTCCTGGTTACTTGCCTATTTAAATTGTCAGGTCCCTATGTCTGTTATCTTCTTTATTATTATTAAATTATGATTTCATATTTGTATATACTTGTGTATGGACTGGACCAAATACTAGTCTTTCAAAATTCTATAATTTCATGATCCTGGAATGCAGATTCAACCTGTCAGTGTCAAAATTAACGCGGAAATGAATTTTCAAAGGCATATACATTTAGCATGCGAGACCGACCACTTATTAAAACTAAAAAACAACGACTATATATGGAATCTTTTGATTATAAAGATGCTTTGATGTTCCACGATTCTAGTCGAATCCTGTATACATATTATTTTGTTGGTATTAATTGAAAGACTAAATTTCAATGAGTACTTAAGAGTTTAAAGTCAATACGGCTCTCATTCACGAAAACGTGTGAAAATTGAAGCACCTAACCACAAGCATCCATGAGAAAGAAACAAGTCCTGGCGTATGCGTGGGTAGAAAACAATCGCGTAGGGGATGTATGGCGCATGGCCTTCGCCATTCAACACAATTACACAACCACCAACTTTAATTTATGGCAGCCTTCTGCTCATTTCATCTGTAATTACCATGAAATATCCCTTGAATTTTAAGTGAGGCATTATGCACGCAAAATGGGCTTGATAACCTTTTGATTTGGAAATGAAAAGCAAAATAACATTTCAAAAGTATGACCATAAAAAGACTTGAAGCTTGTTGCCATAAAAAGACTTGAAGCTTGTTGCAAGAAACAATTCCAAATGAAATGAGTCCTTTACAAGTTTACATGTATGCTACAAGCCTACAACTAGTTCAAATACAAGTGTAGAAACAGAAATTTTACCCTCGTTGTTCAAACACCTAGCTATTAGAGACTTATGAATTGAGATCATCTTTAATACCATATTCTCTCAATGTATTGTAATTGTGTAACATGTCAACTAAAGTGTTGCGTAATACATCTTGATAAAATAAAGAAAACGTGAACGGAATATAATGAGAGAATGGTTACATTAAATTCAATATGTTAGACTATTTATAAACGAGCTTATTTATAGGCTTCTACGATGTCATAGGTGAAGACTAAATCAGGATTGGATTACATAATGTACAAATACATATTAACACATGTAATAGTGCGTTAAGGAAATCTAATAATGGAGATCATGAGGATCCAAATCCATGATTTATCTTTTGCTGATCCAAATTTCAAGGATTTCATAGCGTGTATTCCTAGAACTATATTACCCAATATATATAGATATAATATCAAACAAACATTTTCCTCAAGCCTTCTCACTTTCGTTTTGCCGAATGAAGAAAATGTTTCACCTCTTGCTTTTACTATTGTGGATTGCCATTTGGGTCTACCCAATTTAAAACTCACAATTAATTAATTTATAGTTGTGAGTTACTCAAGTCCCTTACCATTAGTGGTAAACTAGGTATTTTAAATCCTTCTAAATTATCAAAGCCACCACTCCAAGTCGCGATTTGGAATGGCAATGGAGCGGATTTGGGATGGGGTAACCCTTTCCCAACCCCGACCACGTTTATATTTTTTGCCCCTGACCCCGCCCCATCCCGCTTAGAGATTTACCCCGACCCCATTTATATTTTCCAACTTCACCACGCCCCGCGCCGCCCCTCCACGCCCCGCCTCGAACCCTGATATATATATATATATATATATATATATATATATTTGAAGTAAATTAAAAATTTTATTTTGATAAGAAAATTAATTTTTTTTACCAAAATAACTAATAAAAAAAAATATGAGTGTGATATAAAAAACTTTAAAACTAATTTTATATAGTATTATTTATTAGTAAATATAATATATATATATATATAAGAATAAATAAAAAAATTAATATATAAACGGGACGGGGTGACCATCCCCCAAATTCATTTCGAACCCGACGGGGTTTTAAAAGCCATACTCCAACCCTGTCCCGATCCTGTTTTATGAATACTCCATACCTATTAAAGACCGGCTAGGTGGGGCCCCGACAAAACGGAGCAAATTGCCCATCCCTAACCGCGAACCGTTGTCCAGCCAGTCAAAGTCATTCTCGACTTGGAGAAAGTAAAAAAGTAAACATAATCAAATGATTAAACATTGATATATCTTAGAAGTACCCACCCCAGGAAAAAAAATGACATGAAATTAAAGTGGTACATAGAAACGTCATGGATAGCCTCAGCACCCAACACGTAGCACCCAACATTTTTTATGTTCACTGGCCTCTAAGTTGGTGAGACCTTGCTGCTTATAGAGTTTGAAAGCCAAAACCTCCAAGCCTACCATTGCTGGTGTTTTTAGAGTTTTGGGATAACTTTTTCTTCTGTAAAATGATCTTTTGATGATTAATTGGTTCAGCAGCCTTTAATGATTAAGATCACATCATCTATTCGGCTTTCTTTTTTTATGGCCAAACTGACACTACTAACTGCAACCATAATCAATGATGGGAATCGAGTTTCCTTTCATAACTATTTTATATAAATTTTTATTTGTGAAAAAAATATTCTAAAGAAAGTCTTTAGAATATTAAATCAGGAACTTCGTATTTTTTGACCATTTATTTCTTTATAATGCTCCAACCGAGTTACTAAGGCTAGCAATATTATACAAGACTTACAAATACGACTTGAAAACAACACGAACTTAGCAGGTTTCAAGTTAAAACTTATCTAGTTTCAAGTTGAAACGACACCAACTTGAAACCTATTAAGTTCGTGTCGTTTTCTAGTCAAGTTTAATCGTGTTCAGGTCAAAATTTGATCAGACACGATTAATACGATTATTATTCTTGTCATGTTCGGATTAACCCGACTGACACAAAATTGATTCGAAATTGATACGATTATTTATGTATTTTACTCTATTTAATAAAAAATTTTAAAAAAAATATTAATTATTAAGTAATACAATTATTAACTTTAACCATGAATATAAATATATAAGTACTAATATAGAAATAATGAAGATATTATAATTTAAAAATAAATCATATTTTTTAGTTGAATTCACCTTTTCCATTTTAATGATAAATTTAATAGACTCATATAAAGTACAAGACAAGTCATAGTAAAAGAATTAATAATTTAATTAATTTGATTATATTAATTAATTATAATAGTCTTGTTCTACATAAGGAATTTTTTAATCTATTTTTTTACTTCTAAAAATAAGATCATGAATTTATTATAATAAATATGAATCACGTCACTTTATATTTAAAAGTGAATAAAAAGATTAAAAAAAAAATTATATTTTCTAATTTTTTTTAATTAACTTATACTTTGTGAGTTCCTCAAGTCCCCAACTATTAGTATTAAACTTGGTATTTTAAACCCTTCTAAATTATCAAACCCGCCACTCAAAGTTGTGAACCGTTGCCCATCCAGTCAAAGTCATTCTCGAATTGGACAAAAGTAAACGTAATAAAGTGATTAAACATTGATATTTTAGAAATAGGAAGACACCCAGAAAAAAAAATTGGCATGAGATTACAAGTGGTGCATAGAATCGTCATGGATAGCCTCAGCATATGCATGACGTAGCATCCAAAAATGTTCATGTTCACTGCCCTCTCTGAGTAATATACAAGGCCATAGGTTATGTTTGTAGAAAGAAAATTTTAAGAATATTTATTCTAATTTTATAATTTTTTATTTTTATTTGGTATGGTTAAAAAATATATATATTATAAAATAATTATTCCATTAGAAAATATTTTAAATATTCTTTTGACCTAAATAAGTAATTCTCGTTATATTTCATGTTATTTCTATTTCATCTCATATAATGACTATTCTATTCTTACATACCAAATAAAAACTTATCGCTTTTCGATTTGAAACCAAGACTTCTAAGTCTACAATGGCTCGTGTTTATAGTCTTAGGATGTATGTTCTCACATTCAAAATATTTTGCTAATATATAATAAATTTGATTTATTATTATTGAGTTTCATGTTATCATACATCTGGATGTTATTATTTCATACCATGAGATGATTAATATTTGAATTGTTATTAAAAATAGTTCATGTATATAAATGAGATTTATGTACAGGAGATATGAACTTATGATCAAGCAGTATTAGAATTATTCGCAGTCATTAATGAGACTGAGCATCTTATTTGTAAGATTGTAATACATTTGACCAGTAGTTTATCTCAACCACTAGAGTAGTGGACTCTAAATTATTTTCTTGATATATTTAGAATACACTTAAATTTGATCACTATAAAAAACATGTTATATAAATTTGTTGTCATCTTCTAAAGTTGGGGATTCTTAATGATATCTTCTAAAAGTGGGGATTCTTAATGATGATCAAAGTTGTCTCTGTTTGTTTTGTGGTCGGGAATTTGAATCTTAAAACCACATTATGTTACTTTGCATGGAAGTATGGAAATTTTGGAGCAATTGTATCAAATGGTGGGGGATTGAAC
Organism: Nyssa sinensis; assembly: GCA_008638375.1. Classification (NCBI taxonomy): domain Eukaryota; kingdom Viridiplantae; phylum Streptophyta; class Magnoliopsida; order Cornales; family Nyssaceae; genus Nyssa; species Nyssa sinensis. Next base: position 41,682,982 of record CM018047.1, on the reverse strand, counting down.
TGGCTATCCCCAAACTCCATTAAAGGTGTTCTTGATTGGTGACAAGACTTTTAAGTTCAAAAACTCTAGGAAGCAATCCCATTTGCCATTAAGTGGTTTGTTTGGACTCAGAGAAATGATTGCTTGTTCAATAATAGTCAAACTAGTTGGGAGGATGTAAAGGATATGGTGAAAGTGAGAGTGGCTTTCTGGGTCAGATCTAAATTGGGAAAGAATGATTATTCCATCAACGATTTTGTCTACAATTTGCAGGCCATCGTTGGAAATTGAAGCCTAGCGTATCAGGTGGTTAGGCTGTCTATATTGCTGCCTTCCTTCTATTGGGTTTGAAGATGATTGCTTTGGTAGCTTATTTTTGCTTAGTTGGACTCCCTCAAGTGACGGCTTCATTATTTCTTGCTGATCTCCTTTTATTAGAATGGAGTTTTTGCTATACTTGGGTAGAGGTTTTGACCTGGAGGTGATGCAGATATCATGAAGACATTATGAAGTCATCAGGTATCAAGGCATTGGACTATAATGCCTTGGGTGAAATATTCTGCGGGTATCCATGAAGCAATTTCATGGGCGCCTAATTTGTTTCTTTCAATTGGTGCATGAATGTTCTATGTAACTTTGGTGTAGTTTGGTATCTCACCAAGTTTTGGAGTTTTGTTTCTCTTTTCCCTTTTTTGGTTTGGTGCTAGTAGATGATTAGCTTTCGGCATGATGTTAACCTAGTTGGGATGGGATTCTTAAGCAATGATGCTCAATGCATTTGACCTTTATTGATGTATCTGTAATTTCAAAGTTCCTCAATATATCTCTTTTTCTTTGCTGATCAAAAAAAAAAAAAAAAATTAGTTGTCATCTTTTATGTGATTCTTATATTCACTATTTGTAGTAAACTCTTAATTTTGAGAAAATAGTTGACCCAAGTTCATAATGGTGGTAACTTTGAGTTACTAATGAGTGAGATCTCTTAAATCAACACCTCTGTATATTGAGAAATCATTATTTAGACTATAGAACCACATTATTAAGATAGAATCTACACTCTAAATTAGAGAGTTTGATATCACTAATGCATTAATTCAATTGATTAATCACTAAAATCTGAATCCACTCTTTTCAATAAATTTTTTATTAAGATGTTGACTATTTTATAGTAATTAACAATTGGTAAATTAACTTGTAAAAATAATTAAAAAATTGTTTGAAAATGTATATGTTTAGTGATTTTGGGTTTTTTTTTTTATTTCACCAAATTATAATGTAATTCTAATTATTTAGTAGAATTAATTAGAATTAAGTAGTCATTAATTTATTAAGAGTTAATTAGAGATTAATTGACTAATTAAACCTAATTTGGTAGGACCCTAGATCCCTCCTTTTACTCTAATTTTGCAAACCCTTATAAATATGTGATATAAAGAGGATAGTTGGATACACACAACAGCAAAAGATTATTTTCTTAGGAGAGAGTAAAAGAGGAGCCTACTCTTCTCTCTGGTATACAACTTGCATAGAGAGAAAAAATGAGAATATCTAGAGAAGTAAGAGAATGAAAATTGCATCAATCTTTTCAAAAAAGCTTCTTCAAGAATCAAGATTTTCAAGAACGAAGTAATTTTTATCCCTCATTTTAAGATTGTATAATTCATGTAAAGAAAAATATCTAAATAGATTTTTGAAATCGCTTTCGCTATAATTACGAACCTAACAATTTGTATCAGAGTAAGTTTACATGAATCCATCAATTTTGAAAGTTATATTACTTTATTCTATACCTATTCATAGATCCAAAAAAAAAAATGTTCTTGTACACTGTGATTTTGTGATACAATCAATTGATTACAAAGATTAAATTTTTGTTTGGAACTTGAATAATAACAATTGTTATTAGAGCAAGTTTATATGAATCTATCAATTTTAAAGATTATATTATTTTATTCTATATCTATTCATGAATCTCAATTAAAACCAAAAATTATTTTAAAATGTAATTTTGTGGTACAATCTATTAATACAAAGATTAAATTTTTATTTAAAACTTGAATAATTAAATGTAATTCTTGAACTCCGATGGGTATGGGATACCCATCAAGATGAAAAAACTTTTTACAACCTAATGTGTTTTTTATAACCTTACTTTTTACATCCATGGTGGGACGCGCTGCATGGAGAGTATTCGTGCAGTAAATACTCGTATATTTGTTGGGCATGGATTTGTTAAGTAAAGAAATTTACATATTTATATATATATATATATAATATATATTATAGCAAGATGCATATCTTTTGTGATGAGAAATACAAAGCGATGGCGTAGGAGTTTGAAAGTTTGATCAAAGGTTTTTTTTACTTCGAGGAAACTAACGTGCGGGCCGATGCGGCTATTATAGTCACAATCCCTGGAGACCACAAGCTTGAAATTCAAGATTGGAGGCGCAACTTCTTATATATATCATATTATATTATATAGCTTATTTAATTAAAAAAATATAAATATTAGATCAGTTTTTTTATGTATATTTTTAAACTGATTTTATATATTTTTATATTATGGATATGAGATATCTAAGTAAAATTAAGGTTCAAATTTTATTTTATTTTATATTATGAGTATATGATACTCATCGGTATTTGATATTCAAATATGTTAAATTTAAAATTATATAAATTATAGGTTAAGTGAGATTTAACCTATAAGAGTTATTGGATACAAGGATTAAATCTTAATATACTACGAGATATATATGGATGATGTATATAATTATTTCACATATTTAAATGTTTTAATATTTTATTTTTCATATATGAATGATTTATTTATGTGAATGAATGTATCGTATCTCTCATAGTTGGGCAATTAGAAAATTGTAATAAATTTGGATTTTAGGCAATTGTAAAGGGCAATGGACTTGAAGTTTTTTTCTACAAAATGACAAGTTCCATTGTTTTCCCTAACCTATTTATTTTTAGTTTATTCTAGATTTGATGTAAACTTTCTCATGTGGGTATAAGTACTTCATGTAAATAAATTTTTTATTTATTTCAAGAATGAAGAATGTACTACAAAATAGATGATATCAAGAAGATTAAGAAAAACTCAAGTTTGCCACCATTTTAGTTACCTTGTAGGTTTGGCCATGAGAGATATAGAATTATTTTTATTATTATTTTTAGATGTATATGTGTTCTCTTTATGCTTGAAATAATAATGCATAATATTTTATTTTTGCTAATAAACATTATTAGTGATCCATGAATAGATAGATCTCATGTGCTAATAATATCTATTTTATTTTTATTTAAATGAAAGTATATTTGAATTATTATTAATACATGAGATATTTTTTTATGCATGAGATGTGTAATGAGATTACTATATTTGTTTATACATGAGATACATAATGAGATTACTATTTAAACATGAGATGTGCAATATTATTGTTATTAATAATGAAATATTTATTATACATGAGATGTATAATAGGATCCTCAATTTACAAAATCAAGTAGAAGATAGATCCTTTACAGAAAGTCTCACGGTCTTCTATAATCGATACATAGTAAGACAAAAGTATGCACCTTGTGTTATCTTTGAGTAGTCTCCATACGGAGAATATATGCACCTTGTGTCATCTTTGAGTAGCCTCCATACAGAGAGATTATTTTTGTTGGTTACAAGTATAGACCTCTTATAATAGAATTGAGAGAGACAGTGTGGGTGTAATCTCTCCACGGAGACACAACTCACAACTGTTATCTTTTAATTCGAGATAATGGTGTACACTTGGTCAAAAGAAAATGATTTTCTCCACACGGAGTTTATTATTTTCTTTCAAAGACTAAAGGATATTGGAAGTTATGATTTTATTTGACATGAGATGTCTAGGCAATAAAATCATATAAAATATGATGGTTTTTTTAATCGTATAAATTGCATTGTCATCCCTATGAAGCATATTATCTATAGGGTTAGGTTCTAATATATTCATTGATAGTGGCTCGAGTACCATTATATGTTTATGAAAGAAAAAATCATTTATTGTTTATTTTACATCCATGTTAATATATGCTTATATACGATGTTTAGATGTTTTATTTAATCCACTTGTTATCACCCTAAAAGAAAACAAGTTGACTTGGTCTAAATTAAGTGAACTGGAAAGGAACTTGAATATAATACTCACTATTGAGGGGTATAACTACGTGCTCACTATGGATTGCCCAGACCTTCTAGGTGTTAATGCACCTCAAGAGGATATTGACCGCTATGATAGGTGGGTTAAGGCTGATGAGATGACACGATGCTATATTCTGGCTTCGATATCAAGTGTGTTACAACATAACCATAAAACTTTCTAGAGTGCTAAGGATTTGATCATTAATCTTAAAGAGATGTTTGGAGATTAGGCATGTCCTGCTAGGCAGACCGTCATGAAGACTCGCATGAATATTAAGATGGTAGAGGGAACTCCAGTAAGAGAACTTATTTTAAAAATGATCAATTTTTTAAATGTTCTAGATGTTCTAGGGGCTGAGATTGATGCTGAGTCTCAGGTTGATATTATCATTGAGTCGCTGCTTGACATTTTTTTAATCAGTTTAAATTTAACTATAGTATGAATAAAATGAATTTGAATATAGCTAAGCTTCTTAACTTTTTACAAACAACAGAGGGTATTATCAAAAACCATCATAATGCTCATGTGGCTAAGGATTCTTCTTCGAAGCCTAATCTTAAGGGAAAGGGCAATAGGAATAAGAAAAAGAACCCCAAAAACTCTAAAGGAAATATGGGTCCTAAAAGGGGTATAAGTAAAGGAAATAAAAGAGAAATTTCCAAGCCCAATTGAAAGTGTTTTCATTATGGGATTATAAGATACTAGAAGATGAATTGTCATGAATATAAAAACAACAGGAGGAACTAAGGTGTAATTGGGTCACTATTTATTTAAGTAAGCTACATAGCGAGTACTTCAAATTCCTAGTGTATTAATTCCGGTGCAACTAATCAAATATATAATTCATTGTAGGAGTCTGACGAGACTAGGAAGCTAAGTGATGGTGAGATTACCTTACACTTGGGGAAAGAAACAATGGTTTCTATAGTGTTTGTATGAGATACATGACATTGAGAAAAATTATTGAAAGAACTTGCTATTTAAAAGAAAATTTTTTTCTACTAATTTAACTTATCTTTGTCATTTGAGGTTGTGTCATATTAATCTAGGTAGGATTAATAGATTGGTAAAGGAGGGTACCTTATCCTCCTTGGTTATTGAACCATTATTAGCTTGTGGATCCTATTTGGAAGGAAAATTAACCAAGAGACCCTTTTCAGCAAAAGGGAACAAAGTCAAAGAATTATTACAGTTAGTTCCTACTAATGTATGTGGACTCCTGAATGTCAGGGTTAGAGCAGGATATGAGTATTTCATCACCTTCACTGATGACTATTTGAGATATAGTTATGTCTATCTGTTACACCATAAGCCAAAAGCTTTGAAAAAGTTCAAAAAGTTTCAAATAGAAGTGGAGAAACAATTAGACAAAAACATTAAATCACGTCAATCAGATCGAGGTGGATAATATCTCTCTAGTGACTTCAAATAGTATTTGTTGGATAATGGAATTCTATCATAATTGTCTGTATCTGGCATGCCTCAACAGAATGGTGTAGCTAATGTTAGAATGTGTGCCCTCATATCCAAGACATTTTATTATTATTTAATAGATTTGATTTATTATTGAGTTTCATATTACCAAATGTTTGGATGTTGCTTTATATCATAAGATGATTAGTCCTTGAATTGTCATTAGGAGTGGTTTATGTGTATAAATAAGATTTACACACAAGAGATATGAACTGCTTATATAGGCAATTCTAGAATTGTTCGCGGCTATTGATAAGACTGGACATCTTATCTGTAAAGCTGTAATACAATTAACCTTTATGTGATAATGTGGTTTATCTCAACCATCAGAGTAGTAGACTCTAGGTTGTTGTATTGGTGTATTGCGAATACACTGAATTGGATCAGTATAAGAAACGCATTATTTGGAACTGTCACCTTTAATAAATTTCTTATTCACTATTCGTAGTAAGCTCTTAATCCTGAGAGGATAGTGAACTCAAGTTCTGAATAGTGACGATTTTAAGTTACTAATAAGTGAGGTCTTTTAGATCAACACATCGGTATCTTGGAAAGTCAATATTTAGACTGTGGGAATACATATTATCAAGATGGAATCTACACTCTATATATTAGAAATATGGATATCACTTTTGTGCTAATTCCATGGGTTAATTACTGAAATCCGGATTCGGTCTTTTCAGTAAATTATTTATTGAAATGATGACCAATTGCAACTGATTAATAATTATTGAATTAGGTTCTTAAAATAATTAGAGGATTAATTTGACAGTATAATATGGGACCCTGATTATTAATATCTATGTAGAGAGGCCAACTGCAAAAGTGTAGTGAATATGGGTTTATACTACTCTACTAAGTTGGAGTGCAATTTCAATTATATAGTGGAGTTAATTGAAATTAATTAGTCAATTAAAATTAATTAAGAGATAATTAAAATTTAATTGACTAATTGGAAGCTAACTTAGTGGGACCCACTAGATCCTTTCTCCTGCCCTAAGTAAGCTCTATATATATGATATGTAAGGAGCCGTTTATCAAAAGTTTTTGTGCTAGACAAAAATAAGAGGCAGCTCATTCTCCTGCGATACAGTTTGCCTGAAGGAAAAGAGGAGAAGACCTAGAAGAGAAAGAAAATAAAGATTGCATCAATCTTTTCAAGAAGTCTTCTTCAATAATCAAGATTATCAAGAACAAGGTAATTTTAAGCCCTCTTTTCAAGATTGTATAATTCATATAAAAAAAAAAGATTCAAATAAATTTTTGAAATTGCTTCCACTGTAGTTACGAACCCAATAGCTAAAAGAAGAAATATGACTCTTTTAGATATGGTAGGATCAATGATGGGTTATTCAGATTTACTTATATTCCTCTAGGGATACGCACTTGAAACAACAGTATATATTTTGAACGTAGTTCCAACTAAGTCTATCTTTAAGACCCTAGTGGAGCTTTGGACTGGGCGAAAGCCAAGTCTGAATTACTATCGGATCTGGGAGTGTCCAGCCTATGTACTAAAGGGAAAGGCTAGTAAATTAGAACTAAGATCAGAACTGAGTTATTTAGTATGCTATCCTAAGGGAACAAAAGGTTGGCTATTTTATAATCCTAGAGAGCAAAAAGTATTTGTTAGCATGAATACTATCTTTCTAAATGATAATTATATTGTAAACTATAAGCCATAAGCCAAAAGCCAAAGAGTAAGATCGCCTTGGAGGAGGTATCAGATGTCTTTTCGGTTCTTTAGGCAGATATTTCTGATATTAGACAAAATATTCTTCAAACCACTACTCCAATACCTTCTATTATATAAAAGCAACGTCGTAATGGGAGAATTTTCAAGCCTCCTAGCAGGGACATGATCTTAGGAGAGTTAGTCTCTGATGAATATGTTTTAAATCCCAGTAGCTATGATACAACTATCTCTGATAAAGATTCGAGACAATGGTAAAATGTTATGAAATATAGTTTCGTGGCTAAGGACCAAGTGCATATGGTATAAAAATTGTATAGGTCTATTTATAGACTTAATCAAGCTTCCCGAAGATGAAACATATATTTTGATCAAACAATCAAGTCTTTTGGTTTTGATCAAAACTCAAATGAACCTTGTGTTTATAAGAAATGTTAAAGAAGTGTGGTGGTATTCCTGGTTATGTATATGGATGACATCCTACTCATTGGGAATGATGTAGGAGTTCTCTCTAAGATTAAGGTTTGGTTAGCGAAACAGTTTGATATGAAGGACCTGAGAGAAGTTAGCTATATCCTTGTGATCAAGCTTATGCGAGTGCTTAACTCGTATTATTCTAAAGGGACGAAGAACCCCTTGGTCGAGATCATTTGATCTTGAGAGTCTACTATCTCTTCTACACTCTAAGGGGCCCTAGGTAGATTTTGTTGTGTAGTCGGTACTCATTGTTGGTCTTGTCCCGTGCTTCTATGTCTTGGATTCATAGGGGGAATTTGTCTAGCGGTAGCAGAAGGATACTGCTCTCCTTGGACTGGTAGACCTGAGACTTCGGGAGGCTGAAATCCTTCGTGCGCTAGATTGGCTCCAAAGACTGTTAGGTTTGGTATTCTTGTCCTCGTTTAGTAATAGATGGTAGGATGGAACAACGGTATTCCTCTTCTAATAGCTGTTGACGATTAGGGATCAATCCCCATATGGATGGTACCATGGGGATGTACCAATTACGTGTTGGGCAACTCCTCATTATGAGATCCATCACCCGTGGTGGTGGTAGGAGGCTAAGATCCTCTGTGAACAACATTACTAGGAGGAGGAAGATTGTTTCGTTGGTTCTAAGCCAGTGAAGCCAGAGCCTGTGACATGGCTGTGAAGTATTCTTGCATCTGATCGGACTGCCTTTGAATCCAACCAAGCTGTTCTTGTAGACGAATGGGCATTTGTCATATTCCTATTCCAGCAAGAGATTGGTTTTGAGGATTCTGAGAATTCTTTCTAGGATGAAGGTTTGGGCCCATTAGTTCTTTTAAGAAAAAAAAATTAGGTTTTTGATGAAAAATAATGAGAACGATTGTCGTTCCCACAGAAGGCGTCAAACTGATTTGCACTTTTCTGGTCTGAAGGCTTCTCCTCCCGAACTACCTATTAAGAACTTGAGATTAGAGGATCATTGGGAAGGTTCCGGCGATAGTCGTTCCGATGATAAGTTAGTAAAGAAATAAAGACAGTAATTTAATAGAAGAATTCAACATGAATTGAAAGCGTTCCTTATGGCCTTTTTTTATAGGTTGTAAATCTCCTAAGTTGAGTAAGATTAGGAGTCATAGAAGTAGGGCTTTAAAGATATCTGTAGACAGTAATTTTCATGTATAACTCTATTTCCTTATTCTGAGGTCGGTAGCCTATGAAAGGCTGTGATAAGTTCAAAATTCCTTACCTCTGAACCCTCTGTGTCCGGTCGATTAGATGAAATAACTCTTTCAAGATCTATACCCTGAAGAGCTTATTATAAACACGTGTCACGCTCTGAATATGGTAGTCAAATTATGATATGTAATTAATATTATTAAAAATTAAAACCTATATTTACATATATATATATATAAATCTATATTTACATATACATACAAATATTATATACGTAATATATATATGCACATATTATACATATACACATACTGAAATTTATTTTTGTGAGAGTATTTATTGAATTAAAAAAAGTACAGAAGATATTTATATAATTTAAATATATAATGAGATGGGGCGGGGTGGGGTACCTTTCTCATTCTCATTGCGAACCCGTGACAGGTTTCGATATCTTTCTCTATCGCCACTCATCCCAGCTATTTTCTCTTCAAACTCATCTCATTAGAGGTATATCGGAGCATATTGATATTCTTAAATACAGTAATTAAGTACTGTCCTCATAGCAAATTAACAATAATAATAATAATAACAAAATTCTATATAGGTTTTATTTTAGCATCTACTCGTCTCTTTTCAAACCTATTTTCTTACTATAGGTCCTTTTGATCAATTTTATAGAACACAGATAACTTGTTATTCCTTAATATAATTGTAAAATACTCAGACGATATTAAAAAAATATCAAATATTTGTTTAGTTTCCAATTCTTTGCTTGTTCATATCTAAAAACTCTTTTTTTTAAGCTATTATACCAACTGCTTGTTATACATTATTGACTCATTTTGTAATAACTTAAATTTTTTAAAAATTAATTAATTATTTAATAAAATTTTTCAAAATTTAGAAATAGTTGTATTTTAATTTTTTATTAAAGAATTTGAGTTTTTAAAATACAAAAAACTAGTTAAGTAATTCCTAAACAGAGATAATTTCAAAAAGAAAAACATTTTCTATTGGTGTTTTTGTTTTTTTTTTTAAAAAAAATTTTTGCTTTCAAGAACAAAAAGCTAAATAGGAAAAGTGAAGTTTTTCTTTCAAAAAAAAAATAATTATACTTAGAAGATTTTTTTTTAATAAATGTACTAAGAAGAACGTACATATTCAAACAAGAAGGTCCATTCATTCCAGTTTCTCAAAATTGAAAAGATAAAATGTATCCATGAAGCCTCCACATGTTACCGCGGCTATTTTGAAGACCACAATGTTTGGTTTGTAAAGACCCGGGAAATTTTTTTTTTTTCAGAATAAATAATTCTTTTTTTATATGAATATATGTGTGTTCGTACGAAATGTGTATTATGTATTTCATGTGTGTATATACATATATACATATATATATATATATGTGTGTGTGTATGTAATATTATATGTTATATGTATATACATGTATTTAAATATGTATATATGCCACAAGTGTGGGAGACAGCCGAGATGTGTGTGTGTGTGCTGCTGTGAGTGTGTGTCTAAGTCAGCATGTATGGTATGAGTGTAATGTGACGTATATATATATATATATATATATATATATATATATATATATATGTAAACCAAACAAGCAAGCAACATTAAATGCAAAGCTGCATTCTGATGGGAAGGAAAAGAAGAAGAAGTCAGGGCCAGTAGGGCTGCTGGGGTGACCTTGCGTGTGGATTGGTGTATATATCTATATGTATAGGTTGAGCGTGTATCCGTTGGGTTAGAGAGAAAACAGAAGAGAAGAAGAAATAAAAACTGAGATAGAGAGGGAGAGAGAAAGAATTCTGAGAAAGAGGAGGAAGGAAATCAGAAGTAAACTAAAGAGAGAGAAGGACATCACTGTTGAGGTAAACATCAAACCCATTTGTTTTCTCTTTCTAAAATTTCTATATGTACAATCTTTTTTGAAGCATGATAATTTAGTTATAAATTAAAAGCCTTGTAAAGTATAAAATTTGGGAGATTATGGAAAAGGAATTACTTAAATTGGTGTAGAAACAAGAAAGAACTATAGAGTTGCAGGTCCTCTAAATGATTCGGGTTCCATGAGTTATGGGTTGAAACCTTGTTTTAGGTTTAGGAAAATGATTCCCCTAGATGTAGGAACACACTAGAATTAAAATGGGCTTAAAACTGTAGGGGGAAGATGCATAAAATTAAATATGTCCAGTGATCGGTGCATGGTCGGAAAACTGACCGGGGGGGGGTTGGAAAGCCATAGTTTTTGGGGTCTAGAACCATGTTAAATAAGTCCTTAGGTTTCTGGAAGAATTTTAGCACAAAAATCGTGTAAAATTGACGTCAAAAAACACAAGAAAAATGAGGGGACAGTCACTGTCCGACAACGTGGCCGGAGATGATGACCGACAGGTTGGCCGGAAAGTCGTGGGGGGCGAAGGCGCTACTGGTTTGGGTTCTTTTAAGTCATTGGGCTCTTAAGTGTTGGGTTAGTTCAGGGGGGTTGGATTGGGCCTCATGGGTTGGGCCTCTCTTTTCTTTTAAATCCTTGGGTTCTTAATGGGCTGTCTTTTAAGATGGGCCAAACAGTTCAAAAAATAAAAATAAAAAGGGAAATGAGGTTTAAAGTAAATGAGGGAAAAGAGTGGGAACTGTGTCACCTGAGGTTCGAACCCACCACCCACGCACATTGAGTCACTCACTTAACCACTAAGCCACTGAGGCTCATGTGGCCATATGCTGAACGGATATATATATATATATATATATATATATATTAATGTAAATAAGTAAATGAGAAAATAAAAAAAAAGGGTGCGCAACACCCTAGGAGGGGATTCGAACCTGTAACCAATGGGGGGTGACACAGTGCTAGCTACTGTGCCACCAATTCTCACCCTTCAGTTCTTGCAACTAATATAAATATATATAATACTTAAATAATTTAATTTGATTAAATTAAATAATAGTGAAATGACCCGAAGCCCAAATTAATCAAATGAATAGTGTTTTCTTTATGTCTTGAATATTCTGAATCCAACGATGAGGTCCGTTTTGTGAGATGAGGCCCCGAAAAATAAAAGACCCGTAGGAACCCTAAAATGACCAAAATAGCCTTGAGTCAAAAGACTAGTCAAACGAAACTCGATTAAAATAAAAAAAAAAATAGATTTTTATTATTTTGAACATTCTGAACTCAACGGTAAAGTCCAATTTATGAAAAGATGCCTCGAGAATTAGGAATCCGTGAAAGGACAAAATGACTATTTTACTCATTTTAGTACAAATGTCCAAATTGAACTCCACAAAAGCTTAACTGACTTTATTCAACGTTCCGGATTCAATGGTAGGGTCTATTTAAGGAAAAGAGATACCAATATTAAAGAGGCATAAAATTTGATGAGTAGCATAAATCATGTGAACTATAAACTGAGATATATTTTTGAATCTTAGAAACACTGAAGGGAAAGGAGAAGGCTGTTTGACTATTTTGATAGATACGGTAGGGGGATTACATTCCCACCAGTTAGTTTGACTACACAGCGCATGCGACTTCTTAGGATTGAGACATACCCATTCAGGTGTGATGTTTTGCTAAGTAAGGAATATGATTAAGTTAGGAATAATTTCATGTTGACTGAATGATTCTTATGCTTATCTGATGCTAGAAGATCACATAAAAAATATTGCTTGACAAACCTTGAACTGATTATTTATGTTTTTACGTGTTCTTTGTTATTCTTGAGGAGTTATGATTTATTTCATGTGTTGATGCCGTGTGTGATTTATGTTCGTAGGGAATTGTTGAGATCTTGAATATGTGAATTAAGCTTGTGTTTAAATTGATTGTGCATGGCATGCAGACTTGTGGAAGGATTGTGTGATTCAAATGTTATTATTGCTTTGAGTATAATACATTGTTAAAGTATGCTTCATATGTGGACGAAATGCTTTATTGAGACTGCATTATTTCATAGTGGAATCAGAGCATGTTGGTGTGGTGTGATTCTTTGGAAACATATTGTGGGTTGAGCACGTGGTGCATTGTGTTGGTTCCCAAAATCCAATGGATGTGTTCCGTGAACGGGTATGAGCACGTGGTGCATTATATTGGTCCCCAGAATCCAACGGATGTGTTCCGTGAACGGGTATGAGGACGTGGTGCATTGTATTGGTCCCCAAGATCCAACGGATGTGTTCCATGAATGGTTATTGGTACTTAGGATCCATCGGATGTGTTCCAGAAATGAGACATGGTGTGACATAGAGTTGACATGGATGTGGCATGGAGTTGCATGGGTGTTTCACGCATATTTCCATTACATCGTATTAATGAATTTATTGATGTGGCATAGAGTTTCTGTGGATGTGTTATGTATATTGCCATTACATTGTACGAATGATTCGTGAGGCATGTAGATATAAATGTACACTTGTATATGCCACGCCTTAAGGACCTGTACATGTAGATATAAATGTATACTTGCACATGCCACGCCTTAAGGACTCGTGCATGTAGATATAAATGTACACTTGAACATGCCACGCCTTAATTTTGTTCCTTGCATTAGCATTATGTTATACCAGCTGTCGCGCTGACCCATTCGTGGGATATCATATTTTAGATGACGTTCTCGGCACTTGAGACTTGAAGAAGTCTTGCAGAGGGGAGGAGACACGAACTTAGAAGGATTTTTGGGTCTTGGGGCATACTTTGTGATGTAAGGGCTTAAGCCCAAATGATTTGTTATATGTGTATTGACAGAAAAGAATGTATGTTAAGTTGAATCCATTGTCCTGTCTATTATTTATTTTCTTTTAGTTTTATCGTTTCAGTCATCCCTCGGGTTCGCAAAAATTCGGGGCATGACATGGTTTAACTTTATAAACTGCAATTAACGATTTTTTTAAGTTTAAAACAGATTTTTATAATTTGTTAGGTATTTGATTCGGTTTATTGGCTGTACTTAATGGTCCGAACTTAACCCAAAATAATTTTTTTCAAAAAGTAGTCTTAAGAGAAATTTTTTAAAAACAAACTTAGTGACACTTATTAATAACTGATTCAAATATTACAATATCATTTAATCACTTATCAAATACATTCATCCAAAGATTAATTCAAACTACATTTTTTTCTCAACTCTTCCAAACAAGCACATAGTTATATATGTTTGGGCAAATGAAATTATGTTTAGAAAAATCATTATTCTTTAGAAATCACTTATAGAAAAATAAATGCACACCAATCAATATTACAAGTGCACACAAAGATTTATGTGGTTCGGCTTCAAGCCTACGTCCATGGCGGAAAGGAGAAGAACTTCACTATTGAAAAATAATATAAAAGGGGTTGATTACAAGACACTCCCAATAAACTGAATATTTCTTTCTCTCTCATTCTTGGTTCTATTTCTTCTTCTTCACCGCTTGTATCAATTTATAGATGTCAAACCTATACCTTTAAAAATGGGAGAGGTAGAGCATTAAGTCATTTGAAGGTTTTTTCTTCTTCTTTCTTCAATACTTTATTCAATGTAAAATTTCATTCAATGCATGAAGTAATCATTCATTAATTTATTCATAACACTCCCCCTTGAATGGTTACCACTCTTCAGTATCTTCTTAAAATCCGCTCCCCCTCATTGCAATATGAGTTTAACATAGAAGATTTTTGAGGTGACGCATATATTGTCGTTGGGTTAGCTTGAATTGAAGATAATCCACATGATTCCCGAATGTGTTGGACAACAGATCTTAACCATATGCATTATCGGCTTGTCTCGTAGAGTGCTAGGATTTCAAAATGATTTGACAAAGTGGCTGTCATTATTTGCTTTGTAGATCTCCATGATATAGCACTGTCGCCATAAGTAAATACGTATTCTGTTTGTGATCCGGCTTTGTGTGGATCAGAAAGATACCCAGCATCTGCATACCCGACTAATGGTGATTTTGAGGTTCGTAAATAAAACAAACCCATATCAATTGTTCTGCGAAAATAGCGAAAAATATATTTAACAACATTCCAATGCCTTCGAGTTAGAGTAGAACTATATCTTGCCAGTAAATTTACAACAAATGCAATGTCCGGCCGTGTACAATTGGTAGGAAACATAAAAGCACCAATTGCACTAAGATATGGTACTTCTAGACCAAGGATTTTTTCATCATCTTGTCGAGGGCGAAAAGAGTCTTTCACATCAAGTGATCGAACAACCATAAGAGATGTTAATGGATGAGTTTTATCCATATA
Source organism: Nyssa sinensis (assembly GCA_008638375.1). Classification (NCBI taxonomy): domain Eukaryota; kingdom Viridiplantae; phylum Streptophyta; class Magnoliopsida; order Cornales; family Nyssaceae; genus Nyssa; species Nyssa sinensis. Next base: position 41,667,750 of record CM018047.1, on the reverse strand, counting down.
AAATCGCTTTAGAACTTTCTCTATATACACAAATTGATGTAAGTGGATTCCTTTTGGGAAGTGCTCTATCTGCAAGCTGAGACAAAATTTTATTTTTCCCATATCTTTCATTTTAAACTCTTACTTTAAATAAGCAACAATTTTTGTAAGCTCTTCTGGTGTCCCCACAAGGTTCAAATCATCAACATATACTGCTATTATGGCAAATCCAGTGTCTGACTTTTTTATGAAAATACATGGACAAATTGGGTTATTCACATATTCTTCTTGGAATAAATATTCATTGAGACGATTATACCACATGGGCCCTAACTACTTCAATCCATACAAAGATCGTTGGAGCTTGGTTGAATACATGCTTCGAGATTGTGCATTACCTGCTTTAAGCATTTTAAATCCGTCAGGGATTTTCATATATATGTCACTATCAAGTGATCCATATAAATCTGTTGTGACTACGTCCATTAGACGCATATCAAGCCCTTCTAAAACTACTAGACTGATCAAAAATTGAAACGTAATTGCATCCATCATAAGAGAGTATGTCTCTTCATAATCAATAGAGGAAATTGAACAGATTGTTGGGGAAATGATTGATTCTGGAATAGTTCGTCCCAGTAACAACCCTGATTTATCTCCTGTCCTATTGGTTAAAAAGAGTGATGACTCGTGGCGTTTATGTGTAGATTATCAAGCCCTCTACAAACTCATTATCAAGGACAAGTTTTCAATATTGGTAATAGATGAGCTACTGGATGAACTCCATGACGCACAACTCTTCACAAAATTAGACCTCCGATCAGGCTACCATTAAATTCAAGTTAACCCCAACGATGTCTCTAAAACAGCTTTCTATACTCATCAAGGTCATTATGAATTCCTCGTCATACCATTTGACCACACCAATGCGCCATCAACCTTTCAATCATTAATGAATGAGGTATTCCAACCCTATCTATGAAAATTTATTTTAGTTTTTTTTATGACGTTCTCATTTACGTGGGAAGCCCATCTACAACATTTGGACATTTTTCTCTTCATATTGAGGTCACATAAATTATTCGTAAAAAAGCAAAAGTGTCAGTTTGGCCAAAAGTTAGTAATCTACCTCGGTCACATAATTAGGACAGATGGTGTAACAGTAGATCAAGAAAAAATTAAGGCAATGCTAGAATGGCCAAAGCCTATGTCCCTTAAGTCTCTAAGGGGATTTTTGGGGCTCACTAGATACTACTGCAAATTCATTAAAGATTATGACAAGATAGCACGACCTCTCACATTTATGCTTAAGAAGGATTCATTCACTTGGATTCTAATTGCAAAGAAAGATTTTTTGGTTTAAAAAAAGGCAATGACTGAAGCTCTAGTCTTGGCACTACCAGATTTTTCACAACCATTCATTATTGAATGTGATGCAAGTGGAGGTGGAATTGGAGTTGTGCTAATGCAAGGTCGCCGACCAATTGATTTTTTCAACCAAGCTCTTAAGGGGCAAAATCTTTCTCTTGCAACTTATGATAAAGAAATGTTGGCTATTGTACTAGAAATAAAAAAAAATGGTACCCTTATTTGCTAGGCCAAACATTCATCATCTGTAACGACCAACGCAGCCTAAAGTTTTTGTGGGAGCAAAGAATCACTACTAAAACTCAACAACGATGGATTACCAAGTTGATGGGGTATGATTTTGTGATAGAATACAAAAAGGGAACCAAAAATTTAGTGGTCAATGCTCTTTCTCACAAAGATTATCCAGTAGAGGTAAATGCGATCTCACAACTAGTCCCACGATGGCTAGAACCCATAAAGGAAGAAATTGTCACCCACCTGGAATTGTAACAATTGGTTTAATTATGCTAAAAAGACCAAGCCATAGGTCCATGGAAGTACCAGAATGGGGTCATTTTCTTCAAAAACAGATTGCTCATACCAAGTAAATCAACCCTTATTTATGAAATAATGGGTTAGTTTCACTCCATGGCTCACGAGAGATTCTAGAAAACCTTACAACGAATCTGAAAAAATTTCTATTAGAAAGGGATGAAAGGTCAAATGCGTGAATTTGTTCATAGCTGTGATACTTGTCAATGTAACAAGATCCTAGATCTCACACCTGCCGGATTTTTGCAACCACTTCCAATTCCTACAAAGGTATGGGCTGATATCCCTATAGATTTTGTTAAAGGACTTACACAATCACATGGAAAAACTATAATTTTTGTGGTAGTGGACCGCCTATCTAAATTTTCTCATTTCATTCCATTGGTTCATCCTTATATGACTATGAAAGTTCCACAAGTGTTCTTTGAACAGATTTTTCGTCTACACGACATGCTCAAAACCATAGTTTGTGACCGAGATCCTACCTTTACTAGCTCTTTTTGAAAAGTTTTGTTTCACCTCCATGGAACTAAATTCAATTTTGGTTTAGCATACAACCTACAAATGGATGGGTAGTCCGATGTGGTGAATCGAACCATCGAAATGTATTTACGATGCTTAACAGGCGACCGCCCAAAGGATTAGGTCACTTGGATGCCATGGGTGGAGTATTGCTACAATACAAGTTATCATAGTTCAATTAAAGAAACTCCATTTGAAGTTGTTTATGGTCAGCCTCTCCCTTCGCTGTTATCTTATGTACAGAGCACAACAAAGGCGGATATAGTTGAACAAGCCTTGAAAGATCGAGATGAATTCTTGAAAACTGTCCGACAACACTAATCCCAGGCTCAAGAAAGGATGAAAAGGATGTATGATCTAAACCACCATGAGGAGGAACTAGAAGTAGGAGATTGGGTTTACTTCAAGCTCTAAGCCTACAAGCAGCTGAGTGTTCAATTTTGTAAGAACCAAAAGCTTTCTTGAAGGTTCTATGGGCTCTATCAAGTTGTTAAAAAAAATTGACAGAGTGGCATACAAAAATGGCTTTACCAAACGGGTTTAGAATTCACCTAGTATTTCATATTTCTCTCCTCAAAAGAAAATTTGGTCCTGGGGTGTTAGTGCAATCAAATTTGCCTGTAGAAATGGTTGACAGCAAGCAAAAAATCTTTCCTTAAACTATTCTTGATCGTAAGCAAACTAAGAGGCAGTGGAAGATTTTGGTTCATTGGTAGAGATGTTCTCCAATTGAGGCCACGTGGGAAAACATACAAGAAATCGACATTCGTTATCCTCAATTTACCCTTGAAGACAAGGGTGTAGTCGGTGGGGAGGAGATGTCACAAACCCATGAGGTGCGCGGTTGGGTAGTGGATTAGATTGCATGGGCAAAGTGTCATAGAAGAGGTTAGGTAGAGTATGATTTGGAGGAATTTCTCATAAGTTGTTAGGATTCTTTTGTGTTATTTTGTTAGGATTCTTTTGAGTTATTGTAGTGGTTAAATGGTTGGATAAGTCTTCGGTGTGATCCCTAATTTGTAGGAAGAAGTTATTGTAAACTCTTATAAATAGAGTGTGAAGGGAATAAAATTGATCATCAATTACTCTCAACAGATTGCATGTGTGATATCTTGGAGGTCTTGGCTCCCTCGAAGTAGCCAATTACATTTTGTTTTGAGTCCAAGCAAGTAAAATTAGGGAAGTCCAAGAAGAGGGCAGCCTCACCTTCTTGTGGTCCCAGGCCAATTACTCGATCAAATTCCCAGAGCTGTAACAAAAAGCTACTAGTTGTGGTGGAATATTTCCAGAGCTATCTTCAAGCCTTTATTCCCCCATCTTAGTGCTCTGTTTTGCTGTTGGGCTCTTGTTCTGCTGGTCTTGCTATGTTTTTTTTGTTCAGCTACTCTGCTTTTGCTTAGCTCCCCCTTGCTTTTTTGTACCACTTGGGGAATGCCCCTTGTATCTTTTGTATAGCTTTTCCTTTTTGCTATACTCTAGCATGAAAATCTTATATTTAATACAGTGTGATGTTTGGTGTATGTGACGATCTTGTACCCAAAAATTAAATAAATAAAGATATTCAGATCCAAAATGTGTCATAACATTATTTATTGTTGCACTTGCACCACATCAGTGTGATGACATGGTGTAACAGTTGGTAATTGCTCTTTGTTCAAAGATGTTCATTTATTTCTTAAACTTAAAATTAGCTGAAGCCAATGTCAGTAGAAATTTAATTGAAGGCTTTGAAAGAGCCAGCATACAGTATTTCATATAAATGATGCTTTATACTCTAGTAAGTCCAAAAGAAATTTGCTAAGTTTTAAAAATATTCGTCAAAATGGGTATCATATTGAGACTATTACTAAAGGTAATGTGGAATATCTTTGCATTATTTATATTGTTTCAAACAAGAGGAATAATTTGGAAAAACTTCATGCTCTCTCATCTAGCTTGTACCAAACAACTATAAGGACAATTGAATCACATGTCGTGTTGAACTAGAAGTTCACCGACCCAAAGACTTTTGTTCTTTGGTACGATCGATTTGGTCACCCAGGGGTAATAATGATGCATAGAATCACTGAGAATTCACGTGGACATCCCTTAAAGAACCATAAGATTCTTTTACCGGATGAATATCTATGTACTATTCATTCTCAAGGGAAATTAATTATTAAACCATCTCCTACAAATGTTAGTGTTGAATCTCCATTCTTTTTAGAGCGTATTCAAGGAGATATATGTGAAACTATTCATCCGTCATGTGGACCATTTCATTATTTTATAATTTTAATAGATGCATCAACTAGATGATCATATGTCTGTCTAATTTCATCTCGCAATGTTGCATTTGCAAGACTTTCTGATGAATTGATAAAGTTCAAGATGAATGGTGAAGATATATATCTGACAGAGAGTGCAACTACACACACAATCCTTTGACCATCCCATTTATAATTAATACATACATTAGTTTATGTTCAAAATAATTCATTCACCAAAGACTGAAGTAATTTTCACCCGAATCACCCTCGTTAACAGGGCAATCAGTCAATTAACATAACATTTAAGCCCATTATGTATTATCAAAATATTCATCCACACAATCTGTACAAATGCATAATAAAGCTTCATTGATAATTTGAGGACATATAAAATGAGGATATATAAAACTTTCTTTCGCCCTTCTGGGTAAATTATATATACAAAGTTATTTACAATCAAAAAAAGTTTACTCTTTTATCATATTTTTCGTTCACCCAATATATACTAAAATTTCTACCTCCTTAAACCTATTCGCCCTAAGGAATTAAAAACTCCTGACTTCTTGCAAGTAAAGAAGTTCTTGAGCACCAGCCACATACCTTTTGACCAACAAATCATCGATCACAACATTTATTAGGAATTATTCACCGGACCCTTATGATAGTAGGTTGTAAAGAAGATAAATGTAGGTAATTTACTCTTCCATATCAGCTTCAGTATAACTTCCAAAAGCATACAACATCGGCTTAAACGAATGGTAAGAAATGCGACCAAAACACCAAAATTTGTCCTAAAAACAAAAAATTGAGACTTATAATAGATTTTTTTTTTCAAATCATGCATCACAAACCTCATTTGGCCATTCAAATGGCTAGATCTCCACCAACAAAATTACAGTAACCATCTCCCTAAACCGAGTGTTCAATTTATTTAAAATGGGTTTTCATTTTGTAAGATATTGAATTTTGAAATTTGAAAAAAAAAATTGAGACACATTTCAGCATTTTTGTAAATGCTGACAAAACAAGACAGAGTCTTCCGTATTTTTTAAAAGAGGGTATTTTTAGTAACAAAGTAATGGGCAACTTTTGAAATTAAAAAAAAAAAATTAACCTTAAATTTCATCCTAATTCACATGTAAATATTTATCCGAAAAGCTCTTTATTCATTTGATCATTGGATATTTATGGGCCGAGGCTTCCAACCCATTTAAATAAGTAATAATTCATACTTTATGGGTCAACAGTTACAAGGCTTCATGGCATGACGTTGCTGTTAGGCTTAATGAAGCCATCACGGCTAGTTGGACTTAAGAAGTGAATATTTCTATTATTCTATTATACCATAAATTCCTTAATAGAAGTTTCGTAGCAACTTAATAAAAGACTCAGTATTGACTTGTTCTTTATTGCTTTCTAACATTGGCGATTGTCCTTCGCACACACAACCAACATCAACTAATTAAATTAACTTATCCCAAACAAAACACACAATTAACACACAGTTTATCTTATCTAATTTAAAGTTAAGCATTATTTATTATAAATTGCTTCTTGTCAACTTAAGGAATCACTTAGTTCTATATTAGCTAATTAATAATTTTATTTTTTAATTATTAATGCTTCTTTAAGAAAAATTTTATAATATTTATTATTAAAGAGATAAAATAATTATAGTGAGAAAATTTATAACACAAATAAGCATACGAAACATAACCTCTTTAGTTTAAACGGATATTAGAATTTTTTTTATCTCTTAAGTTGAATATTATATATATATATATATATTTATAAAATATCATTAAAAAATAACATATAAGATTTCTTTTTGTGTCGAAATTAATATACATAAATAAACCAATTTTTTATTAATAAAAGAAAATTAAAACTTAATAAATAATAATTTTTTCTTTTTATTTCTCAACTCTATTAATTATAAGAGTTGATTGTATACAACTTTATTTTTGTAAGCGTGAGAATACTTTTGCTACTCCTGCAACCTCAAGATTGTCAATTTTTATTTTTATTATAAGATTTAGTTATGGAGATTAAAACTATTATCAAAATTGAAAATACCTTTCCCCTTTCATAGTTTGGCAAGAGAAACAACCATGAAGGTGCTTGATTGACTTTACTGAGAAATTTTTGTCCTTCTAGAGAGATCAATCGAAGTTTCGTTCTGCTTGAAAAGACAAGCTTCAAGCTTCAGGCTCTCATGCATGTCTTCTTCCAACAAATTGGCTAGCAGTTACCTGGTAAATTCCAACTCTCCATGTCTGTTATGTTCTTTATTAAATTATGATTTCATATTTATATATACTTGTAAATGGATTTGATATTTCGCGTACTAGGGTCAACTTGTCAAAGTGTCAAAATTAACACGGAAAAGTTGAATTTTCAAAAGACATTTATAATATGGAAGCCCATCACTTAATAAAATTAGGAATAACAATATTTAAATATTCAAATATTGGTAATCAAATGGTATCTAAACATTTATTTAGAATGAGTTTTATTAATAAAATTCATAATAATAGATGCATTTTATTTGAGTGTTAGATAGTATTTAAACAACATTATTTGAGAATTGAATGATTGTTAAACTAGAAAATCACGACCGTGAGATCTTTTGATTAAAATATATAGATGCTTTGATTTTCTAGGATGCGAGTTGTATCCATTTTAGATGAAAGACTATAAATTTCAAATTGTAATAAAATAAATAAAGTAATATATGAACATAATTTAGTGGACCCACATGATTAGGCTTATTTGGACTTTTCAAATTTTTTGATTTTGATGTCTAGATACTCGGAAAAATGGACGAATCTCCGGAATTAAAAAGATAAAGAAGTGTATTTAACCGGGAGAAGAAGAAGAAGAAGAAGAAGAAGAAGAAAGGGATTAGGAGAATGAGTATAACGTCAGACCTTTGTATGTCAGAGGGATCGTCCCACTCGTGCTGGGGCGGCAAGGATAGTGATAATGAGTCTGAGTTCGAGGAGCCGTCGAGCAAAGACAGTCGAATGGAAATTATTGAAGGTCGTGGCTCAATGGACCATGCAATATACAAGGCCGCTATAACTGGGAACTTGGATGTCTTTGTGGTAGCACTAGATGATCTAGAAGGCTCTATTCTCGATCAAATAAGCCCCCAAAAGAACACCATCCTTCATATCGCTGCGAGCCGAGGCCATGACCATCTTGTGAAACCCATACTCCGTCGTCGCCAACGCCTTTTCAAGCTTAAAAACTCCGCAGGCGATCTTCCAATCCATCTTACTACGAGTTCTGGGCATCAATCTACTGTCTAGTATCTGATCTCGGAAGCAAAAGAGAAGGATGTTAAAGACGGACTAAAGGCAGCGAATAAGGAAGGGAACACGCCGTTACATCTGGCGTTGAAAAATCGTCACAAAGAGGTGGCTAAGTTGTTGTTTGTTAAGAACAAAGAAGCTTCGTGTTGTCTGAATAAAGAAGACAAGTCGCCCATGTACATGGCTGTGGAAGCTGGATATCTGCATCTTGTTACTGTTATGATAACTTACTGCTACAATACTAAAATGAACAACTCCGGTAAAATGAGACAAGGAAAGTCAATCGTGCACGCTGCCATCGAAACTAGGAATAAAGGTAACTCATTCCATTCTAATACATGCATTGCTTTCGTAACGTTATTCCTTATTCTTGTTCATTAGTTATTATTTTTTTTGTTATATAATTACAATAAATTAAATAAGAAATACAATTCTTGATAAAATAATAGTAACTTTTTTTAAGATTTTTCTTTTATTTAAAATTAAATAAAAATACTTAATTTATATCTCAATCATCCTTTTTAATTATGTATTCTCATTTCAACAATTTTAGGTGATGGCAATTTTATATTCAAATTCAAATAAAACATATTTACCACCCATCCATTTTGTTCAACAGACGAAGACCATGAAATCATAGATACTAGTTTGTTAGGTGAGTAATGAATATTAGTTAGTAATTCAAATTCACAGAAATGGATAAATTTCAAGACTGTCATCTTTCATTAAAAAATGGAGATTGAAAGAAAAGAAAATTTATTTTGAATTTTACTATTTATCAAAAATTTTTAAAAAAATTGTTGAGATGGTATGTATTAATTGGGTGCCCTCGTAAAGTTATGAGTTAAGTGATAAACTGTACTTTCGATAGGGGATGGAAAAGGTTGCTTTGTAGGTTCTAGGTCAAAGAAGCCAGAACCTAAGATATGTCTTGAGGAGGGTATTCCTTAATACCAAGGACCCCACCATGGGAAAGCTCTCCCCAAATTAGAAGGGGCATTATAGAGTCGTTAAAGTCGTCAGGCCCACAACCTACTGGTTAGAAGATATATCTGGCAAGCCCATTCCTAGACCTTGGAATACCGAGCACCTGAGAAAATATTATCAATAAAATTTCTATTTTTTTTAGAATGTTCTTCACCAAAATGCACATATCTCCAAATCTAGTCCATTTCAAATGACCCCTATAAGCCATGTATCCAATACAAGTGCTATGGGCTTGGTCTCACTTCAATGAACAGATTTCCAGATCTAGTCCATTTTAAATAATCCCTATAAGCCTTGTATCCATTACAAGTGTTATGGACTTGGTCTCACTTCAATGCACAAATCTGCAGATCTAGTCCATTTTAAATAACCCTTATAAGTCTTGTATCCATTACAAGTGTTATGGAATTGGTCTCACTTCAATGCACAGATCTCCAGATCTGATCCATTTCAAATAACCCCTATAAGTCTTCTATCCATTACAAGTGTTATACGCTTGGTCTCATTGCAATGCACAGATCTTCAGATCTGGTCCATTTCAAATAACCCCTATAAGCCTATGCCACCTTCTTGTTGTCGTTAGTTGTGTTGTTGTACTTGCGCTCTCTTGGCTTGTAGTTAATTTGTTGGTTGCTAGTCCAAGTGTTTTGTGCAGACATCCAATGCTGGTTTTATGTATGCTAGTTTCCTTGGTTGTGGGATTTGCATTCCTTTGCTTGTATGTTTTATCCTTGTAATAAAATCTTACTTAAAAGTTGTGATGTTCAAGAGAATAATTTGTAACCTTCTGTATGTTGTATTCTTGCAAGTAATGGCAATAAATTTCTGTTTTATTTCTTAAACAAGTATGTATTTAAGCAATGTCTTTCTTCATAGGAACTTTATGACTTGTATGCGAACCTCTCTTGGATTCTATTCGAGTTAGATATTAGTTTATTTTCAAATTAGTAATTCTTTCAGTTAGAAAGATGGTTTTCTGTGGTAGAATTGAGGAAATCTAATAGGCGTCTCTTGATGAAATGATGGCACACGTCCTTTTAAGCTTTATATGAATCATGAATACAGTATGCATGCATGGACTGTTTTATTTCTTGAATTTGTTCATATCATAATGTTCAAGAATAGATGATCTATGTTTTATTTGGATGGACAATCCTTTTAGTGAAATCCATATTGAGGCCACTTGACCTGAGTTCACATTCAATTCAGTATAAAATGGCCAATGACATGTGTAAGTGAGGGACAGGGTTAAAGAAATTAAGCCATCAAATGTGTACTTCTTCTACTCTAACATGAAAACCATAGAATTATTATGGGGTGTAGTTAGTTGTATGGATAATCTTTTACCTACCAAATAAATAAATAAAAATTCCACATTAATTTTTTTGGAAGAAAGGTTATATTATAAAAAGAAAAAAAGAGGAAAAAAGATAGGTGAGCAAAAGGAGGCCCCAACAACAAATAAAACCAGCAACAAAAGACTGCCCAACCACAAGAAGCTGAGGCAACAAAACAAAAAAAGAAGTCTAGGAGAATATCTTATCAGATAACCCCAAGCTTAGGTTCAACTCCCAGTTAGCATTAGTGTTTTTGATACCTCTCCAAGAAATGGTGATGAGAACTAAAGCATCTTGGATATCCTTAATGAATAGGACCTTCATTCTTTTGTTGATTTCGAAAAAAAATTTGGTTACTTTCTTTCAAATGTGATATACGGAAGCTGCTATGACAAGTTTAACTAAGCGCTCATTTGGCCCAGTGTTGGGCGTCCTAGAATCACAACGTAGAGAGGAAACTCCTTTATGGAGCTTCAACCAAAATGCTGCTTTTTGGCTTCTAAAACTCTCCATCAAATGGAGCCTAAAGAACTATGGAAGGACTTTGAAGTGAAAGAGCACATAATCCATTCCAATTCATCAATTAAATAGGCAAATTTCTTGCAAATAAGGCATTTGGAGAGAATGTATTCCCATATATTGGAGGAGAAAGGGCATTAGAAGAAGAAGTGCTCAATGCTCTCACTGTTTGAACCAGAGAGCACACAACGGTCATTGTTTGATAGACCTCAAGTCTTTAGTTTATATTTGGTAGTAATACCCTTCTTATAGATGAGCCAAAGTATCAAGGAAAATCTAAGATGATAGTTTTTAAACCAAATGAATCCATGCCATCTAAAAAAGGACACTTTGTTCTAATGAACTCCCAAGCAGATGCAAAGCTGTATTTATCATCCAAATTTAAGACCTGGAGGGTTCTATCCAGAGCTAAAAATGAGGGGATGAGAGAAGAGGTGTTGATAAATCTCACATATTGAGAAAGTGTCATAACATTATTGATTATTGTACACAACAATGTGGTGAAATGGTGCGTCAGTAGGTAATAGCTCATCAAAAACACAATCAGACAAATCATTTAAACCCATTAAGTTTTATCAAAGTATTCATGCACACAGTCTATACAAATGCACAATAAAGCTTAATTGATAATTTAAGGATATATACATAATTTTCTTTCCCCCTGTTTGGGTAAAATATATATATATATATATATATATATATATATACACACACACAATGGTATTCACAAAGAAAAAACGTTCATTGTATTGTTGTAATTTTTCTTTAAGCCAATACATACTGATATTCAACCCCCTTATACCTATGCACCCTAAGGAATTAAAAACTCCCAACTTCTTGCAAGTGAAGAAGTTCTTGAGCACCTGCCATATAATTTTTGACCAACAGATCATTGATCACAACGTTTATTAAGAACTATTCACAGGACCACTTATGATGATATATAGGTTATATATACAATGGATGATATATGTAGGCAATTTACTCATCCACATCATCTTCAATATAGCTTCCAAAGGCATATAACATCAGCTGAAATGGATAGTAAGAAATGTGACGAAAGATACGGTAGTTCGACGAACCTAAGAAACAAAGAGGAATGAAAAGTGCGACAAGTGTGATGACAAAGTTAGCGCCCATGAATGTAACTAGAGTGGCAAGCCAACTCAGTTTGCTCACCACTAGATATACTCCTGCCATGAATGCTATGGACATCATAGCAAGTGCTATTCCCAGTAGCGGCAATGCCACTTTTAAGGCAACATGCATTGAACTCAGGTCGCCCAATTGTGCCCATATCAGGGTGACTGCAACAATGATGGAACTATACATGGCTATGGTGTCGCAAATCACAAATTCTTGAAACGTCACTTTTTGTAACATGGTTGCAATGCCTTGGTCTGGTTCAGAGTTCTTATAACCACCAGGGATTGAAAAACCAGCTGTGAAGGTTACGGTGGCAACGAGTGTTGCCACCAACAAAATTGCAGTAACCATCTCTCTGTAATTTTCCATTTTGGCCTGCTTTCCAAGGATAGATTTTTGAGTTCTGAAAACCTTTGCACGTGGTGCTTGAGGGGCACCAGCAACTCTCAAGGCCATCCATGTTAATCGCTGCATAGTAGAAGGGCAAACGTAAACCCAAAAATATAATGACAATCAAGCCTTGTGCATTACCAAAGTCTATTTATACAAAGTCAAGTAGCCTCAGTAGGACTCTTAACATGTTTAAAATTGATATTATATCTCATTTTAATTAAGGCTTTGACACTGTATGGCAAAGCTCTAATAATGGAGAAATTATCACATCCATCATACCCGTATAATGGCTTCTATGATTGCTAATTGCTGCATTTTGTGGTACCCATTGTATAACTGCAGTCACAGAGGTCGTTACAGAGGTGTGATTGACACATGAAATAATTAATTACGCTTACTAATGAGTTCATGGGTTAGAAGAAAAAGGTAAGCATATCCAGTATCCATAGATAAATTTGTTTTATAAAGCACATACCTTCCTAAATGATGCCCTTGTTTCCATATATTCCTCAGCAATGTCAAGTGCTGTCAAACCCTTATTGTTCTTCAGTTCAAGCTTCACCCTTTCGTCGCATGTTAAATTGGTTACAATCCTTGGTTTCCCATAAATAGTGGCTATATGTAAAGGTGTATTTCCATCCTTATCTCTCTCATTTAAAAGCTTATCTAGCTCAGGCATTTTCAGCATATAACTAATTGCTTTCACTTTTCCAGTCCTCGCTGCAACGTGAATGATATTACGATCTTGCAAGGTGAGCAATTCCCTTGAATCAGGGCAATGCATAAGCATCTCTTGTATTATATCAATATGACCTTTACTGGATGCTATATGAATGGGAAACAAGCCATGTTTGTCCTTTTGGTAAGCAGAAGAGCAAAATTTGTTTAACAAGAAATTGACCCCTTCAACAAAACCTATATCTGCAGCACAGTGAAGAGGATTCCCACCTTCATCACATCTTAATTGGAAGGATGATTGATCCTTTTCCCACAATATTTTTAGGACATCTGACATTTCAAATACAACTCATGTTAACAATGTGCACTAGATATAACTTCCATGGCAATGCCTTCAACTAAATGTTGTGATGAGTTGCACAGAATAAAAGAGTTCCAGTAACGACTTGCATACATGTTCAATCCTTTTAAAAATTAATTGAACTAAATGAAGTCTTCATTATATGAGATTAGTTACATGAATCTCTCTTTCTTTTTCTTTATTGTATTTTATATTTTATTATGCTATATCTAGGGCCATATCTTCATGCTCTCTATGTATAGAATATTTTTCCTGGACAATATCTTGGTTGATAGTGATTCCTAGAAGAGCTAGCCGTTCTTAATCAAAACTTGGAAGCTTCATTTCCATTTATTATATTTATGTATTCCTAACCTTTCCATGTCCTTCACACACACAACCGACATGATAGTAACCGCACAACTAACTATTGGTACATAGCCATATAGTCCCCAATTTTGGACCTAGGGATGTAGCGTGAGTAGATGAGAGGCGTACCGTAAAATATATTGTGCACCATGTGATTAGATTTTTCTCATTGGGTTTGGACTACTTTATGACCTGCTTTTTGAAAATCGACCCAAATTAGACCGTTGAATCCCTCACCCCAAATGGTCACTCCTCATGTATGTTAAATTTTCCTTTCTTTTTACAGATTTTAGTACTCTCTCGCTGTGTTGTGTGCGTTTCTACTGCATTCATACAATCATACCTATGAAGGTCTAACATGAATATTTTTCCTTTGATTCTCAAGAGTCAAACAATTGTTTGCTTTTCACAACTAGCTCACCTACAATTCAATGGAGAACGCGATAAAAATGCCTCCTGAAACTACAATTCAATCAAAAAAACACCCTTTTGGACTACAAAACACACCAACTCAAAATCAGCAAACGACTATAATTCCCAAAACTCCGGCGGTGATTCTCACAAAATCGGCACTCCTGATCGCGTTAAGGACCCCAAGGCATTCACATGGTAACTCTGTCACCAATTACTAAGAAATTGGAGAAGATTAGATATATATACTCCTATGAACGAAAACATGTTTTTCAACTCAAATCCACTACTTGACTTCCATGTCGCCTGAAGTTAACTTTGTTGATTACAATAATTTGAATATTTAGTTTTTGAGGTCCAAGTTACTATCAAACGTAAATATGCTTCATAGTTTGGCAAAAGGAATGATATGGTGAAAACATATCTAGATGAAGTAGTTGAAATTCCTCTTTTTACAGGCAAGTCAGAGTTTGAGTCTTATGTCGTGTGCACACACTTAAATTAGTTCCCTCTTTCTCTAAAATTTAAAAAAAAAAAAAAAAAAACAAAAAACAAAAAGGAAGGATATGAATAATATTCAACTAACCATGACCTTGCAAGACTGACTTTCTTGATGAATTCTTATATATCTTTATAGAGAAATTAAAAAAACTCCAATTTTTTCTTGAAAAGACAAGCTACAAGCTTCAAGCTTCGAATATGTGTATACATGGACCACCCAAGAATAATATTGATATGGGTCCATGCCGAATCCTTATCCTAACCACAGTGTAAGTTTTCTATCAGAAATAAATAATTAAATAAATAACTTAGAAAAAAAAAAACTCTATACCTATATTTGATCAAATTGTCATAACTCGATTACAGACAAGTCAAGATTATGAAAATATTAACTTAATTCAAGTTTCAGGTTTGAATACGGGTAAATAGAAGGTAAAAGCAAACTTGCAAAAAAAGAACATTCTCCCATTAAATTTACATGAATATATAGTCATACAGAATTCAAAATATGTAAGCTAGTTTACATGCATGCATGTACGTAAGGATGCTTTATCATGTCCAATAATTTAACAAAATTGTACTTAGGATATTAAAAAAAAAATGTTTGGATTTTCCCCTCTTGAAAAATTGGGTGGTGAATATATATATATATATAGTGGAAAAAATTGGTGTATATAAAAAGGAAAAAAAAAAGAACAGGGGCCCTTACAAACTCAGGCTAGAGGAGGGCATATAAATTGGTGAATATTAGCTGATGTTAGAGTCAAAATCCATGAAACAAAACTGATTTGATAATCAAATAGACTCTATATGACAAAATATTAGATATGAAAATTAAATCTGCTTTGATTGTTAATGTCAAGAGTCTAATAGAAAATATTAAAATTAATTGCTTGGAATATTGTTGATTACCTATGTTGCCACCAAGGATAGCAGCATGAACTGGCGACTTGTTTTTGAGCCTCCCATCAACAATGTAATTCCCTATTGGATTTTCCATTAGAAGCTTAACAATGCCCACATATCCTGCTTCTGCAGCTAGACACAGCAGGGATTTCCCTTCATTGTTAACAGAATATGACATGTTTTTATTTCTATCAATCAACATCAGAGCCAACTCTTCCCAACGACAGCGCAATGCCTCGTGCAATGCAGTATTACCCTCCTCATTCTTCTCACCCAGAACACCTTCTTTCACATCTGAACTGAGCAACAAATTCATTAGCAATGGGTCTCCAGCTCTTGCTGCAATATGAAGTGCAGTATCGCCTTTAGAGTTCTTTTCAGCCACAAAAAAGGGCAAGTCCTTGCACACAAGTTTTACAATCTCGTAGTGTCCAAAACTTGTGGCAATGTGAAGAACTGTGTTCTGTTGTGGACCCAGTTGGAGACAAGATGCTGGTGGACCATGTTGTCTATCATCTAGACCTCGTTCCATGGCTCTAATGAATTCAAGAATGTCACCTTCTGTTGTAGCCCTGTACAATTTGGGGTCCATAGATTCGGCTGTCTCATAGCGCTCCTCCTCCTCTCCTTCTAAACCAGGACCTTTGGGCACAGACATTATCTCAGATATTTGCTCTCTCACACACCTACTGTGTTCTTTGCCCTCGAAGAAATTTATGGTAAGACACTGCTCTCATGAATGTCTTCCTCCAAGAAATTGGCTAGCAGTTTACTGGTTACCTGCCTATTTAAATTGTCAGGTCCCTATGTCTGTTATCTTCTTGTTATTATTAAATTATGATTTCATATTTGTATATACTTGTGTATGGACTCGACCAAATACTAGTCTTTCAAAATTCTATAATTTCATGATCCTGGAATGCAGATTCAACCTGTCAGCGTCAAAATTCACGCGGAAATGAATTTTCAAAGGCATATACATTTAGTATGCAGACCGACCACTTATTAAAACTAAAAAACAACGACTATATATGGAATCTTTTGATTATAAAGATGCTTTGATGTTCCACGATTCTAGTCGAATCCTGTTTACATATTTTTTTGTTGGTATTAATTGAAAGACTAAATTTCAATGAGTACTTAAGAGTCTAAAGTCAATACGGCTCTCATTCGCGAAAATGTGTGAAAATTGAAGCACCTAACCACAAGCATCCATGAGAAAGAAACAAGTCCTGGCGTATGCGTGGGTAGAAAACAATCGCGTAGGGGATGTATGGCGCATGGCCTTCGCCATACTACACAATTACACAACCACCAACTTTAATTTGTGGCAGCCTTCTGCTCATGTCATCTGTAATTACCATGAAATATCCCTTGAATTTTAAGTGAGGCATTATGCATGCAAAATGGGCTTGACAACCTTTTGATTTGGAAATGAAAAGCAAAATAACATTTCAAAAGTATGGCCATAAAAAGACTTGAAGCTTGTTGCAAGAAACAATTCCAAATGAAATGAGTCCTTTACAAGTTTACATGTATGCTACAAGCCTACAACTAGTTCAAATACAAGTGTAGAAACAGAAATTTTACCCTCGTTGTTCAAACACCTAGCTATTAGAGACTTATGAATTGAGATCATCTTTAATACCATATTCTCTCAATGTATTGTAATTGTGTAACATGTCAACTAAAGTATTGCGTAATACATCTTGATAAAATAAAGAAAACATGAACGGATCCGAATATAATGAGAGAATGGTTACATTAAATTCAATATGTTAGACTATTTATAAACGAGCCTATTCATAGGCTTCTGCGATGTGATAGGTGAAGACTCAATCGGGATTGGATTACATAATGTACAAATACATATTAACACATGTAATAGTGCGTTAAGGAAATCTAATAATGGAGATCATGAGGATCCAAATCCATGATTTATCTTTTGCTGATCCAAATTTCAAGGATTTCATAGTGTGTATTCCCTAGAACTATAATACCCAATATATATAGATATAATATCAAACAAACATTTTCCTCAAGCCTTCTCAGTTTCCTTTTGCCGAATGAAGAAAATGTTTCACCTCTTGCTTTTACTATTGTGGATTGCCATTTGGGTCTACCCGATTTAGAACTCACAATTAATTAATTTATAGTTGAGTTACTCAAGCCCCTTACCATTACCAACTAGGTATTTTAAACCCTTCCAAATTATCAAACCCACCACTCCAAGTTGTGATTAGGAATGGCAATGGGATGCGTTTGGGGTGGGGTGACCCTTCCCCAACTCCGACCACGTTTATATTTTCTTACCTCGACCCCAACCCCGTTCCGTCCCGAACCCCGATATATATATATATATATATATTTTAAGTAAATTAAAATTTTTATTTTGATAAATAAATTATTTTTTTTTTGGCCAAAATAACTAATAAAAAAAATATATGTGATATAAAAATCTTAAAACTAATTTTATATAGTGTTATTTATTAGTAAATATAGTGTATATAAGAAAAAATAAAAAAAATTAATATATAAACAAAGTGGGGTGACCATCTTCCGAACTCACCCCGAACCCAATGGAGTTTTACAAACCATACTCCGACCTCGTCCCGATTGCATTGATGAGTACCTCATACCCACTTCATTAGAAACCTGACTGAGCGGACCCACAAAACGAAACAAATTGCCTATCCCTAATCGTGAACCGTTGTCCAGCCAGTCAAAGTCATTCTCGACTTGGACAAAGTAAAAAAGTAAACATAATCAAATGATTAAACATTGATATATCTTAGAAATAGGAAGACAGAAGTACCCACCCCAGGAAAAAAAATGACATGAAATTAAAGTGGTACATAGAAACGTCATGGATAACCTCAGCACCCAACACGTAGCACCCAACATTTTTTATGTTCACCGGCCTCTAAGTTGGTGAGACCTTACTGCTTATAGAGTTTGAAAGCCAAAACCTCTAAGTCTACCATTGCTGGTGTTTATAGAGTTTTGGGATAACTTTTTCTTCTGTAAAATGATCTTTTGATGATTAATTGGTTCAGCAGCCTTTAATGATTAAGATCACATCATCTGTTCGGCTCTTTTTTTTTTTATGGCCAAACTGAGACTACTAACTGCAACCATAGATGGTATGATCGGAATGTAAATCGAGTTTCTTTTCATAATTATTTCATATAAATTTTTATTTGTGGAAAAAATATTCCAAAGGAAGCCTTTAAAATATTAAATCAGGACCTTGCATTTTTATGACTATTTATTTCTTTATAATGCTCCAACTGAGTTACTAAGGCTAGCAATATTATACAAGACTCACAAATACGACTTGAAAACAACACGAACTTAATAAGTTTCAAGTTGAAAAGACACCAACTTGAAACCCGCTAAGTTCGTGTTATTTTCTAGTCGGATTTAATCGTGTTCGGGTCAAAATTTAATTAGACACAATTAATACGATTATTATTCTTGTCATGTTTGGATTAACTCGACTGACATGAAATTGACTCGAAATTGACATAATTATTTATGTATTTTACTCTATTGAGTAAAAAAATTTAAAAAAATATTAATTATTAAGTAATACAATTATTAACTTTAACCATGAATATAAATATATAAGTACTAATATAAAAATAATGAAGATATTATAATTTAAAAATAAATTATATTTTTTAGTTGAATCATCTTTTCCATTTTAATAATAAATTTAATAGACTCATATAAAGTACAAGACAAGTCATAGTAAAAGAATTAATAATTTAATTAATTTGATTATATTAATTAATTATAATAGTCTTGTTCTACATAAGGAATCTTTTAATTTATTTTTTTACTTCCAAAAATAAGATCATAAATTTATTATAATAAATACATATGAATTTCGCCACTTTATATTTAAAAGTGAATAAAAAGATTAAAAAAAACTTTATATTTTCTAAATTTTTTAATTAACTTATACTTTGTGAGTTCCTCAAGTCCCCAACTATTAGTATTAAACTTGGTATTTTAAACCCTTCTAAATTATCAAACCCGCCACTCAAAGTGATGAACCGTTGCCCATCCAGTCAAAGTCATTCTCGAATTGGACAAAAGTAAACGTAACAAAAGTGATTAAACATTGATATTTTAGAAATAGGAAGACACCCAGAAAAAAAAAAAAATTGGCATGAGATTACAAGTGGTGCATAGAATCGTCATGGATAGCCTCAGCATGCATGACGTAGCATCCAAAAATTTTCATGTTCACTGCCCCCTTTGAGTAATATACAAGGTCATAAGTTATGTTTGTAGAATGAAAATTTTAAGAATATTTATTCTAATTTTTTATTTTTATTTGGTATGATTAAAAAATATATATATTATAAAATAATTATTTCATTAGAAAATATTCTAAGTATTCTTTTGACCTAAATAAGTAATTCTCGTTCTATTTCATGTTATTTCTATTTCATTTCATATAATGACTATTCTATTCCTACATTACCAAAAATGACTTTATCGCTTATCGATTTGAAAACCAAGACTTCTAAGTCAACAATGGCTGGTGTTTATAGTGTTAGGATGTATGTTCTCACATTCAAAATATTTTGCTAATATATAATAAATTTGTTTTATTATTATTGAGTTTCATATTATCATACATGTGGATGTTATTATTTTATACCATGAGATGGTTAATACTTGAATTGTTATTAAAAATAGTTCATGTATATAAATGAGATTTATATACAGGAGATATGAATTTATGATCAAGCAGTTTTAGAATTATTCGCAATTATTAATAAGACTGGGCATCTTATTTGTAAGATTGTAATACATTTAACCTCTATATAATATAGTAGTTTATCTCAATCACTAGAGTAGTGGACTCTGAATTATTGTATTTATGTATGTGAAATACACTAAACTTGATCACTATAAAAAACATGTCATATAAATTAGTTGTCATCTTCTAAAGTTGGGGATTCTTAATGATATCTTCTAAAAGTGGGGATTCTTAATGATGATCAAAGTTGTCTCTGTTTGTTTTATGGTCGGGAATTTGAATCTTAAAACCACATTATGTTACTTTGCATGAAGTATGGAAATTTTGGAGCAATTGTATCAAATGGTGGGGGATTGAACTGGGTATCCCCAAACTCCATTAAAGGTGTTCTTGATTGGTGACGAGACTTTTAAGTTCAAAAACTCTAGGAAGCAATCCCATTCGCCATTAAGTGGTCTGTTTGGACTCAGAGAAATGATTGCTTGTTCAACAATGGTCAAATTAGTTGGGAGGATGTAAAGGATATGGTGAAAGTGAGAGTGGCTTTCCGGGTCAGATCTAAATTGGGAAAGATTGATTATTCCATCAACGATTTTGTCTACAATTTGCAGGCCATCGTTGGAAATTGAAGCCTAGCGTATCAGGTGGTTAGGCTGTCTATATTGCTGCCTTCCTTCTATTGGGTTTGAAGATGATTGCTTTGGTAGCTTATTTTGCTTAGTCGGACTCCCTCAAGTGACGGCTTCGTTATTTCTTGCCGATCTCCTTTTATTAGAATGGAGTTTTTGCTATAGTTGGGTAGAGGTTTTGGCCTGGAGGTGATGGAGATATTATGGAGACATTATGAAGTCACAAGGTATCAAGGCATTGGACAATAATGCCTTTGGTGAAATATTCTGCCGGTATCCATGAAGCAATTTCATGGGCGCCTAGTTTGTTTCTTTCGATTGGTGCATGGATTCGAATGTTCTATGTAACTTTGGTGTAGTTTGGTATCTCACCAAATTTTGGAGTTTTGTTTCTCTTTTCACTTTTTTGGTTTGGTGCTAGTAGATGATTAGCTTTTGGCCTGATGCTAACCTAATTGGGATGGGGTTCTTAAGCAATGATGCTCAATGCACTTGACCTTTATTGATGTATTTGTAATTTCAAAGTTCCTCAATATATCTCTTTTTCTTTGCTGATCCAAAAAAAAAATTAGCTCTCATCTTTTATGTGATTCTTATATTCATTATTCGTAGTAAACTCTTAATTTTGAAAGAATAGTTGACCCGAGTTCTTAATGGTGGTGACTTTAAGTTACCAATGAGTGGGGCCTCTTAGATCAACACCTTTATATCTTAAGAAATCATTATTTAGATTGTGGAAACACATATTCTCAAGATAGAATCTAGACTCTAAATTAGAGAGTTTGATATTACTAATGCATTAATTCAATTGATTAATCACTGAAATCCGAATCCACTCTTTTCAATAAATTTTTTATTAAGATGTTGACTATTTTATAATGATTAATAATTGGTGAATTAAGTTGTAAAAATAAAAAAAAAAAATTGTCTGAAAATGTTTATGTTTAGTGATTTTGAGTTTTTCTCTATTTCACCAAATTAGAATGTAATTCTAATTATTTAGTAGAATTAAGTAGAATTAAGTAGCCATTAATTTATTAAGAGTTAATTAGAGATTAATTGACTAATTGAAACTAATTTGGTGAGATTCTAGATCCCTCCTTTTGCTCTAATTTTGCAAACCCTTATAAATATGTGATATAAGGAGGATAGCTGAACACACACAACAAAAGATTGTTTTCTTAGGAGAGAGTAAAAGAGAAGCCTACTCTTCTCTCTGGTGTACAACTTGCGTAGAGAGAAAAGATGAGAATATCTAGAGGAGCAAGAGAATGAAGATTGCATCAATCTCTTCAAAAAACGCTTTTTCAAGAATCAAGATTTTCAAGAATAAAATAATTCTAATCCCTCATTTCAAGATTGTATAATTCATGTAAAGAAAAGTATCCAAATAAATTTTTGAAATCGCTTTCGCTGTAATTACGAACCTAACAATTGGTATCAGAGCAAGTTTACATGAATCCATTAATCTTGAAGATTATATTACTTTATTCTATACCTATTCATAGATCTAAAAAAAAATGTTGTTGTAAATTGTGATTTTGTGATACAATCAATTGATTGCAAAGATTAAAATTTTGTTTGGAACTTGAATAATAACAATTGTTATGAGAGCATGTTTGTATGAATCTATAAATTTTAAAGATTATATTATTTTATTCTATATCTATTCATGAATCTCAATTAAAACACAAAAAATTATTTTAAAATGTAATTTTGTGGTACAATGTATTAATACAAAAATTAAATTATTATTTAAAACTTGAATAATTACATGTAATTCTTGAACTCTGATGGGTATGGGATACCCATCAAGATGAAAAAACTTTTTACAACCTAACGTGTTTTTTATAACCTAACTTTTTACATCCATGGTGGGACGCGCTGCATGGAGAGTATTCGTGCAGTAAATACTCGTATATTTGTTGGGCATGGATTTGTTAAGTAAAGAAATTTACATATTTATATATATAATATATTATAGCAAGATGCGTATCTTTTGTGATGAGAAATACCAAGCGATGGCGTAGGAGTTTGAAAGTTTGATCAAAGGTTTTTTTTTTTACTTTGAGGAAACTAACGTGCGGGCCAATCCCTGGAGACCACAAGCTTGAAATTCAAGATTGGAGGAGGAACTTCTTATATATATCATATTATATTATATAACTTATTTAATTAAAAAATATAAATATTAGATCAGTTTTTTTATGTATATTTTTAAACTGATTTTATATATTTTTATATTATGGATATGTGATACCTAAGTAAAATTAAGGCTCAAATTTTATTTTATTTTATATTATATTATATTATGGGTATATGATACTAATCGGTATTTGATATTCAAATATGTTAAATTTAAAATTATATAAATTATAGGTTAAGTGAGATTTAACCTATAAGAGTTATTAGATAAAAGGATTAAATCTTCATATACTACGAGATATACATGGATGATGTATATAATTATTTCACATGTTTAAATGTTTTAATATTTTATTTTTCATATATGAATGATTTATTTATGTGAATGAATGTATCGTATCTCTCATAGTTGGCAATTAGAAAATTGTAATAAATTTGGATTTTAGGCAATTATAAGGGGCAAACTGGACTTGAAGTTTTTTTCTACGAAAGGACAAGTTCCATTGGTTTTCCTAACCTATTTATTTTTAGTTTATTCTAGATTTGATGCAAACTCACTCGTATGAGTATAGGTACTTCATGTAAATAAATTTTTTATTTATTTCAAGAATGAAGAATGTATTACAAAATAGATGACATCAAGAAGATTAAGAAAAACTCAAGTTTGCTACCATTTTAGTTACCTTGTAGGTTTGGCCATGAGAGATATAGAATTATTTTTGTTATTATTTTTAGATGTATATGTGTTCTCTTTATGCTTGAAATAATAATGCATAATATTTTATTTTTGCTAATAAACATTATTAGTGATCCATGAATAGATAGATCTCATGTGCTAATAATATCTATTTTATTTTTATTTAAATGAAAGCATATTTAAATTATTATTAATACATGAGATATTTTTTTTATACATGAGATGTGTAATGAGATTACTATATTTGTTTATACATGATATACATAATGAGATTACTATTTAAATATGAGATGTGTAATATTATTGCTATTAATAATGAAATATTTATTATACATGAGATGTATAATAGGATCCTCAATTTACAAAATCAAGTAGGAGATAGATCCTTTACGAAAAGTCTCGCGGTCTTCCATAATCGATACATAGTAAGACAAAAGTATGCACCTTGTGTTATCTTTGAGTAGTCTCCATACAGAGAGTGTATGCACCTTGCGTCATCTTTGAGTAGCCTCAATACAGAGAGTGATTATTTTTGTTGGTTACAAGTATAGACCTTTTATAATAGAATTGGGAGAGACGGTGTGGGGGTAATCTCCCCATGGAGACACAACTCACAACTATTATCTTTTAATTCGAGGTAATGGTGTACACTTAGTTAAAAGAAAATGATTTTCTCCACATGGAATTTATTATTTTCTTTTAAAGACTAAAGGATATTGGAAGTTATGATTTTATTTGACATGAGATGTCTAGGTAATAAAATCATATAAAATATGATGGTTCTTTTAATCATATAAATTGCATTGTCATCCCTACAGAGCATATTATCTATAAGGTTAAGTTCCAATGTATTCATTGATAGTGGCTCGAGGATAACATTATATGTTTATAAAAGCAAAAGTTATTTATTGTTTATTTTACATCCATGTTAATATATGCTTATATATGATGTTTAGATGTTTTATTTAATCCACTTGTTATTACCATAAAAGAAAACAAGTTGACTTGGTCTAAATTAAGTGAATTGAAAAGGAACTTGAATATAATACTCACTATTAAAGGGTATAACTACGTGCTCACTATGGATTGCCCAGACCTTCCAGGTGTTAATGTACCCCAAGAGGATATTGACTGCTATGATAGGCGGGTCAAGGCTGATGAGATGACACGATGCTATATTCTGGCTTCGATGTCAAGTGTGTTACAACATAACCATAAAACTTTCTAGAGTGTTAAGGATATGATCATTAATCTTAAGGAGATGTTTGGAAATTAGGCACGTCATGTTAGGCAGACCGTCATGAAGACTCACATGAATATTAAGATGGTAGAAGGAACTCCAGTAAGAGAACTTATTTTAAAAATGATCGATTTTTTAAATGTTCTGGATATTCTAGGGGCTGAAATTGATGCTGCGTCCCAGGTTGATATTATCATTGAGTTGTTGTTTGACATTTTTTTAATCAGTTCAAATTTAACTACAATATGAATAAAATGAATTTGAATATAGCTAAGCTTCTTAGCTTTTTACAAACAGCGGAGGGTATTATCAAAAACCATCATAATGCTCATGTGGCTAAGGATTCTTCTTCCAAGCCTAATCTCAAGGGAAAGGGCAATAGGAATAAGAAAAAGAACCCCAAAAACTCCAAAAGAAATATGGGTCCTAAAAGGGGTATAAGCAAAGGAAATAAAAGAGAAATTGCCAAGCCCAATTGAAAGTGTTTCCATTATAGGATTATAGGATTATAGGATACTAGAAGATGAATTGTCATGAATATAAAAACAACAAGAGGAACTAAGGTGTAATTGGGTCACTATTTATTTAAGTAAGCTACATAGTGAGTACTTTAGCTTCCTAGTGTATTAATTCTGGTGCAACTAATCAAATATGTAATTCATTGTAGGAGTTTGAGGAGACTAGGAAGCTAAGTGATGGTGAGATTACCTTACACTTGGGGAAAGAAACAATGGTTTCTATAGTGTTTGTATGAGATACATGACATTGAGAAAAATTATTCAAAGAACTTGCTACTTAAAAGAAAAGTTTTTTCTACTAATTTAACTTATCTTCGTCATTTGAGGTTGTGTAATATTAATATAAATATGATTAATAGATTGGTAAAAGAGGGTACCTTATCTTCCTTAGTTATTGAACCATTGTTAGTTTGTGGATCCTATTTGAAAGGAAAATTAACCAAGAGACCCTTTTCAGCAAAAGGGAACAAATTCAAAGAATTATTACAGTTAGTTCCTACTAATGTATGTGGACTCCTGAATGTCAGGGCTAGAGCAGGATATGAGTATTTCATCACCTTCACTGATGACTATTCGAGATATAGTTATATCTATCTGTTACACCATAAGTCAAAAGCTTTGAAAAAGTTTAAAGAGTTTCAAACAGAAGTGGAGAAACAATTAGACAAAAACATTAAATCACGTCAATCAGATCGAGGTGGATAATATCTCTTTAGTGACTTCAAATAGTATTTGTTGGATAATGGGATTCTATCATAATTGTTTGTATCTGGCATGCCTCAACAGAATGGTGTAGCTAATGTTAGGATGTGTGCCCTCGTATCCAAGACATTTTATTATTATTTTATAGATTTGATTTATTACTGAGTTTCATATTACCAGATGTTTATATCATGAGATGATTAGTCATTGAATTGTCATTATGAGTGGTTTATGTGTATAAATGAGATTTACACACAAAAGATATGAACTGCTTATATAGGCAATTCTAGAATTGTTCGCGGCAATTGATAAGACTGGACATCTTATCTGTAAAGCTGTAATACAATTAACCTTTATGTGATAAGGTGGTTTATCTCAACCATCAGAGTAGTGGACTCTAGGTTATTGTATTGGTGTATTGCGAATACACTGAATTGGATCAGTATAAGAAACGCATTATTTGGAACTGTCACCTTTAATAAGTTTCTTATTCACTATTCGCAGTAAGCTCTTAATCCTAAGAGGATAGTGAACTTAAGTTCTCAATAGTGACGACTTTGAGTTACCAATTGTCACGACCCGAGACCCCACCCTATGTGGATCTCGTGTCGCACACCCGATCCAACGCTGCTTATCGAACCAAGGGTCTCAACTTGCTACACAATTAGTGCTACTAACATGCAATAATTAAAGTGTGGAAGAAAATAAATAAAAGTTGCATGTGATATATATAATGTTTACAAAATGCGGAATACAAAATTTCTTAATATAACTGTTCATCCCCAAGACGTGGATAACATGGGAGAGCTATAAGACTGTCTGTACTAAGTATTACACTGCAGCTTCAAAAGCTAATGTCCACCTCCTAGCTATCAGACTCTAGGGTCTGTCCTCGATATCTGTACCTACATAATGTTGTGTAGTATCTGATGAGCTACGAAAACTCAGTAAGTAGTCCTTTACTCTGCCATGTGCACAAGGTATAAAAGAATGCTAGCCAGTCAATGAATATATATATATAAAACTCAATATCAGATGATGGAAGTCAAATGATAAGGAACTGAAACTGCTATGCTAACAATGTCATACTGCTACAGTCATGAGCTATAACGAGTATGAAATGTAAGCACTATACTGAAAGCTGTAAAATCTTATGATCATTCGATAACAATATAACATGATCAAGCTATGAATATCAACAATAAAGGATAGTGATATCAATACTGGGATGCTCTCGCAGGGCCCAGCTACCCCCTGGGCTCACATTCGGTGCTCTAAGGCCTCGTCGAATGGTATTGCTCTGAGCTCGTATTCGGTGCTCTAAGGCCTCGCCGAATGTTATTGCTCTGAGCTCGTATTCGGTGCGCTAAGGCCTCGCCGAATAATACTGCTCTGTGTATAATAAATGTTCCACTCGAAACCTAGACCCGAAGGTCATAAATAGCATCAGATGAAGATGTGACTGAGCACAAATCCGGCACTAATAATATATCAGGATCACGCTATCTTCCACGAGGAGTATAGTGGAATCATAACTGATTCTAAGCAATCTGACGTAACGATAGTTTTCGAGGATACGGTTACTAGACTGCTTCGAATAAAACTGTCTGGCCCTCACGGCTCTAGGTACAAGTGTACATAAAGAAATCTGTGCACAAGTGTACAATCATGATCGAGATATATATAGAAATCAATAACTGTCTCCCACATGATAGGACAATATCAATGTGGCTAAATAAATACTAGTGTGGATGTACAGAGTACGAAAGTAATATATGCACAAGAACTATGACATGGCTTGGAATGTAACATATGCAGAGATCGGGTTTTACTTACTTTTTTTCGTGTCTGTCTAGAAGGTCAAAACTGCCTTCTTCTCGTATCTCGGTATTCCTATGATTCAGGAAACTCATCTCAGTCTATATATATCTATAGAACTCATGTTATTCATCAAATTTTATGCCTCTTTACTATTGGTATTTATTTTACTCTAATAGACTCTACTATTGAATCCGAAATGTCGAACAAAGTCGGTTTAGGCTTTTGTAAAGTTTAATTCGAACTTCTGTATGTACAAGGGCAAAATGGTCATTTACCTATTTACGTGTCGTATTTTTCTATACTTCATTTCATATTTTGGACCTCACCATTGAGTCCAAAATGTCAAAGAAAGTCAATTTAGACCTTCTCTGGTTTCAATTTGGCTTCAAGGGTACTAGGGGTATTTTGGTCATTTTACCCCTTTACGTGTCTTTATTTTTTGAGACCCCGTCTCATAAAATGGACCTCACTATTGGCTTCAGAATACCCAAAATAGTTAAAATACACTATTCACATGTTTCATTTGGACTTCATTTGCTCTATTTATGACCTAGGGGCAAAATAGTAATTTTACTTTATTTAATAAATAATTAATTTAATTATTTAATTATTTAATCATTTTTTTAGGGGTATAATTGCACAAAATTTCTCTCTGCTGGGCCACAGTAGAATTTCCTAGAAATTCTAGGGTCAATCCGTAAATAGTAAAAGCTTTGGTTTGTTTAATTTAATTAAAATAATAAAACCAATGGGTTCAATTCAAATCTAAGTGAACCGGTCCGGTTCTTTTGTAAACCAACCGGCTTAGCCGGTTTAACACGCAATGCTGACGTCATGATGACGTCAGCCCTAACGTTTAAAAAAATTTAAAACATAACCCCAAAAGAGCACCGTCCTACTTACCCATTTTATGCGATGGGTCGGGTTCTGACCCGAACCCGATTTGACCCAAACCCGAACCATCACTATTCATCTTCTTCCTCTTTTCTTCCCCAGTGTTGCCCTAGTTACAGTTTTGCTTCTTGTTCAATTTCGTGAATTTTCGCTAATTTAAACCCTACTGTTTCCATCGTAAATCATCTCTGGGTTATCAAGGAACGTTTTGGCATTTGTTTGAGGAATCAAAAAGGTTTTGTTTGCTCGTTTGAAGGTTTGATAATCAAACTTGTAAATCGGTCGTAAATGCTCATTTCTGAGCCAAAACCTTTGAGGTTTGTTCCATTGTGATTCATTTTTCATAGGGTTTCACTTTTCATTTACAAGAATAGGTTTAACAGTGAGTTTGTGAACTTGGGTTTTGAAACCCGTATCTGCAACTCGTGTTACAGGGGTCGATTCTTGAGCGTCGTGATCGCGCACTAGGGTTTTTAGAACCCTCATGGCCTCTGTTAGAAGTCTTGGTGAACCAAAACTAGTTTGGTTGTGATAAGTTCAGACCTGCTTGAGCAAGGTCTTCAATGGCGGTTTGTTCATGCATTTGGTGTTTTCAACCGTTTTTAAGCTCTAATTTCATGCTTGAACGAGTCTAAACTTGTTCTGAATGTCATATATATAAAATAAAAGCTTAAAACAGGTCATATCAACCCAAAATTCTAGAGAGAGAAATTACAGTGTTTTGT
This sequence comes from Nyssa sinensis, assembly GCA_008638375.1. NCBI lineage: Eukaryota > Viridiplantae > Streptophyta > Magnoliopsida > Cornales > Nyssaceae > Nyssa > Nyssa sinensis. The sequence goes on along the minus strand of CM018047.1, from coordinate 41,638,046 downwards.
AGGTTTACCTTTTCTAAACTATTTCCTCCCTTTTTCTACTTCTGATTCTCCTTCTATCTCCCTTAGCTTCTTGTTTTCTTCTTCCTTTCTGATTTTCTTTCATAGGAAGCAAGCATGCTTTGCTTTTTAAAGAGCAACAACCGGCCTCTCTCTCTCTCTCTCTCTTCCATTTTCTCTCTCTCTCTCTACACGACTCAACCCTATTCCTGTCCCCATTTTCGGCTGTCTATCCCATCTCATAAATTTCTCTTTTCCTCTTTTCAATTTGCATTAATGGGGGAAGGGATATTTGTAACAGATATGTATTTTATATATACACACACACTAATTCACTCACTTACACACACCTACTAGCACACACACTAGCTATAGTCTCCCTTCCCATCACTCCTCTCAAATCAGCCTACTTGTGGCTTTACATTAATGTGTAGGTTGGTATTTCACATTGTATAATATATATATATATATATTACACACACTATTACACATGGAGATACACACACACACTACCGACATAAACACACACACACTGGTTTTACACTTACACACATAACAATACACACACAAGGTATGCTGCCTCTCCCTTTTCCTTTTTTCTTTTCTTTTCTTTTATCTTTTAAATACATATATATATATATATATACACATATATATTATACCATGTATGTGCATATAAATATACACTTATATAAATACATACTTTATATATATATATATACTCATATATACACATGTATATTATTTTCTGGTCACGCGCACATACACTAATATTAAATGGGCTATGTGTATGAGTATACGTATGCATGCATGGGGATGCGTGCGTGCATGCATCACGAGACATGTTGCTAGGTTGTTCAGCACTAACTGTATAAACAGTACATATGATATAATATAGAGCTTTAAACAGCTCGGTTTACAATTGACAGTACATTATCCGAACCGGTCTACCTCGGTATACGTGCTGACCCAGGTCAGGGTATTACACCAATGAGTGAGGTCTGTTGGATCAACACCTCGGTATCTTAGAAAGTCATTATTTAGACTGTGGGAACACATATTATAAGATGGAATCTATACTCTATATATTAGAAATATGGATATCACATTTGTGTTAATTCAATGGGTTAATCACTAAAATCCAGATCCAGTCTTTTCAGTAAATTGTTTATTGAAATAATGACCAATTACAAGTGATTAATAATTATTGAATTAGGTTCTTACAATAATTAGAGAATTAATTTGACAGTATAATATGGGATCCTGATTATTAGTATCCATGTAGAAAGGCCAATTGTAAAAGTATAGTGCATATGGGTTTATACTATTCTACTAAGTTGGAGTGCAATTTCAATTATATAGTGAAGTTAATTGAAATTAATTAGTCAATTAAAATTAATTAAGATTTAATTGACTAATTAGAAGCTAACTTAATGGGACTTACTAGATCCCTTCCCCTGTCCTAATTAAGCCATATATATATGATATGCAAGGAATCGTTTATCAGAAATTTTTGTGCTAGACAAAAATAAGAGCCAGTCCACTCTCATGCGATACGGTTTGCCTAAGGAAAAAGAGGAGAAGACCTAGAGGAGAAAGAGAAGAAAGATTGCATCAATATTTTCAAGAAGTCTTCTTCAATAATCAAGATTATCAAGAACAAGGTAATTTTAAGCCCTCTTTTCAAGATTATATGATTCATATAAAGAAAAATATCCAAATAGATTTTTGAAATCGCTTCCACTGTGGTTACGAACCCAATAGCTAAAAGAAGAAATATGACTCTTTTAGATATGGTAGGATCAATGATGAGTTATTGAGATTTACTTATATTCCTCTAGGGATACGCACTTGAAACAACAATATATATTTTGAACATAATTCCAACTAAGTCTGTCTCTAAGACCCTACTGGAGGTTTGGTGTCACGACTCGAAACCCACCCTACGCGGATCTCGAGGACGTGATGCCGGTTGGCCACCTTGCCAGTTTTTCCCGCCATCAATGCGACCAACCAAAGGCAACTTTGAACTTTACAATGAATTGCATTCTAAATGTAAGGTCAAAGCAGCGGAAATTAAAACCTTTTAAAATTGTAAATGCAATTCATCCAAACACATCAGAGCATATCTAGAATCAGTTACCAAATATCTCTAAAGTATCAATATACATGCTCCAATGCACCTATTCTATATCAATGAATTACTTAAGCGGAAGTCACACCAATACAATTCAGCTGATCAAAACTCATCTCCAATGATGAACAATCAAAATGTCTCCAAGTATAATTTAATCATAGTGATCCAACATACTAGGCTAACCTCATTTCTAATGATGTAACATTATAATACAAATTGCGAACTTAACCTTACAGTGTTTACGTCCAATCCTTGACTTGGAGTTCATATCATCAGTGTCGTTCATTGTGCATCACTAGTTCCACTAGTTAGCTCATTGTGTTTCATCCCACATAATGTCACCTGAAAAATGTTAAATAAATGGAATGAGCTTAAACAAGCTCAGTAAGTAAATTCCTAGCTTTGCCATGGGTCAGGGTTAGTTCACAAGAATAATAGAAGAAAGGGATAGCCAATAGCCAAACGAGCAACAAGAAATACATAGCCAGTCACCAAGATGCGTAACAATGACCCGAGGGACAAAAAAGGCTTATCCCAAAATAAGGTATAAGAAGATAGTAATAATGAATCCAACAACCGGGATCTAGCCAATCATGATAATCTGCTGCCACAACAATTACGATAGCCAATCAAAAGTATAACATGCTTGCATAGAATATGATCATCCAACGAGTACCAAGATATATCATCATCAAGTATAACATGATCGCAATAATATGATCATTCACAGGGCATAGAATATGATCATTCAAAGATTACCAAAGATATATCATCATCGAACACTAACAACCCAGAATGTGTGAATCACCCGGGGCCCGGCATACCCCACTGGAACGCACATTCAGCCTCGCCTCATTATCCCGGGCTTACTGAATAGCGCTAGAGCTCTTATTATCTCAGGTCCCGAAGGACATACAAGACCCCCAAAGGGTCTTTCCCCCACTTAATCTGTGAATAGATGGGCCGTTGTGACTGAGCACAACCCCAAGCACATATAAAATATCATGATCATGCTACTCTCCACAGGAACATGGATGTGGATCGTAGCTAGTCAGTTCAAGGCAACATAATATAACTATAGCTTCACCCGCTATGTTACTGGGCTGCCGAGAACATAACCCGTTCAAGGCAACAATATATAACTATAGCTTTTTACAGCTATGTTACCGGGCTACCAAGAACAACCATGTCCTAATCAACGATGCACAAGTGTATAGGACAAACAAGATTTCCAACAACAGATATATTACAAAATCATGACACGATATACAGGATCGTATAAGCATGCTCAAGCATCAACAAGTCAAGATCGCAAAATGATATAAGCAAGCAAGTCGATTGCCATCAATCAAGGAGATCAAGTTCATTGAGTAATCACAAGTAGATTGGCATTAATCAAGAATTCAGGTTCATCAAGTAGGAAATGGGGTACAAGTTTGGCAGCATATGCAAATAAATGTGACTGGCTGAGGAAGGACCACATAACAAAGTTCAGATTTACTTACCTCAGTTTCTTAGTATTGCATTTCCCATTTGCAAATACTCTGATAATCTCCAAATACTTCAGACATGTCCTTGCATAGCCTAAATAATCATCATTAATCACAGACATATTAGAATTCATTCATTCATGTCTTATTCATCATCTTAGGAGTCTACTAGATCCCCTAATTAGGTTCATTGACCTATTTCCCACTCACTGGGTTTCAACTTATGTTATTAAATTCCTTAAATAGGCTTAGCAGTTGTCAGAATAATATTTTAAGTCATTTTGACTCCAGTCGTCATCAATTAGGCACTTATTTGCCCCTAGGGGCAAAATGATAATTTTTTCATTCTTGCCCCGGACCCTATTATGGTCCTTAGAATAGTCCACATATCGTATATACAAATTTTTGAGTCTTTTGGACTTCATTTGGTATCTGCTTTTGATCATCGGGACAGATTGGTCACTTTTTTTATTTTATACGTTGACTGTTGCGGAGTCATATTTAGCCCTTTGATTTTCATACTTATGCTCATGATAATTTATTAGGTCAGATTGACCTTTATTCGACCTCTACTTTGCACTTACCGTGCTCAAGGGTATTTTGGTCATTTTACATTCCATGAAATTTTGACTCCGATTCATCATTTAATCATGTGTACCGTTTCACGAGTATTTGGGCTTCTATCGGTATTAATTTCGTCCCAATCGGACCTCATTTAGATTTCGTATAGCATCAGGGGCATTTGGATAATTTTATATTTCCTGACGTTCTGACCCCGAATCATAATTTAATCATATATATGAGTCCACAAGTATTTGGGCTTCTATTGGTATCAATTTTGCCCAATTTGGACTTTATTTGGGCTTTGTACAATATCAAGGGCGATTCAGTCATTTACCAATTGTGTCTGTATTTTTCGGAACTTAATTTTCTAAATCGGACCCCACCATTGAGTCTGAAATGCCCGAAATAGTAAAAATACATTGTTTATTTCTTTAATTTGGACTTCGTTTGACCTTTAATGTCCAAGGGTAAAATAGTAAATTTACCCAATTAATAAAATAATTAAATTAATTATTTTACCATTTATTTATATATATATATATATTTTTTTTTTTTTTTTTGGGGCTTTAATTAAATTAATTTTCCAAAGCCTGGGCCAGGATATAAATATTAGGACAGTTGGGGTCAAATTGTAATTTTCACAAGTTTGGGTTTTCTTTGTTTCTACATAAATCATAAAAACCAGTCGGATTTTTATTCTAAACCCTACACCGGACCAGTTGCTATGTGAACCAGCCAGTTCACCTTGACCAATAAACCGGAGTACAATATCCTACAGGCTTCCCTATCCATGTTCAAGTTAATCCCCAAATCCAATTTTCTAAATTACAACACATGTAACCAAATAGAGGCAATCACTTAAACATAGGTTACAAACGACACAGTTTAGGGACCAGTTTTTCATTCGATCGGGTTCTGACCCGACCCGATCTAGGTCCGACCCAATGGTTTAAAATGGCCCATCTTCTCCACGTTAATCCAGTCATCTTCTCCGGCTACTCCGTCGTAATTGTTACAGTGCCCCTTACTGGTTATCGCCACTTTTGACGTTTATTTCTCCTGATTTTCTACAGATTTTTGCACCAAATCAATCCTAAGACCTCATGCAATCCCTTGATAACAGTTTCGAGCGCAAACAGTCCCCCATTTCAGCCGTCCGAACCAGTTTTCCGGCCATGTGCCGTTTCTGGTTTTCCGACCATATAATGGTCGTTTTTTGACCATTTTACTTCATTTCAGTTGTATTAGATTCCTGTCACTATTAGCTATATTGTTGCATGTACAAAATCGGATCTAGATTTCATTTCTTTTTTTCTTTTTCTTTTTTTTCCCATTTCTAGGCCGTAGGTTATAGAGGTAATTATTTCTCTTTTCTCTCAAGTCTTTTTCTACCATTTTTCTGTCTTTCTAATCCTATTAAAATCAAACAGAAGGTACGTAAGTTTTTACCTTGGCCTCTTGCCCAGTTTCGAAAGATCTCCTCTTCTTCACCCATGGTAGTCACGGCTATAGCAACCATCTCGCCTCTTGCTTCACTCTCTCTCTCTGACTCGTCCTCAACTTCTGATCACTAAACCCTTTCGCAGCTTGCATGCATGGAGTTCTCCTTTTCTCAACAGATCTCTCTCTCCCTCTACTCTCTCTCTAGCTTCTCTTTCTCACTCTAGCTTCCTCTCTCTACTTCAGACATGCAGTCATGCCTACAGATCTGATTTCTGAATATACATCCCCACACGCAATAGCCTTCGGTATATATAAGTATACATAATTTCATCTATATATTTTATACTTTTCTTTAAATTTGCATGAAATTTAATTGGTGGGTGAAGTAGTCCAATGAGGGGCTGCCGCCTCATTTTGAATAATCAGAATTTTAGCATTTTATGATATACTTATATATATCTTTTGTAATATAAAACACAAAAGTGCTTGTGGCCAAGTGGTTTAATTTTTGAGACTTTAAAACATTGCCTCACTTGGCCAAGGGTTCAAGACTTGTCCATTGCATTTTTGCCCATTTTTCTATGTTTTTGACTTAAGGCCTTGTTTGGCTATCGGGATTTTATATTTTGCTCCAAACGATTTAATTCAACATATTGCATCGCTTCCTCGTGCATTTAATCATTTTACTAGTCCATCGTAATTTACCAAAATTCTCGATAAATTTTTCTTAATTATTTGTTATCTTGTTTCCAATTCATAATTAACGGACTAATTATTAACTAATCGGGTCGGGGTGTTACATTTGGACTGGGCAAAAGCCAAGTCTGAATCATTATCGGATCTAGGAGTATTCAGCCTATGTGCTAAAGGGAAAGACTAGTAAATTAGAACTAAGATCAGAATTGAGTTATTTAGTAGGCTATCCTAAGGGAACAAAAGGCTGCCTATTTTATAATCCTAGAAAGCAAAAAGTGTTTGTTAGCACGAATACTATCTTCCTGAATGATAATTATATTGTAAGCCAAAAGCCAAAGAGCAAGATTGCCTTGGAGGAGGTATCAAATGTCTTTTTGGTTCCTTAGGCAGATATTTCTGATATTAGACAAAATATTCCTCAGACCACTACTCCAACACCTTCTATTATATAAAAGCAACGTCGTAATGGGAGAATTGTCAAGCCTCCTAGCAGGGACATATTCTTAGGAGAGTTAATCTCTGATGAATATGTTTTAAATCCCAGTAGCTATGATACAACTATCTTTGATAAAGATTCGGGACAATGGTAAAATGTTATGAAATATAGTTTCGTGGCTAAGGACCAAGTGCATATGGTATGAAAATTATATAGGTCTATTTATAGACTTAATCAAGCTTCCCGAAGATGAAACATCTATTTTGATCAGACAATCAAGTCTTTTGGTCTTGATCAAAATTCGGATGAACCTTGTGTTTATAAGAAATGTTAAAGAAGTGTGGTGGTATTCCTGGTTATGTAAATGGATGACATCTTACTCATTAGGAATGATGTAGGAGTTCTCTCTAAGATTAAGGTTTGGTTAGCGAAACAGTTTGATATGAAGGACCTAAGAGAAGTTAGCTATATCCTTGTAATCAAGCTTATGCGAGTGCTTAACTTGTATTTTTCTAGAGGGACGAAGAACCCCTTGGTCGAGATCATTTGATCTTGAGAGTCTACTATCTCTTCTACACTCTGAGGGGCCCTAGGCAGAATCTGTTGTGCAGTCGGTACTCGTTGTTGGTCTTGTCCCGTGCTTCTATGTCTTGGATTCATAGGGGGAATTTGTCTAGTGGTAGCAGAAGGATACTGCTCTCCTTGGACTGGTAGACCTGGGAATTCGGGAGGCTGAAATCCTTGGTGCGCTAGATTGGCTCCAAAAACCATTGGCTTTGGTATTCTTGTCCTGCTTTAGTAATAGATGGTAGGATGGAACGACGGTATTCCTCTTCTAATAGCTGTTGATGATTGGGGATCAGTCCCCATATGGATGGTACCATAGGGATGTACCAACTGCGTGTTGGGTAACTCCTCATTATGAGATCTTTCACCCATGGTAGTGGTAGGAGGCTAAGATCCTCTATGAATAGCATTAGTAAGAGGAGGAAGATTGTTTCGTTGGTTCTAATCCAGTGAAGCCAGAGCCTGTGACATGGTTGTGAGGTATTCTTGCACCTGATCGGACTGCCTTTGAATCTGACCAAGCTGTTGTTGTAAACGAACGGGCATTTATCATATTCCTATTCCAGCAAGAGGTTGGTTTTAAGGATTTTGAGAATTTTTTCTAGGACGAAGGTTTGGGCCCATTAGTTCTTTTAAGAGAAAAAAATTAGGTTTTTGATGAAAAATAATGAGAACGATCGTCGTTCCCACAAACGGCGTTGTCACGCCCCGAATTTTCGACGAACCCGGGGCGCGAGTAACGAGACAGAAAGTAAAATAAATAAAAGGACAAAAGTAATTAAATTCACTAAACATGCGTCCATCATCATCCATACATAAAGTAACATCGAATACATTGTTCATCAGTCATTCGGGCTTAAGCCCTTACATAACAAAATACAAGTCTCATGGATCACAAATACATCACGTGCTTCGCCCTCTCAGGGCATCACTAAGTCTCACGTGGCTGGAGGATCCTCATCTGAAAATGTTGCCCACGAATGGGTCAGCACAACTGCTGGTATGATGAAATGCTAATGCCAGAAATAAAGCTAAGGCGTGGCATGTGCAAAGTGTACATTTATTTCTAAATGACATTCAAACATCTCAGTAATATATATGAATGGTATGCATGACACACCCATGCACAACTCTATGCCACACCCATGTCTCATTTACGGGTACTCCCCGATGGCACGAAGTACCAATGCAATGGCCCATTTTGGGTTTTTCACCACAGGATCTACACCCTCATAATGCAAAGCACCATGTGCTTACCCACGCCATGTTCTCAAGGAATTCATCATATGCCAATATGCCAATGCAATCTCAATAAACATGAATCTCAATAATATAACATGCTCGGACAATAAGAAATAAATCACTAGTCAGTTTCATATACATGCATATCTCATATGTTCGTACATCATGATTCATGTTCTTCACTTTATTAACTTGCAAGTAACACATAACATGTGAACAACCAATTCCAAATAAACAGGTAAACACATTACAGATAAACACATACTGCATTCCAGTCATTCACAAATATTCCTAACTTAACTTCATTTCTAACACTAGCAAAACACCATACCTGATGGGTTGGTATCAACCCTAGAAGATCGTGAACTATATGTAACTGAACCGGCGGATGAAAATGTAGGAGATCAGATCGCCTCCTCCTGTCCTGTCAGTGTCCCTAAAAGTAGAAATTACAACTCAGTCCATTGTTGTTTGAATTTATGCTATTCATCAAATTTTATGTCTTTAAATTCATAGGTTTCTATTCTGTTAAACTAAACTCTACCATTGGTTTTCGAACGTTTAAGAAAGTAAGTCTAGGTTTTCGTAGAACTCAATTCGGACACCGGGGTTCAAAAGGGCAAAACAGTCATTTTGCACTTTACACGTGTCCTTACATTTCGTGACCTCTTTTCACAATTCGGACTCCACGGTTGAGTCCGGAATGTTCGAGATAATAAAATTTCACTATTTGTTTACCTAATTCGGAGTTCGTCTGACAGTGTTTCAAGTTAGGGGCATTTTGGTAATTTTAAGGGTTACTACGGGTCTTTTATTTTTTGGGACCCCGTCTCGTAAAACAGACCTCACCATTGGTCTCGGAATGGTCGAGATAGTCAAAATACACTAATGACTTGTCCCATTTGGACTCCGGGATGTTTTTGAATATTTAATTAATTAAATTAATTTAATTAAATAATTAATTAATTAATTTAATTAATATTTTATTAATATTTTAATCAGGTGGGTCAAAGTGTAATTTCTAACAGTTGGGGGGTCAATTTGAAATTTCTGAAAGTTTCAGGGTTAAGGTTCAAATTCAAAAGGTTCAAATTCTATTTTTTTAATTTAAAACAATGGCTGACACGTGGTAGGGTGGTTTGGCCCAAGCCCGACCCGGACCCGGACAGACCCCCTTCTCCCCCCGTTTTTCCGGCGGAACTCCGGTCACCCTCTCCGGCGCCGGTGACCGGAATTTCAGAAAAATCAAGCTTTTAAACTCGATTTTCATGGTGTTTCCGAAGCCCCTTTCAATCCCAAATCATTCTAAAACATTTTTGGAGCCTTTTAATACCGTTTTGAAGCTTCCAATCACGATGAAAAACCCAGATTTCCCCCCCACGGCCGTGACCTGCACATCCCCTTTTCTCCCTCATTTTTCAACCGTTTTCTATCATTTTTGTTGCGTTTTAATCCTTACATTATGCTCTACAAGGTTCTACAATTTAAACCGATTGAAATGCTCTAAAACAAATCGAAACAGAAGCGACCCACTTACCAATTTTTCAGCCGTTTCTCTCTCTAGCCGTGCCCTCCTTCTTCCTCTTGCTCCGAGCTCGAGCCAAGTCTCAAACTGTCCCTCAGAGCTCTATTTCTCTCCTTCTTTTCTGCTTCTTTCCTTCTCTTCTTTCCCACCCGAGACTACTCTCTTTTTCTCTTTATTTTCTCTCTTTCTATATCTCTCTCTCTCTCTCTCTCTCTCTCTCTCCCCAAGACCAACCTACTCTCTGCCGATTCTGCATTCTCCCACTCCCTGAATCCCACTCACACACTCAACCTTACCCTATGCCTTGTTTGAGTGTATCACACTCAAACTTACACACACACACAACCGGGTACACACACACACACACCTCACACAACCTGATATATATATATACATATATATATATATATATTTCCACATTTAAATATACACTCACCTTTTACACATATACACACACAATTAAATTTAAATTATATATATATATATATACACATATACATATATACACATACACCCAATAATAATTTTTTTTTTATAATAATAATAATAACAATAAAAAAATAAATTAACAATTGCAAAAATAAATAATAAAAAAAAAAAATTTTCATGTTATAACAGGCGTCAAACTGATGTTGCATTTTTCTGATCTGAAGACTTCTTCTCCCGAACTACCTATTGAGAACTTGAGATTAGAGGATCACTGGGAAGGCTCCGGCGGTAGTCGTTCCGATAATAAAGTTAGTAAAGAAATAAGACAGTAATTTAAGAGAAGAATTCAACATGAATTGAAAGCGTTCCTTATGACCTTTTTTATAAGTTGTAAATCTCCTAAGTTGAGTAAGATTATGAGTCATAGAAGTAGGGGTTTGAAGATATCTGTAGATAGTAATTTCTATGTATAACTCTATTTCCTTATTCTAGGGTCGATAGCCTATGAAAGGTAATGATAAGTTCAGAATTCCTTACCTATGAACCCTCTGTGTCCGGTCGATTAGATGAAATAACTCACTCAAGATCTATACACTGAATAGCTCATTATAAACACGTGTCACGCTCTGAATATGGTAGTCAAATTATGATATGTCATTAATATTATTAAAAAAAAAATCTATATTTACATATATATATATATATAAATCTTTATTTACATATACATACAAATATTATATACATAATATATATATGCACATATTATACATATACACATATTAAAATTTATTTTTGTGAGAGTATTTATTGAATTTAAAAAGTACGGAAGATATTTATATAATTTAAATATATAATGAGATGGGGCAGGGTACCTTTCTCATTCTCGTTGCGAACCCGTGACAGGTTTTGGTATCTTTTTCTATCGCCACTCATCCCCGGCTATTTTCTCTTCAAACTCATCTCATTAGGGGTATATTGGAGCATACTGTTATTTTTAAATACAGTAATTAAGTACTATCCTCATAGCAAATTAACAATAATAATAATAACAACAAAATTCTATATAGGTTTTCTTTTAGCATCTACTCATCTCTTTTCAAACCCAAGGCCGGCTCTAGACAATTGGATGCTTAAAGCAATAAAAAGAACAACTCTAAACGAGGCTTTTTAAAATATTAATATAATTTTTTACTTTATTTTTTGTATATATATATATTATATTTACTTTTGTTATGTAAAATTTAATTATTTTCAACAAGAGAGATATATATTAAATGAAACTTTAATAATAGAGTTTTTACATAAATTTTTTTTTTACCTAAATATATTGTAATAAAAGATTTGAGTAAAATACGAATAAAACTTAATTTATATAATTAATTTTTTTTTATGGAGTCTTTATGGGGCCATTTAAAAGTATTCAATTTTTATTAAACTTAAACTTCTAATTTGATAATACTATAAATCCATAAATTTGTGCCTTTTGTAAAGTTAGATTTTTATGAATCTTAGACTTCTAATTTGACTATGCTGTAGTATATAAAATTTGAGGGCCTTATTTTTAAGTGGGGCCTAAAGTGATTGCTTTATTGGCTTTATGGTTGAACCGCCCCTGTTCAAACCTATTTTCTTACAATAGGTCCTTTTGATCAATTTTATAGAACACTAATAACTTGTTATTGCTTAGTGTAACTGTAAAATACTCAGACGTTATTAAAAAAATATCAAATATTTGTTTAGTCTCCAATTCTTTGCTTTTTCATATCTAAAACTCTCTTTTTTAAGCTATTATACCAACTGCTTGTTATACATTATTGACTCATTTTGTAATAACTTAAATTTTAAAAAAATTAATTAATTATTTAATAAAAATTTTCAAAATTTTAAAATAGTTGTATTTTAATTTTTTATTAAAGAATTTGAGTTTTTAAAATACAAAAAACTAGTCAAGTAATTCCTAAACAGAGATAATTTCAAAAAAAAAAAAATGAAAAACATTTTCTATTGGTGTTTTTGTTTTTGTTTTTTTGTTTTTTTTGCTTTCAAGAACAAAAAACTAAATAAGAAAAGTGAAGTTTTTCTTTTTAAAAAAAAGTAATTATACTTAGAAGATTTTTTTTTATAACAAATGTACTAAGAAGAACATATTCAAACAGGAAGGTCCATTCATTCCAGTTTCTCAAAATTGAAAAGATAAAATGTATCCATGAAGCCTCCACATGGGACCATGGCTATTTTGAAGACCACAATGTTTGGTTTAACTTTATAAACTGCAATTAATGATTTTTTTAAGTTTAAAACAGATTTTTATAATTTGTTAGGTATTTGATTCGGTTTATTGGCTATACTTAATGATCCGAACTTAACCCAAAACAATTTTTTTCAAAAAGTAGTCTTAATAGAAATTTTTTAAAAACAAACTTAGTGACACTTATTAATAATTGATTCAAATATTACAATATCATTTAAACACCTATCAAATACATTCATCCAAAGATTAATTCAAACTACATTTTTTCTCAACTCATCCAAACAAGCACATAGTTATATATGTTTGGGCAGATGAAATTATGTTCAGAAAAATCATTATTCTTTAGATATCACTTATAGAAAAATAAATGCACACCAATCACTATCACAAGTGCACACAAAGATTTACGTGGTTCGGCTTCAAGCCTACATCTATGGTGGAAAGGAGACGAACTTCACTATTAAAAAATAATACAAAATGGGTTTATTACAGGACACTCCCAATAAACTGAATATTTCTTTCTCTCTTATTCTTGGTTCTATTTCTTTTTCTTCACCACTTGTATCAATTTATAGATGTCAAACCTATACCTTTAAAAATGGGAGAGGTAAAGCATTAAGTCATTTGAAGGTTTTTTCTTCTTCTTTCTTCAATACTTCATTCAATGTAAAACTTCATTCAATGCATGAAGTAATCATTCATTAATTTATTCATAACACTCCCCCTTGAATGGTTACCACTCTTCAGTATCTTCTTAAAATCCACTCCCCTTCATTGCAGTATGAGTTTAACATAGAATATTTTTGAGGTGACGCGTATATTGTTGTTGGGTTAGCTTGAATTGAAGATAATCCACATGATTCCCGAATGTGCTGGACAACTGATCTTAACCAATGCACTCTCGGCTTGTTTCATAGAGTGCTAGGATTTCAGAATGATTTGAGAAAGTGGCTGTCATTATTTTCTTTGTAGATCTCCATGATATAGCAGTGTCACAATAGGTAAATACATATCCTGCTTGTGATCCGGCTTTGTGTGGATCAGAAAGATACCCAGCATCTGCATACCTGACTAATGGTGATTTTGAGGTTCGTGAATAAAACAAACACATATCAATTGTTCCGCAAAAATAGCAAAAAATATATTTAACACCATTCCAATGCCTTCGAGTTAGAGTAGAACTATATCTTGCCAATAAATTAACAACAAATGCAATGTCCGGCCATGTACAATTGGTAGGAAACATGAGAGCACCAATTGCACTAAGATATGGTACTTATAGACCAAGGATTTCTTTATCATCTTGTCTGTAAAAACCTGAGATTTTTTTTTATTATTTATGAAGAATTTTCAGTTTTTATAATTGTTATTATTATTATTATTATTATTATTATTATTATTATTATTATTATTATTATTCTTATTCTTATTATTATTATTATTATTATTATTCTTATTCTTATTATTATTATTATTATTATTATTATTATTATTATTATTATTATTATTATTATTATTAATGTTAATACATGGATGCAATGTGTGTATATGGATGTGTATATATTTAAAGGAAATTGTGGAAGTATGTATGTATAATTGTATGTGTGTGTGAACTGTTGTGTGTATGGATATATATATATATATATATATCAGATGTGTGCCGTGTAGGTGTAAGTGTGCAAGTGAGTGTGTGTGTGTCTACGGGTGTGTGTATATGAGTGGAAATATATAGGTATATATATAGGTCAACTTTGCATTTAATGCAAAGCTACCTTGTAGGGAGCTAGGGTGGCTTGAACAGAGAGGAAAGGTCAAGAATAGTAGGTTGTGCAGGTGGTTATGTGAAAGAGTGGCTTTGTGTATGTGTATATGCCTCGGTCGGTTGGAAAGAAGGAAAAAAAAGAGAGACAGAGAGCGAGAGAGTTCTGGAAAGGAGAAGGAGATCTTAAAGCTTGAATCAAGCTTGGAGCCAAGAAGGTGAAGGAGACACACAGCTAGAGAGAGAGACCTAGAAAAGTGGTAAGTGGTTCATTTCTGATTTTCCATTTCCTTGCGTATTAAATTGGTTTAATTCTAGGGCCTTGTAGTGTACATAAAATGGATCATTTTGCAAAAGAAACCAACCAAAATGATTAGGAAATGAAGTAGAAACAGTGAGTTGCAAGTGAGGGTGAATAATCGGTTGGTTAGGAAAAACTTGTTTAAAACCTCGTTTGGATGTTGGGAAAATGATTCCCATGAGTACAAAAACACGTTAGGTTAAAGGGGAAGTCCAAACCGTGACCAAACAGTCACGAAAATGTCGGTCGGAGGGTTGACCGAGAGGTTTGACCCTCTATTCGTGAAAATCCGTTGGTCTAATCCCAAAACCGAGCCTAAATATGGAATCATTGGGAGAAAACGAAGAGGACTGCATTTTAAAAGCTTGAAAATCTCACTGGGAAATGTTGCCGGCGCCGGAGAAGGGGCCGGAACCCTACTGGTGCCTCGCCGAAAAAACGGGGAAGAAGAGGGGGTGTTCGGGTCAGGTCCGGGTCCGGTTCGGGTTCGGGTCGGGCTTGGGCGACCCGCCCCTGCCATGTGTCACCTCTAGGTTTTAAATTAAAATGGGTTAAGGGCTGTTTGGCTACGGGTGTAAAAAATTGAAAAATTGAAATTGAAACGGGAACAGGGATATCCTATCCTTGTTCTGGATTAATCCCTGTTTGGCTAATCGAATTAAGAATAGGAAATTTGGAAAATTACAAATTTAACCCTAGACTTTTTGGAAATTAACTTTGACCTAGAACTTTTAAATAATTGTATTTTGACCCAGAACTTTCGAAATTTACAAACTGAACCCCCAACTGTTAATTATTATGATTTGACCCCACCAGAATAAAATATTAATAAAATAATAATTAAATTAATTAATTACTTAAATTAATTTAATTATTTAAATATTCTAAAATAATCCGGAGTCCAAATAGTACAAGTCATTAGTGTATTTTGACTATCTCGACCATTCTGAGGCCAATGGTGAGGTCCATTTTATGAGACGAGGTCCCAAAAAATAAAAGATCCACAGTAACCTTTAAAATTACCAAAATACCCCTGAATTGAAACACAGTTAAACGAACTTCAAATTAAGTAAACAATTAGTGAAACTTTATTATTTCAAGCATTCTGGACTCAACCGTGGGATCCGATTTATGAAAAGAGGTCTCGGGATGTAAGGTCCCGTGAAAAGTGCAAAATGACTGTTTTGCCCTTTTTAGCTCAGATGTCCGAATTGAATTCCACGAAAACCTAAACTTATTTTCTTTGACGTTTCGGACTCAATAGTAGGGTTTAATTTAGCAAAATAGAAACTTATAAAATAAAGACATAAAATTTGTTGAATAGCATAATTCAAGTAACAAATGGACTGAGTTACATGTTATGATTTTAGGGACACGGAAGGGCAAGGAGAAGGTGATCTAACCTTCTGCATTCTACTGCTAGTTCCGCTACCTTATGAGTACATTTTTCTGAGTTGAGACTAACTCACCAGGTACG
Source organism: Nyssa sinensis (assembly GCA_008638375.1). Taxonomy (NCBI): domain Eukaryota; kingdom Viridiplantae; phylum Streptophyta; class Magnoliopsida; order Cornales; family Nyssaceae; genus Nyssa; species Nyssa sinensis. The sequence continues at coordinate 41,621,732 of CM018047.1, read as the reverse complement.
ATATATTGTGCTAAGTAAGAAATAGAATTGAGTTTAGGAATAACTGCTCTGTTGACTTGATGATTCGCATGTTTGTTTGATTGTTCACATGCTTATGTACTTCATGCTATCTTGCTAAAAGTTGGGTGATAATGTGGATGATGATTATGTGTATATCGCATGTGTTAGTATAATGTGTGGATTATATTCTTTGAGAACTGTTGAGACTATGAAATAAGTGATTGAAAGCATGCTTCATATGTGGATGAGATGCATCATTGAGATTACATTGTGGCATGAATGAATCAGAACATATTGGCATAGTGTGATTCCTTGGGCATGGTGTGAGTTGAGCACGTGGTGCTGTGCATTATGAAGGTGCAAATCCTGTGATGAAAAATCCAAAATCGGCCATTAGGTCCTCGCATGCCTGACGGGTTCTGGACCGTGAAGCGAGACATATATTAGTACTCGGGCTATCAGGGAAGGACCGTAAGACGAGACATGGTGGCATAGAGTTGCATGGGTGTGACACGCATACTGTTCAAATGCTGCATCGATGATATTGAATGTCATGTAGATATAATTGTACACTTGCACAAGCCACGCCCTTAATTTTGTTTCTTGCATTAGCATTATATTGTACCAGCAGTTGAGCTGACCCATTCATAGGACAAACATTTCATATGACGCTCCAGCTGTGCGAGACTTAAAGATGAGTTGATTATGGATTATGTTTGGCCCGAGGGGCGCACTTAATGTTGTACAAGGGCATAAGCCCGAGACTATTTCTTATTTTTGTATGTCGTGAACTAATGGACAAGACTTTATGTATTGTATCAGAATGGTGGATTAAGTTAAGTGTTGAACTGTACTTGATTGTCTTTTATTTTTTTATTATTTTATTTCTTTTTGTCTCGTTACTCGTGCCTCGGGTTCGTTGGAATTCGGGGCGTGACATTGTCGAGGGCGAAAAGGGTATTTCTCCACATCAAGTGATCGAATAACCATAAGAGATGTTAATGGATGAGTTTTATCCATATAAAATCGCTTTAGAACTTTCTCTATATACGCAAATTGATGTAAGAGGATTCCTTTTGGAAAGTGTTCGATCTGCAGGCTGAGACAAAATTTTATTTTTCCTGTATCTTTCATTTTAAACTCTTGCTTTAAATAAGCAACAATTTTTGTAAGCTCTTCTAGTGTCCCCACAAGGTTCAAATCATCAACATATACTACTATTATGGAAAATCCAGTGTCTGACTTCTATATGAAAATACATGGACAAATTGGGTTATTCATATATTCTTCTTGGAATAAATATTCACTGAGACGATTATACCACATGGGCCCTGACTACTTCAATCCATACAAAGATCGTTGGAGCTTGGTTGAATACATGCTTTGAGATTGTGCATTACCTGCTTCAAGCGTTTTTAAATCCTTCGGAGATTTTCATATATATGTCACTATCAAGTGATCCATATAAATATGATGTGAGTACATCCATTAGACGCATATCAAGCCCTTCTAAGATTACTAGAAGGATCAAAAATTGAAACGTAATTGCATCCATCATAAGAGAGTATGTCTCTTTATAATCAACAGAGGAAATTGAACAAATTGTTAGGGAAATGATTGATTCTAGAATAGTTCGTCCCAGTAACAACCCTTATTTATCTCTTGTCTTATTGGTTAAAAAGAGTGATGACTTGTGGCGTCTATGTGTAGATTATCGAGCCCTTTACAAACTCACTATCAAGGACAAGTTTTAAATACTGGTACTAGACGAGCTACTAGATGAACTCCATAACGCACAACTCTTCACAAAATTGGACCTCCGATTAGGCTACCACTAAATTCAAGTCAACCCCAACGATGTCTCTAAAACAGTTTTCCATACTCACCAAGGTCATTATGAATTCCTCGTCCTGCCATTTGACCTCACCAATGCGCCATCAACCTTTCAATCATTAATAAATGAGGTATTCCAACCTTATCTACAAAAAAATTTTTTAGTTTTTTTTATGACACTCTCATTTATAGTTATACGTGGGAAGCCCATCTACAACATTTGGACATTTTTCTCTTTATATTGAGGTCACATAAATTATTTGTAAAAAGACAAAAGTGTCAGTTTGGCCAAAAGTCAGTAATCTACCTCGGTCACATAATTAGGACAGATGGTGTAGCAGTAGATCAAGAAACAATTAAGGCAATGCTAGAATGGCCAAAGCCTATGTCCTTTAAGTCTCTAAGGGGATTTTTGGGGCTCACTAGATACTACTGCAAATTCATTAAAGATTATGGCAAGATAGCTCGACCTCTCACATTCATGCTTAAAAAGGATTCATTCACATGGATTCCAATTGCAGAGAAGGATTTTTTGGTTTTAAAAAAGGCAATGACTGAAGCTCTAGTCTTGGCATTACCAGATTTTTCACAACCATTCATTATTGAATGTGATGCGAGCGGAGGTGGAATTAGAGTTGTGCTAATGCAAGGTCGCCGACCAATTGATTTTTCAACCAAGCTCTTAAGGGGCAAAATATTTCTCTTGCAACTTATGACAAAGAAATGTTGGCTATTGTACTAGAAATAAAAAAAAAAAAAAAAAATGGCACCCTTATTTGCTAGGCCAAACATTCATCATTCGTACGGACTAACGCAGCCTAAAGTTTTTGTGGGAGCAAAGAATCACCACTAAAACTCAACAGCGATGGATTACCAAGTTGATGGGGTATGATTTTGTGATAGAGTACAAAAAGGGAACCGAAAATTTAATGGTCAATGCTCTCTTTCGCAAAGATTGTCTAGTAGAGGTAAATGCGATCTCACAACTAGTCCCACGATGGCTAGAACCCATAAAGGAGGAAACTGTCACCCACTCGGAGTTGCAATGATTGGTTTAATTATGCTAAGAAGACCAAGCCATAGGTCTATGAAAGTACCAGAATGGGGTCATTTTCTTCAAAATAGATTGCTCATACAAAGTGAATCAACCTTTGTTTATGAAATAATGGGTTAGTTTCACTCCATGGCTCACGAAGGATTCCAGAAAACCTTACAACGAATCTGAAAAAATTTCTATTAGAAAAGGATGAAAGGTCAAGTGCGTGAATTTGTTCATAATTGTGATACTTGTCAATGTAACAAGATCCTAAATCTAACAACTACCGGACTTTTGCAACCACTTCCAATTCCTACAAAGGTATGGGCTGATATCCCTATGGATTTTGTTAAAGGACTACCATAATAAACTATAATTTTTGTGGTAGTGGACCGCCTATCTAAATTTTATCATTTCATTCCATTGGTTCATCCTTATACGGCTATGAAAGTTCCACAAGTGTTCTTTGAATAGATTTTTCGTCCACACGACATGCCCAAAACCATAGTTTGTGACCGAGATCCTACCTTTACTAGCTCCTTTTGGAAAAATTTGTTTCGCCTCCATGGAACTAGATTCAATTTTTGTTTAGCATACAACTCACAAATGGATGGGCAGTCTGAGGTGGTGAATCAAACCATCGAAATGTATTTACGATGCTTAACAAGAGACCGCCCAAAGGATTGGGTCACTTGGATGCCATGGGTGGAGTATTGCTACAATACAAGTTATCATAGTTCAATTAAAGAAACTCCATTTGAAGTTGTTTATGGTCAGCCTCCCCCTTCGTTGTTATCTTATGTACAGGGTACAACAAAGGTGGATGTAGTTGAACAAGCCTTGAAAGATCGAGATGAATTCTTGAAAACTGTCCGACAACACTAATCCCAAGCTCAAGAAAAGATGAAAAGGATGTATGATCTAAACCACCATGAGGAGGAACTAGAAGTAGGAGATTGGGTTTACTTCAAGCTCTAAGCCTACAAACAGTTGAGTGTTCAATTTTGTAAGAGCCAAAAGCTTTCTCAAAGGTTCTATGGGCTCTATCAGGTTGTTAAAAAAATTGACAAAGTGGCATACAAAACGGCTTTACCAAGCGGGTCTAGAATTCACCCAGTATTTCATATTTCTCTTCTCAAAAGAAAATTTGGTCCTGGGGTGTTAGTGCAATCAAATTTTCCTGTAGAAATGGTTGACAGCAAGCAAAAAATCTTTCCTTAAACTATTCTTAATCGTAAGCAAACAAGGGGCAATGGAAGATTTTGGTTCATTGGTAGAGATGTTCTCCAATTGAGGCCACGTGGGAAAACATACAAGAAATTGACATTCGTTATCCTCAATTTACCCTTGAGGAAAAGGGTGCAGTCGGTGGGGAGGAGATGTTACAAACCCATGAGGTGCGCGGTTGGGTAGTAGATTAGATTGCATGGGCAAAGTGTCATGGAAGAGGCTAGGTAGAGTATAATCTGGAGGAATTTCTCATAAGTTGTTAAGATTCTTTTGTGTTATTTTGTTAGGATTCTTTTGAGTTATTGTAGTGGTTAAATGGTTAGATAAGTCTTGGGTGTGATCCCTAATTTGTAGGAAGAAGTTATTGTAAACTCTTATAAATAGAGTGTGAAGGGAATAAAACTGATCATCAATTACTCTCAACAGATTGCATGTGTGATATCCTGGAGGTCTTGGCTCCCTTGAAGTAGCCAATTACCTTTTGTCCCTCGAAGTAGCCAATTACCTTTTGTTTTGAGTCCAAGCAAGTAAAAATAGGGAAGTCCAAGAAGAGGGCAGCCTCACCTTCTTGTGGTCCTAGGCCAATTACTTGATCAAATTCCTAGAGCTGTAACAAAAAGCTACTAGTTGCGGTGGAATATTTCCAGAGCTATCTTCAAGCCTTTATTCCCTTGTCTTAGTGCTCTGTTTTGTTGTTGGGCTCTTGTTTTGCTGGTCTTGCTATGTTTTTTTGGTTCGGCTACTCTGCTTTTGCTTAGCTTCCCCTTGCTTTTTTGTACCACTTGGGGAATGCCCCTTGTATCTTTTGTATAGCTTTTCCCTTTTGCTATACTCTAGCATGAAAATCTTAGATTTAACATAGTGTGATGTTTGGTGTATGTGATGATCTTGTACCCAAAAATTAAATAAATAAAGATATTCAGATCCAAAATGTGTCATAACATTATTTATTGTTGCACTTGCACCATATCAGTGTGATGACATGGTGTAACAGTTAGTAATTTCTCTTTGTTTAGAGATGTTCATTTATTTCTTAAAATTAAAATTAGCTGAAGCCAATGTCAGGACAATATCTGGTACTACAAATTTAATTGAAGGCTTCGGAAGAGCCAACATACAATATTTCATATAAATGATGCTTTATACTCTAGTAAGTCCAAAAGAAATTTGCTAAGTTTTAAAGATATTCGTCGAAATGGGTATCATATTGAGACTATTACTAAAGGTAATATGGAGTATCTTTGCATTATTTATATTTTTTCAAACAAGAAGCATACTTTGGAAAAACTTCATGCTCTCTCATCTAGCTTATACCAAACAACTATAAGGACAATTGAATCACATGTTGTGTTGAACCAGAAGTTCACCGACCGAAAGACTTTTGTTCTTTGGCACGATCGATTTGGTCACCCAAGGGCAACAATGATGCATAGAATCATTGAGAATTTGCATGGACATCCCTTAAAGAACCATAAGATTCTTTTACCGGATGAATATCTATGTACTCTAAAGGGAAACTAATTATTAAACCATCTCCTACAAATGTTAGTGTTGAATCTCCATCCCTTTTAGAACGTATTCAAGGAGATAGATGTAAAACTATTCATCCGTCATGTGGACCATTTCATTATTTTATAATTTTAATAGATGCATCAACTAGATGGTCATATGTCTGTCTAATTTCATCTCACAATGTTGCATTTACAAGAATTTCTAATGAATTGATAAAGTTCAAGATGAGTGGTAAAGATATATATCTGGCAGACAGTGCAACTACACACACAATCCTTCGACCATCCCATTTATAATTAATACATACATTAGTTTATGTTCAAAATAATTCATTCACCAAAGACTGAAGTAATTTTCACCCGGATCACCCTCGTTAACAGGGCAATCAGTCAATTAACATAATATTTAAGCCCATTAAGTATTATCAAAATATTTATCCACACAATCTGTACAAATGCATAATATAGCTTCATTGATAATTTGAGTGTAAAATTTAATTTATAGAAATAAAGAATATTCAACTATCATGAAAATCACATAATCATAATTTTATGCGAAAATAACTATTTCATGAAATATACCAGAATCAGTCATAATGAGATCTCCTTCTTGAAGATGGCTTGTAGGAATTATTTCTCTCACTTGACCCCTTTCTTTTTCTACGCCAGAATGTTATGAGAAAATTTGGTTAAAAATAAGTGGGTAGAGAGAGGACAATTCCTACTTAAAATCAAACTCTTATCCTACTCCCCATAAAAGTAGGTATATAGGAAATACACTTCCCTTATTATATCTCACTAATTAAGTAACCGTGCGTATCTCTTCCAAAGCCAATAACTACCAAAATTCATTTAGTCCAAATAATGTCCATACTACCCTTTCATGTAGGACATATTTTAACATTCTCCCACTTGGCCCATATGAATAACACTTATTTGGATTGACAAGGTAAACATAATATGCGCATAAAATTAGCTTATTCTCACTTTAGTGAGATTACGATAATATTATAATTAAATAACTTACCAACATGAGTCATGGCGGTAAATATCAATAAAGTGACATCTTCCCTTCCACGCACTACAATGCTAGCAAATCACTTAATTATAATCTATAATAGGAAGTAACTGTAATATCCCCATAATGTCTTTGTCAAAGACGATTCCTGTCATCAATAATCCATCTCCATAATTACATAATTGATGGTAAGCAGGAAAAAAGTCAGAAACACAATTAGTGATATCTCTATAGATGTTATAGAACAAAACATAAAGATCCACAAAACATATCTCAGGGATTACAACAAAGACCCATGCTATCAACATGTTCCTTAAATGTCTTTGGTGCTAACCCTTTAGTCAAAGGATCTGCAATCATGAGCTCGGTCTTAATATGTTCTATAAACACTGTTTATTTATGAACTTCCTCCTTAACGGCCAAATATTTGAGCTCCATGTGCTTAGCGCCATTAGAATATTTGTTGTTCTTAGAGAAAAAGACTGCTACGGAATTATCACAATACATTCTCAGTGGCTTGGCAATGCTATCGACAACTCCAAGTCCTGAGATAAAATTTCGCAACCATAAAGCATGAACTGTGGCCTCAAAGCATGCCACAAATTCAGCTTCCATAGTAGATGCTGCTATGATAATCTGTTTGGTGCTTTTTCTATGATATTGCTCATCCGGCTAATAGAAACAAATAACCAAAAGTTGACTTTCGACTATCAACACAACCAGCAAAATCTGAGTTGGAGTAGCCAACCATCTCCAATTGATCAGACCTTCGATATATCCCTTCTGAGACAACCCTAACAATCCACGTGATCTATCACGAAATATTTCAATTCCTATCACGTAAGTTACCTCACCCATATCTTTCATTTCAAAGTTCATAGAAGGAAATCTCTTAGTTTCATTCAATAAACCAAGATCATTACTGGCAAGCAATATATCGTCAACATATAGAACCAAGAAAATAAACTTGCTCCCACTGACCTTTAGATATATACACCGATCAATGGTATTTTTCTTAAATCCAAAAGACGTGATGGTAGTATTAAACTTAAGATACAATTATCTGGAAGCTTGTTTAAGTCCATAAATTGACTTCTTTAATTTGCATACCATATGCTCCTTTCCTTTAATCAAGAAACCTTTAGGTTGATCCATATAAACCTCTTCATCTAAATTCCCATTCAGAAAAGCAGTTTTCACATCCATTTGGTGTAACTCCAAATCGAAATGAATCACCAGAGCCATTATGATCCTAAGAAATTCTTTCTTTGATATAGGAGAGAACGTCTCTTTGTAATCAACACCTCCCTTTTGAGTGAAACCTTTTGCAACAAGTCTAGCTTTATGTCGTTCAATGTTGCCATTGCAGTTGCGTTTGGTCTTAAAGACCCACTTACACCCGAATGTCTTAAAACCTTCAGGCAAATCAATGACGTCCCAAACTTCATTTTGGTCCATTGATTTCAACTCATCATTTATAGCATTGATCCACTTTTTAGAATCACTACTTTTAATGGCTTCTGAAAATAAAACCGGATCTTTACATGTCCCTAAATCATAATCAAGTTCTTGTAGATATACCAAATAATCATCTGAAATAGCTGATCTCCTTTCTCTTTGAGATCTCCTTAATGCTATTCCTTGTGATTGTTCTGCAACTGGTTCATTGGTGGCATTCTCATTATGGAGTGACTGATCACTAGATTGTTGTTCAATGTTATCAAATTGTTCGATAACTAGAGAAACAACAGTTTTCGTTGAAGTTACGGGTATCGGGATAGGCACCTGAACTTCTTCGATGACCACATTACGTGATACATCACTCCCACTAATTTCACCATTCTCAAGGAATCTGGCATTTCCGGTTTCAACAATTCTCGTATTATGGTTAGGGTAGTAAAACCTATACCCTTTGGGCTTCTCTGGGTAACCAATAAAGTACCCGCTTACAGTTCTAGAATCCAAGTTCTTTTCATGTGGATTATAGATCCTACCCTCTGCTGGACAATCCCAAATATGAAAGTGTCTCAAACTCAGTTTCCTTCTCGCCCACAATTCAAAATGAGTCTTTTGAATTGCCTTACTAGAAACCCAGTTAAGCAAATAAACGGCTGTCTTAAGGGCATCCATCCACAATGAAATGGGTACTGAAGAGTTACTTAACATACTTCTAACCATTTCCATAAGAGTACAATTACACCTTTCAGCCACACCATTCTGCGGAGGCATACCAAGCATTTTGTATTACGCATAAATACCATGCTCTTCTAGGAATTTAGCAAAAGGTCCTGGACATTGTCTTATTCCATCATACCTTCCATAATACTCACCACCTCTATCTGATCGAATAATTTTCACTTTTCTATCTAATTGTCGCTCAATTTCAACAATATATGTCTTTTAAAGCATTTATTGCTTGAAACTTTTCATGTAACAAATAGACATAAGCGTAATGTAAAAAATCATCGATGAAAGTGATAAAGTACTTTTCTCCACCAAAAGACGGTGAGTCGAAAGGTCCACAAATATCAGTATGGACAATCTCCAAAAGTTCTCCACTTCTTGTGGCGCTTTTCTTTGTATGTTTGGTTTGCTTTCTTTTAATGCAGTCTACACATACATCGAAATCAGTAAAATCAAGATTTGAAAGAATCTTGTCTTTTACCAATCTTTCCATTCTTTCTCTAGATATATGACCTAGCCTTTTATGCCACAAGAAAGAAGAATTCTCATTAACTCTACCACGTTTAGTTCCAATATCATGCTACATGTTAAGGATTGTTTTAGCAACATTTTGTTAAGATTAAATCTATATAACCCCTCAGATAAAACACCAGAACCAACAAATGAGTCATTTCTCAAGAAACGAAAACCCTTATGTTCAAAATGTAAAGAATAGCCATCATAATCTAGTCTTGACATGGAAATTAAATTTCTAAAAATAGTAGGAACATAAAAAGTATCAAATAGGTCCAAACAGTGGCCTGACTCTAAAAACAAACATAAAATTCCAACACCAACAACTGGTACTTGAGTTCCATCTCCCAAGACTATAAAATGCTCATTTTCCTTTATGTTCTGGATTGAAAGGTATCCCTACATCGAATTTGAAACATGAATAGTAGAACCAGAATCAATCCACCATGTATTAAAAGGAACTTGTGTCATATTTGACTCGAAACATACATAAGCTAATAGCTTACCTTTCTTCTCGAACCAAGCTTTACATTTCGGGCAATTTTTCTTTAAATGCCCATAGCCATTATAGAATAGCATTTTGGTCCATTATGTTTCTTCTTGTGAGCCCCATTGACATGAGAGGGTCCCACAACCTTCAATGGATCTTTCTTGGAACTCTTCTTGTGTGTCTTTCCTTTGCTTCCAACTCCATGACTCATAACATTAACTGAATGTTGTACTTGTTGCTTAAGTCTTGCCTCTTCTTGAATTAACATACTCGCCAATTCATTCACATTCCACTTTTCCTTAATAGTGTTATAGTGAATCTGAAATGGCCCATACTGAGCAGGCAAGGAATTCAAAATGAACTGAACAATAAAACTTTCATCAACATTCATACCCAGAGATTTGAGTCTGGGAGTTAGATTAGTCATTTCAAGGACATGCTCATTCATTCCACGGCTACCATCAAATTTCATGGTGGTAAGTTCAGCCATTAATCTCCCTCCAAGGGACTTGTCCGCTGAACGAAACCGATCTTCCACAGCCTTGAAATATTCCTTTGCATTTTCAATTTGAGAAAGCATTGACTTGATATTGTTCGCAATACACATTCGCATAAACATGATGCTTAATCTGTTCGATCTTTCCCATGACTTAGACAAAGCTTGCTGCTCCGAACTGCTTGTTTCAGTAATAGCAGCCGGTTTGTCAATTCGCAGTGCTAAATCAAGATCCAGAACACCAAGGTGAAACTGAATTTGTTCCTTCCAGTCAGAGAAATTAACTCCATTAAAGATCGGAACAAAAGAAGCTAGCGAATGAAGCAAAACAGGAACTGACATTGCAAAAAATATCACAACATTAGTGCTTTGAAAAAATCAATTCCATTAGCAATATTGCGTTCAATCTTTGGATTAACTAATACAATATACTAATATTCAAATTTAATGGTGATTTTTCACTCACCTAGGCATAATTGATAACCCTTCAAAGTTTGATTGGTTTGTCACCTTTGGGCATCCATCCCAATCTCACTATAATTCTATCAATTATTCTAATTAATTTAATGACTACTTGAAAGTTGGTACACCTTTGGATCAAACCATAATAATCAAATAATCATTTCATAATAATTTTGCAAAGTCATAATTTAATTCAATATTTATAACTTTTCCTAGCAAGATCACTTTGGTGACAACTTGCTAACCATAATATAAATATTGATTGATAAATGACCAAGCAAAAATAAATAAATAATAAAATAAAATAATCTTTTGATTTTCTTTAATTACATGCAAAATTCAGCCCATAACAGTTCAGCCCATGCATGCATAAATACAATTATTAACTTAATACAAGTGAGCCCCATAACATATCCACTATTACTAATTTATTAGGCACATAATAATTTAGCCCATAACATAAATAGTGATATTTTTCTAAGAGAACTGAAAGAGGAAAAGGAACAATTAAGCTTGTTTTCTTTATAGCTATACAAACGTGTATATATTCAATCAATATACTACTTTTATATGATAATAAAGCAGACAGGTCCTTAACCTCTCTATGGGGACCCCGATTCGGGACAGCGATCAGATGCAGTAGAAGCTATGTGTAAAGGGGTATCAATAGCATAATGAGTATGCCCAACTGAAAACCTTGTATTAACCCTTAATTTATGATACGCCAGAAAATATTCTACCTAATCAAGGTCCGACACGTGTCTAATTTAGCTCTGTTCAGATTCTAAGGTAAACGAGTATACCGACATCAACCTCGGTATACCAACCTCAGAATGATGGGACAGTTAATGACAAAAAGGAATGACGTGAGCCTTATGATGACACTTCTATAGCCTGACAGGCAGTGAGCCCTAGCCCTACAAAAAGAAGATACAGGTTTGGGGGCATTTTTACAGCTACACGTGTAAAGAGAGCCATGAGTTGGAAAGTTAAGATGAAATAACATCCACCGCTTGTCAGTCAATTTAATGCTCCATCATCCTATAAATACCAAACAAGAGGTATGTGAAAGGTATCTGTACTTGACTAGAATTATTATGATCAAGCCTCATACTTGAGTTAAAAGATCAAGCCTTGCGTAAAGAAAAACAGAATCTAATTTAACCATCGGAGAGGTTACCACCGGAACCTTTCTCGGTGGCATTTTGATATTATTTCTTCTCAGGTTCATTCACTGCGACGGTCAAGTCCTTGACGAGCCAAAAATTGCAGCATCAGCTTGGCGCCGTCTGTGGGAAGGGAAACGGACACCCATCTCAAACCATTCAAGGTAAGCGCAGATCTCCCCCCTTTTTATATCGGAGGGGCGATCCGCAAGTTTTGGGACCCTACAGGTTACATTCTTTGGAAACTTAAACTGTTTCATAATAGCTTTTAAAACCCCCTTCGTCATGCCACTCTGCCCCTCTTCTCTCATGGATATGCTAACCTCTCTATCACTAGAATCTAGAACACCGTCAGAAGAGGAAGAAGACGAAGCAGTAGAAGATGAGGAAGGACCATCCTCACCGACAGTCTCACACTCAACCCTAATTCTCTCTATGTTTGGGTCAGACATGATCGCAAGATAGAAAAGAAAAAAGAAGATAGAATCGAGAAGAGCAGAATAAAAAGAAAAAGAGAAGAAGAAGAATAAAAATTACCAGTTAAGAAAGAAGAAAGCTGTCTAGAACGGAGAAAATCACACAGTTCGCCAGAAATCGCACTAGCCTTTCAGAAACCACGAAACTGTTCGAGATTATTTGAAAAATGCAAACGAATCCCAAACAGTCATCCCCACTATTTATAAAAAAAATTTCATTAAATATTTCACGTAAAACGGAAAAGACATCAGTTAAAGTCTTGAAAAATCAATTAAATGACGACTGCATTAATCGATGACTCTGATTACCAAAGCCACAAAACGCGTGGTAATTATATCATGACGGCTGAGACCCCTCAAAATATGAGATAAAGTATTAACGACTGTACACGTCATCCCTCGGAAAACCCTAAGCCAAAGTTCTGTACATATTCACAGAACTAAGGCTTCAGGGGGGAGTAACTGATACGCCAGAAAAAATTCTACCTAATCAAGGTCTGACACGTGTCTAATTTAGCTCTGTTCAGATTCTAAGGTAAACGAGTATACCGACGTCAACCTCGGTATACCGACCTCGGAACGATGGGACAGTTAATGACAAAAAAGAATGACGTGAGCCTTATGATGACACTACTATAGCCTGACAGGCGGTGAGCCTTAGCCCTGCAAAAAGAAGATATAGGCTTGGGGGCGTTTTTACAGCTACACGTGTAAAGGGAGCCATGAGTTGGAAAGTTAAGATGAAATAACGTCCACCGCTTGTCAGTCAATTTAATGCTCCATCATCTTATAAATACCAAACAAGAGGTATGTGAAAAGTATCTGTACTTGACTAGAATTATTATGATCAAGCCTCATACTTGAGTTAAAAGATCAAGCCTTGGGTAAAGAAAAATAGAATCTAATTTAACCATCGGAGAAGTTACCACCGAAACCTTTCCCGGTGGCATTTTGATATTATTTCTTCTCAGGTTCATTCACTGCGACGGTCAAGTCCTTGACGAGCCAAAAATTGCAGCATCAATGTATTAACAATCTCTTACTTTATTTATTAATGCCTTTGTCACGCCCCGAATTCCAGTGAACCCATGGCGCGACTGACGAGACAAAAGGAAAATAAAATAATAAAGAAGTAAAGGACAATCTAACGGATTCAACCCAAACTTACATTCATTTCCTTCAGTGTACATCTATATAAGGCACAGTCAATAAAAACATTCAACATGTCATCCGGGCTTAAGCCCTACATCACAAAATATGCCCAACGGGCCAAATATCCTCCTAAGCTCATATCTCCTCCACCCTGTAAGACTTCCTCAAGTCTTAAGTGCCGGGAGCGTCATCTGAAATGTTGTCCCACGAATGGGTCAGCTCAACTGCTGGTACAATATAATGCTAATGCAAGAAACAAAATTAAGGGCGGGGCATGTGCAAGTGTACAGTTATATCTACATGTCATTTAATGTCATCCATACAATGTACTAGCAATAATCTACATGCCATCCAACTCGTTAACATGATCTAAGGCGTGGCATGTGCAAGTGTACAGTTATATCTCCATGCCCAATTATAACTCACATGCCATCCTATTCATCCATAAAATGCATTAACAAGATCCAAAACAATTTTAACCCACATGACATCTAATTCATCCATACAATGCATTGACAAGATTCATCACACATTCAAGAATTCATTAATACAATGCAATAAAAATAGGTGTGACACACCCATGCAACTTTATGCCATGTCAACTCGATGTCACACCCATGTCAACTCCCGTAATGTGATGTAATGTAATACAATGTAATGTAATGTAATATAATGTAATGTAATGTCCTTTCACGGATCGCTCCCGTTGGTTCGGGTACCAAATACAATATCATGTCCCTTCGCGGATCGCTCCCGCTGGTTCGAGCACTAAATGCAACATCATGTCCCTTCGTGGATCACTCCCGCTGGTTCGGGCACCAAATGCAATACCATGTCCCTTCGTAGATCGCTCTCGCTAGTTCAGGTACCAAATACAATATTATGTCCCTTCACGGATCGCTCCCGTTGGTTCGGGTACCAAATGCAATATCATGTCCCTTCGCGGATCGCTTCCGCTAGTTCGGGTACCAAATGCAATATCATGTCATGTCATGTAATGTCATGTCCAAGGAATCATACTATGCCAATATGCTTTGATTCCACCATACCATAATGTAATCTCAATAAAGCATCATATCCACACATGAAGTATGCTTTAAATGATGTATTACACAATAACATTCAAATCAGAAGATCCTTTCATCAATATTATATGCCATACATAATCCATTTAACACATGCTTTAAGTCACATACTTCATAATCCCAACAATTCTCGAAGAATATAATCCACACTTTATGCTAACACATGCGATATACACATAGTCATGATCCACCTTCATCACCAAACTTTCAAAAAGATAACAAGGGAACATAAGAATATAAACAATAAAACAAACATGTGAATCATCAAGTCAACATGGCAGTTATTCCTAAACTTAATTCTATTTCTTACTTAGCACAATATATCGTACCTGATGGGTCGGTCTCAACCCAAGAAAGCGTACTCGTAGTGCAGCCGAGAACTACGGCAAGAATGCAGAAGGTTAGACCACCTTCTCTTCGCCCTTCAGTGTTCTTAAAATCATGAGATACAACTCAGTTCAATTGCTACTTGAATTATGCTATTCATCAAATTTTATGTCCTTATTTTATTGGTTTCTATTTTGCCAAAATAAATTTCACCATTGGGTCTGAAACGTCGAAGAAAATAGGTTTAGACTTTTGTGGAATTCAATTCGGACATCCGAGCTAAAAAGGGCAAAACGGTCGTTTTACACTTTTTACTGGTCCTTACATCCCGAGACCTCTTTTCACAAATCGGACTCCACAGTTGAGTCCGAAATGCTCGAAATAATAAAGTTTCACTCTTTGTTTACTTAATTCGGAGTTCGTTTGACTGCGTTTCAATTCAAGGGTATTTTAGTAATTTTTAAGGGTTCTATGTGTCTTTTATTTTTTTTGGAACCTCGCCTCGGGTCACGGACCTCACCTTTGTTCTTAAGAGGTCCAAGATAGTAAGAAAACATATATGACTTGTCGTATTTGGACTCCGGGCCATTTCGGGACATTTAATTTAATTACACTAATTTAATTCACTAAATTAGGTTAAGTTACAGTATATATATTTTTATTGTTGCGTCATATTGGCGGGTGAGAAACAGGTGGCATGTTG
Source organism: Nyssa sinensis (assembly GCA_008638375.1). Taxonomy (NCBI): domain Eukaryota; kingdom Viridiplantae; phylum Streptophyta; class Magnoliopsida; order Cornales; family Nyssaceae; genus Nyssa; species Nyssa sinensis. The sequence continues at coordinate 41,606,050 of CM018047.1, read as the reverse complement.
GCAGCGTGCCACCTCCCCAACCATCACGTCCTGGCTTCAAATCCCCAGCGCCTCTGTGCGCACTCCCCTTCCCCCATTTTTTTTTTTTTTTTGATTCTTTTCTTAAGGATCAGGCCCAATGACCCTTGGGTTGAAATGGGCCCAACTATTTAAAAATAAAACAGACCCAATATTTTAAAACCAAAATAGGCCCAAGGACCTTTAAAATAAACCAGGCCCAAAACCCAAATGGCCCAACTCCTTTTAAAAACCAACAAGCCCACACCGATTTAAAAGGAGAAGAGGCCCAACGGTTTTCAAAAAAAAAAGGCCCAATCCCCCTTCGTCTTCTTCGGTTTTCCGGTGGAGAAAACCCTAGGGTTCTGTCGCCATCTCCGGCGACGGTCAGCTTTTTCTGGTGAGTTTTCTACCCTTTTTAAATGTGGCCCTCTTCGGTTTTTCACAAGGAACTCATATTGAAGCTTGGTCTTTAAAATGGTTCACCCCATCTTCACGAAACAAGGGAAAACCGTAGCTCCGGCCACGCATGCAATTTTCAGGTGAGTCCTTTTTCCTAGCCATTTCATCACTGTTTTGATGCCATTCTTTTCTTAAAATTTTTCTGCACTCGAGGGGGTTAAATCCCCGTAGCTTGATTCGGTTTTAAGACATAAAATCATGGGGCTCCGATTCTCTCTCCTTAACCTGCAACTCCACTTTACTCACCCTGTTTTTCATCATTTTTAATGATTCTTTTTGCATTAGATTTCTGGTTTCATTCTTTACAGAACCCTATAAATCAAACCAAGCTATCATGCTTTTAAAGATTAAAACAGAAACTAAGTAAAGCTTACCTTTTCTCCAATTTTCTCCCTCTCCTCTTGGCTTCTCACCTCTATTCTTCACTCTTAGGTCTTCTAAACTCCTCACAGCTTCTCCCTTTGGTCCTCTCTTTTCTGTTCTCTCTCAAACAACTCAACGTACCTATACATATATGAAACACACACACAACCGGTCTCTCTCTCTCTCTTCTTTCTCTCTCTACCTTTCCTGACTCACAGCCCCTTTTTCTTGACCTTACCTCTTGTCCCATGCAACAATGCAGCTTTGCATTTAATGCTTAGCTTGCATTGTTGGTTTTCCCTCAATATACATATATATATATATATATATATATATATATATATACAATACACACACACGGCAGCACTTCCCACTTGCACACAAACTGACACACACACTGCACACACTACTGTTCAAAATCTGATGCATACATATATACATATACATATAATTTCATGTATAAATATATATATATATATATATATATATATCTATACATAATACACCATATTATACGTATACACATATACCCATATATATATACATGTACTACACACCATTTCACACACATTTCATTAATAATTAAACAATTAAATAATTAAATCAATATAGCATAACAAAAAAAAAAAAAATAGAACAAAAGAAAATAATAAAATATATATATATATATATATATATATTATTCCCAAAAATTTGGATCTTCACAGCCTTCTTCAAGTTTGAATATACCTTTTGGGCATAATTTTTTTCTTTTTTTTGGTCCCACAGACAGAAATCGTGATTCATTATTTGAAGAGAAAAATTTTAGATCAACAACTTCCTGCTGATATAATTCCCACAGCTGATGTTTATAGTAAAAAACCCACGTGAACTTCCCCTGTGTAAATTGAAGTACAACGTAGATAACGAATGATATTTGATTCATCTTTTCCAACACAGATTTGAACCATGATTAATGAATCAGTGCTTCGGAAACATTGCACAAAAATAATTACGAGATCGAAAAATATTAATGAAATCGATCTTTATATTAAAAAGAAAATTATAATAGTTTCAACCATGCTCTGATACTACATGTAAAATTTAATTTATAAAAATAAAGAATCTTCAACTATCATGAAAATCACATAATCATAATTTTATGCAGAAATAAATATTTCATGAAACATACCAGAATCAGCCATAATGAGATCTCCTTCTTAAAAATGGCTTGTAAAAATTATTTCTCTCACTTGACCCCTTTCTTTTTCTACGCTAGAATGTTATGGGAAAATCTGGTTAAAAATAAATGGATAGAGAGAGGATAATTCTTACTTAAAATCAACTCTTATCCTACTCCCCATAAAAGTAGGTATATAAGAAATACACTTCTCCAATTATATCTCACTAATTAAGCAACCATGCGTATCTCTTCCAAAGCCAATAACTACCTAAATTCATTAAGTTCAAATAATGTCCATACTACCTTTTCATGTGGGACATATTTTAACATTGAGGACATATAAAATGAGGATATATAAAATTTTCTTTCCCCCTTCTGGATACATTATATATACAAAGTTATTTACAATCAGAAAAAGTTTTACTCTTTTATCATATTTTTCGTTCACCCAATATATACTGAAATTTCTACCCCCTTAAACCTATTCGCCCTAAGGAATTAAAAACTCCTGACTTCTTGCAAGTAAAGAAGTTCTTGAGCACTAGCCACATACCTTTTGATCAACAAATCATTGATGACAACATTTATTAGGCACTATTCACAGGATCCTTATGATAGTAGGTTGTAAAGAAGATAAATATAGGTAATTTACTCTTCCATATCATCTTCAGTATAACTTCCAAAAGCATACAACATCAGCTTAAACGGATGGTAAGAAATGCGACCAAAACACCAAAATTTGTCCTAAAAACAAAAAATTGAGACTTATAATGGATTTCTTTTTCAAATCATGCATCACAAACCTCATTTGGCCATTCAAATAGCTAGATCTCCACCAACAAAATTACAGTAACCATCTCCCTAAACCGAGTGTTCAATTTATTTAAAATGGATTTTTATTTTGTAAGATATTAAATTTTGAAATTTAAAAAAAAAATTGAGAAACATTTCAGCATTTTTGTAAATGCTGACGAAACAAGAAAGAGTCTTCCGCATTTTTTAAAAGAGGGTATTTTTAGTAATAAAGTAATGAGCAACTTTTGAAATTAAAAAAAAAAAAAACCTTAAATTTCATCCTAATTCACATGTAAATATTTATCCGAAAAGCTCTTTATTCGTTTGATCATTGGATATTTATGGGCCGAGGCTTCCAACCCATTTAAATAAGTAATAATTCATACTTTATGGGTCAACAGTTACAAGGCTTCATGGCATGACGTTGCTGTTAGGCTTAATGAAGCCATCACGGCTAGTTGGACTTAAGAAGTCAATATTTCTATTATTCTATTATACCATAAATTCCTTAATAGAAGTTTCGTAGCAACTTAATAAAAGACTCAGTATTGACTTCTTCTTTATTGCTTTCTAACATTGGTGATTGTCCTTCGCACACACAACCAACATCAACTAATTAAATTAACTTATCCCAAACAAAACACAAAATTAACACAGTTTATCTTATCTAATTAAAAGTTAAGCATTATTCATTATAAATTGCTTCTTGTCAACTTAAGGAATCACTAAGTTCTATACTAGATAATTAATAACTTTATTATTTAATAATTAATAATTCTTTTTAAAAAAATTTATAATATTTATTATTAAAGAGATAAAATAATTATAGTGAGAAAATTTATAACACAAATAAGCATAGAAAACATAAAATCTTTAGTTTAAACGGATATTAGAATTTTTTTTATATCTTAAGTTGAATATTATATGTATTTCTTTTATAAAATATCATTAAAATATTACATATAAGATTTCTTTTTGTGTCAAAATTAATATACATAAATAAACCGATTTTTCATTAATAAAAGAAAATTAAAACTTAATAAATAATAATTTTTTTTATTTCTCAACTCTATTAATTATAAGGTTGATGGTATACAACTTTATTTGCATGAGCCTGAGAATACTTTTGCACTCTCGCAACCTCGAGATTATCAATTTTTATTTTTATTATAAGATTTAGTTATGGAGATTAAAACTATTACCAAAAATGAAAATACCCTTCCCCTTTCATAGTTTGGCAAGAGAAACAAAGGTGCTTGATTGACTTTAAAAAGAAATTTTTGTCCTTCTAGAGAGATCAATCAAAGTTTCGTTCTGCTTGAAAAGACAAGCTTCAAGCTTCAAGCTCTCATGCATGTCTTCTTCCAACAAATTGGCTAGCAGTTACCTGGTAAATTCCAACTCTCCATGTCTGATATGCTCTTTATTAAATTATGATTTCATATTTGTATATACTTGTACATGGATTTGATGTTTCGTGTACCTGAAATGTAGGCTTAACTTGTCAAAGTGTCAAAATTAACACGAAAAAGTTGAATTCTCAAAAGACATTGATTAAGTGCTGCTGCTGTTGTAATAATTAGTGAAAAAAACAAGATGAAAAGAATAAGAAATTAAAATATTTTATCTCATGTAGGTTTGGCCCTGTAAAAAACAATGCTGATCTGAATAGGATGTCCACATGCAAAATGAAATTATTACAACGTTTAAAGAGTTTCAGTGGATAAGGAAAGCCAGGTTGTATAATTAATAGAAACGCAGGCTATGGGGACGGGGTGGGGCTAGGACTGAGGCTGAGGCTGAGAAAATTATTCATTGGTCCACCCACCTGATGAACATTGGATACTTCAAGGATTTATTGAAACATTGTGATTTAATTTTAAGAATGATAATTTAATCTACTTCGGTCAAATTCGTCGTAATTCTCTTTTTTAATATAATGAATTTATAAAAAGTTAGACAATTTTGAAAGATGAAAAGGTATTCTAATCTCGTTTTATATTTAATTTAATAATTTTTTGTATTATATAATTAATATTTATAATAATATTTTAGTTTATTTTATATTAAAAATTTAATTAAACTTAAAAGAATAATACATTTTTAAGAAAAATAATATTATTCTAGTTCTATTCTATTGTGTTATTTTTTTAATAAAATTTATTAATTATAATTAATATTAATAAATAAATAGAAATTTAATAAATAGTTACAGTTTGAACTCCAAAGAAGGATGTTTTCAAGAATGATATATCTCTCGAATACTATCATTGTACCTGAAGTAGAATAATTTTTCGAAAGGTTGATTGTAAGAGGAGACAAGCAAGTTGTAGTAGTAGTTTGGTCGGTGTGGTGCCGGGCGCGTGGCCCCCAGAATGGACCGACCTCAACTCACCTACTGTCCATTCACTCTCAGAGGAGGCCTTATGAACTAGTCATGTCATGTCACTCTCACCTCTAATTGTTATTGCCGTGCCAAGTTTTTATCTCCAATTACCATATAAAGGGCAATTTCATGAATTTTTTACCATTTTAGGGTGTATTTTGAAGTTTTTTACCACAATAAGATTGTTTTAAACTTAATTACAAGAATAGGGTAGTTTTAGAAAACGTCTTTTAGGAAGACGTTTTCAGTTCGGCATTTTTTACAAAACAGCCAGCCCCTCCTGCGTTCACTTCTTCACGTCTACTTCACTTCTAAAAAACAGCCCTAGTTTATATCAAACCCTCTGAAAAAACCCTTAGTTTCACGATCATTCTTCATGATTTTGATCATTCATCACGCTTTCACGATTTTCAGATAACATCATTTCTTCACGATCATTCAGATCAGCGATCTCGTGCATTCACTTCGAGTTCACTTCTTCAAACCCTCTGAAAAAACCCAAAAAACAGCCCTACTTTCACGATTTCTTCACGATTTTCAGATTTTGACATCGCATTTTCATCCAGCAAACTTATATAAGTTTGTTAACATTTGTATTGTTGTTGTTGCTGTCGGTGCTGGTGTTTTGTTTTGGTGAAGATGTTGGTCGCAAACACTTTTGATCTTTGGACGAATCCATTGAAATCAGACCCCTTGGGTTTCAAATTGATGGACGAATCCACGGAATTGAGTTCTGCACCAACCTTGATATCAAAGTTTCGCCTCTCTTCAGGCCTCTTTGATCCATAAGAGTTACTCCAGATCGAGTCGTTGAGTGAGAGATTGGACAAGTTGTTGGTCTGAAGTCGAAGCTGGTCGCTGAATTGCCACAATCACTGCTGATTGTTTTCCATCGCTAAAAGATAATCAATTATCGAAGAGGTAATTCAAATCGGTCCTTCTACAGAGATTTGTAAGTATAGATATAGATAAAATAGATAAGGATTTTTAATACAATATATAGATGGAGAGAAAGAAGAGGAAGAGATGTTATGAGGAAGGGGAAAGTGAAAAGGGGAAGAGAGTATATCTGAAGATGGAGGAAATTTCTGAGAAAGAGAGATGGCGTGTAGATTTGTCAAAACAGTGTGTGGAAATTTATTTGTACGTATTTGTGTTGGAGTTGGAGGGGGTTTGTAGTTGAGCGAATGGAAATTTCTGAGAAACAAATTTCCCTGTTCTGCAGATCTTGGGACAAGTTGTTGGGTGTCAACAACAATTACAAAGCCTGTGTTCTATCCAATTTATGCTTGCTTTAATGCTAACTATTTTTTTAATTGGTAAGCTCTTGATCTGCTTGAACTTATTAAGAAATAAAATTACGTAGATGGGAATTGAGTTATTGATTGTTCTTGAATTCTCAATATTTACTTGTTCCAATTCTTCTATCCTAGAAGGGCCATTGCTTGGGTTAAATTTATTCTTTCTGAGGTTCAATTACAGCTAAAAATCTTCCCTTTTAACTTTGAATACGTCTAATTTTGCAAAGAGTGATGGCAAAGTTGTAGGAGACAAGAAACCAAAGTCATTTGAGAAGAATGCACCTTCAGTTGGGGGAATAACCATATTCTTATTTTATGTTGATTTATTTCAATATACTTTTGATTTGATAATTTTATTTAAGAAATTGTGTATTGAATGCAACTTAAGTGTTTATTTTAGGCACCATGATATCTGCCATGCGAGTCTTCAATCCTTAGAACCTTGACATTGGTGTTCCTGTTATTAGAATATGGTTTCTATGCACTTTCTGATAAATGAGTATGGGGGAATAACTTTCATGTAAACCTAGAATAGGCATTGGATTGTGATTTGAGTCTAGCCGGTCACTGTCTGTTTTAACCAGATCTAATATATATATATATATATATATATATATATATATATTAGTACAGTAGTCTATTAGTTTTTCAAATTCATTTATTTTGTGATTAAAAAAATCCAGTCTAAAGTCAATCTGATCTGTTTCCTATATCTTGCATGTTATATTATGATATATAATGAATTGATCTTTGTATACCTAACATACATAAGTGTAAATGTACGAAATGAAGAATAAGGCAGGCTTAAGCAAACTCGAAGTTGAAAGAGATAATCTCAAAGAAAATAATTAACTCCCCAGGGAAGTTCTTGCTGTGAACCTTGACAAATATTATATTATTACTTAAGTCAGATCGTGAAGAATTTTATTTGCACGTCTTACTCCAAGTTTTTTGTGAGTTTATAGATAAGCTTTGTCCTTGTGAACTTACTGAGAATAGGATGATTATTGCAGAAATTAGAGGATGCATTGACAGCTGCAAAGAAGTTCTCTTCTCTCCATCAGATGCATTTGACCAAGGTAATTGCCTTATAAATCATTTCACTTGTTATACTTTCAGCTAGAACTTCGCTTGGAGTTGACAGTTGTGTTCCGTAAATTTTTTTCATCTGCATAAATGTTTCTTGCATGCAAAAGATTACAGTGAGAGACTTAAAATTTTTGTCAGCTGCAAGTTATAGACAATAATCTTAATTCTAATAAACTGTGGTTGCTCTTTTGGTTGTAGTTGGCCCATCTAGCCAAAGCTTGCACACAAGAAAATCCTCAACTGAGGCCAAGCATGAGGTCAATTGTGATTGCACTAATGACGCTTTCTTCCTCGACCGATGAATGGGATGTTGGCTCCTCCTACAAAAACCAGGATCTAGTCAATCTAATGTCAGGAAGGTAGCATGTGCTGCGTTGTGCTCGTTGGCAGCTCCTTGACATGACTGTCAAAGACATCTCTTTTTTTTTTTTTAATTTGATTTTATTTGAGGCGTTACCCTATTTATCTCAATAGTTCTGATTTGGCTTGGGTACTCTGAAATGTAAAAATCTTTTTCTGCTATTTGATCCTGAATGTGTTTACTTAATGAAATTGAAGAGTTTAAGAGATCAATCTTGTTCACTGCCTATCTATGTGGGGCATTTGAAGCTTGCCATACAAATCATTGAGGCATGCAATGCTAATCAAGTTAGATGTGATGATTTGACATGAAGTTGCATAGAGTTTGAATCCCTCTTATTGAAAAATATTAAAGATATTGCTATTGCAATTAAACGTTTCCTGAAACTTTGTGAAAAAGTTGAACACAAATTTACTATCTTTCATGAAGCTTTTAAGAGGTTTTGGAGTTGACGAAGGAATCTGATGGTGTTCTAGGTGTTTATTGCTACTGAACTGCTGTTAACATCAGAAAATTCCCATTCGTTGGTACTAAGAAAATAAGGCACTAATTTGTAATATAGTTTGCTTTGAGGTGGCTATGACAGAGTGAAGAAGAACTGGACGAAGAGAGAGAAAGTCATCAAAGCTAAATAAAGAGAGAGAGAGAGAAGATGTAAGGGCTAATTGAAAAGAAAGTGTAGTGTAGAGTGAAAAAGTAGAGTGAGAGAGAAAGAGCTCTGTATTCTTGCAGGTTTTGTAGCAGAGCTTGGCAGGAGGTTTTTAACTTTATCTATGAAATAATTCTCTCTCTCTCTAGTTCATACAGTGCTCCTATATGGAGTAACTCTGTCTCTCTACATTTGACGGAGGATACTCAATGCCCTCTGTATTTAGCGAGCTCTCTCTGCCAGAACGATGTGATTGAACAAGCGTTTGCTTTCAAAAAAAAAATTAAAATTAAAAACATTTTTTGAAAAAACGTTTTTTTGAAAAGACGCTTTTGAAAGCGTCTTTTCAAAAGACGCTTTCAACCGAAACTTTAAAAAAAAAAAAACAATTTTAAAATCATTTTTCTAAAAGACGTTTTTGAAAGCGTTTTTTCAAAACACGCTTTTAAAAACTACCCTACTTTGGTAAATAAGTTTGAAACAACTCTAAATTGGAAAATAAGTTTTTTTTTTTACCCTAGTTAAGTATTTAACTCGCAATTTCATTTTAAATTTAATTTATCATATTTATAATTTATAAAATTTTAAAACTATTTCACAAATAAAAAATAAATTAATTTGAAAAAGTTAAAATATCACTTTCTTTCACGAAACAATAAAGGCTAAAAACTGTTTTCCATTTTTAATTTTCTAAAATTAAAAACTAAAAAGGTATTTGTTACAACAATAATATTTGTAAGAAAAATAAAAAACGTGTTTGATAATCAAAGTAACAAAATTAAATCGTATAATATATAAAATGTCAAAAACTACTTTTTTTCATTTTTCAAATTTAAGTCTAAATTTAAAAAAAAAAAAAAAACAAAAACAAAAATGAGCAATCAAATATATTTTTGTTTTGAATTTTAAAAAAAAATGAAAAATAAAAAATACCAAAAACAACAAGGTTATGAAATGAGTCCAATTTTCAGATAAAATTTAAAAAAAAATGTATTAACTTAATTATTAGGCGAGCTCCATATAATAATAATAAAAATAAAAAAAAAAGTAATTCCAAGTATAACATTTTGGTTGAGATTGAGACATTGTGTCTTTAACAAAAATAATTATAGTGAGATAAAATTTTATAATATTTATTATTAAAGATATAAAATAATTATAGTGAAAAAATTTATACACAAATAAGCATACGAAACATAACTTTTTTTAATTTAAACGGGTATTAGAATTTTTTTTATGACTTAAAGTTGAATATTATATATATATATATATATATATATATTATAAATATTATTAAAAAAATTACATATAAGATTTCTTTTTGTGTCAAAATTAATATACATAAATAAACCGATTTTTTATTGATAACAGAAAATTAAAACTTAATCAATAATAAATTTTTTTTTATTTCTCAACTCTATTAATTATAAGAGTTGATTCTATACAACTTTATTTTCGTGAGCGTGAAAATACTTTTGCAACTCCCGCAACCTCCAGATCGTCAATATTTATTTTTATTATAAGATTTAGTTATGGAGATTAAAACTATTATCAAAAATGAAAATACCTTTCCCCTTTCATAGTTTGGCAAGAGAAGCAACCATGAAGGTGCTTGATTGACTTTACTGAGAAACTTTTGTCCTTCTAGAGAGATCAATCAAAGTTTCGTTCTGCTTGAAAAGACAAGCTTCAAGCTCTCATGCATGTCTTCTTCCAACAAATTGGCTAGCAGTTACCTGGTAAATTCCAACTCTCCATGTCTGATATGCTCTTTATTAAATTTTGATTTCATATTTATATATACTTGTAACTGGATTTGATATTTTATGTACCTGGAATATAGGTTCAACTTGTCAAAGTATCAAAATTAACGCGAAAAAATTGAATTCTTAAAAGACAATTTTAATATGGAAGCCAATCACTTAATAAAATTAGGAATAGTAATATTTAAATATTAAACTAGAAAAATCACGACTGTGGGATCTGTTGATTAAAATATATAGATGCTTTGATTTTCTAGGATGCGAGTCGTATCCATTCTGTGGGTCAATACCGCTCATTGACGAATATGTGGGTTTGTAGCACCAGCAAAATATGGTGGATATTTATTGTAATAAAATAAATAAAGTAATATATGAACATAATTTAGTGGACCCACATGATTAGGCTTATTTGGACTTTTCAAATTTTTTGATTTTGATGTACACATGCTCGGAAAAATGGACGAATCTCCGGAATTAAAAAGATAAAAGAAGTGTATTTAACGGGAAGAAGAAGAAGAAGAAGAAGAAGAAGAAGAAGAAGAAGAAGAAGAAGAAGAAGAAGAAGAAGAAGAAGAAGAAAGGGATTAGGTGTTATGACATGAAATTTTTTTTTTTTTTTTATTTTTATTGTTCTTGGTTAATTAAAAATTTTTGCTATTATTATTATTATTATTATTATTCTTATTATTATTATTATTATTGTGATGGGTGAAAGTATGTATATGATGTGCATGATATATATATATATATATATACATGGATATATACATATATATATATATATTGAATTAATTGTGTAATGTGTGCATGTATATGGGCATCTATATATGGATGTGTGGGAGGGTGCATTTGGCAGAGTGTGTGAGGTGTAGTGTCGGCTGGGTGTGTGTGTTTGGTGTGTGTCTAGTGTGTGAGAGAAGTGAGCTATCTATATATATATATATATATATATATATATATGCTAGAGTAGAGCAGCTTTGCATTAAATGCAAAGCTGCATTTTGGGGGAAGGGAGGTGGCTGATATAGAGTGATAGAGGTCAGAGGGGGAGAGACGTGTGAGATTGAGTGTGATGCATAAGGTGGTCTCGGGTGGGAAGAAGAGAAAAGAGAAGGAAAGAAACAGAAAAGAGGAAGAGAGAATAGAGCTCTGAGAGAGGGTTTGAAGCTTGGTTTGGGCTCGGAGCAAGAGGGTGAAAGAAGGCACGGCTAGAGAGAGAAAGCTCAGAAAATCCGTAAATGCAACCTTTCTGTTTTATTTTTTTTGAGGCATGATGATTTATTTGATATATAGGGTTTTAAAGTGCATGTTATGAGGATTGTTTTGCAAAAAGAATGAAGGAAAATGGTTGAAAAATGAGGGAGAAAAAGGGGTTTACAGGTCACGGTCATGGGGGGGTTAGATTGGCATTTTATGTACAAAACTTGAATCTAGTGAGATAGAAATAACCCTAATAAGTGCAGAAAATGAAATGAGAAAGAAATGATGGAAAACCGTGAATAACCGAGTGAAAAATTGAAGATGTTCAGCTGGCCGGAGATTCGGCCATGGGCCTTTGAGCCCTATTTCGTGAAAATCCGTTGGTCTAAACTGAAAATGGGAGATGGGAGTGAAACCTACTTGAAAAACTCTAAAAGATGGCATTTTGAAAACATGAAAAAGCTGCCGGAAATTGGTCGCCGGCGCCGGAGGAGACGCCGGAACCCTACTGGGTGTCACCGAAAAATCGGGGAAGAAGGGGGGGGTCTGCTCCGGGTCGGGTCGGGTCGGTTCGGGTCCGGTTCGGGCGGGTGTGGGCTGCCCCTGCCACGTGTCGCCATATGTTTTAAATTAAAAGATTTAAAGGGGGTGTTTGGTTGTGGATGTATGAAATTAAGAATCTGAAATAAATAAGAACAGGGATATCTTATCCCTGTTTTAGGCTAATCCTTGTTTGGCTGTCCGAATATGGAATAAAGGTTTTCAAATTTACAATTCTGCCCCTGAACTTTTGATAATTGAAAATTAACCCAAAACTTACAGAAATTATAAATTGACCCTCCCAACTATTAATAATTCTGATTTGACCCTCCTGAATAAAATATTAATAAATTATTAATTAAATTAATTAATTAATTAATTAATTTAATTATTTAAATATTCAAAAATATCCCGGAGTCCAACTAGGACAAGTCATTAGTGTATTTTGACTATCTCGGCCATTCTGAGGCCAATGTCGAGGTCCGTTTTACGAGACGGAGTCCCGAAAAATAAAAGACCCGTAGTGACATGTAAAATTACCAAAATACCCCTGAATTAAAGTACAGTTAAATGAACTCCAAATTTAGTAAACAAATAGTGAAACTTTATTATCTCAAGCATTCCGGACTCAATAGTGGAGTCCGATTTGTGAAAAGAGGTCAAGAAATTTGAGGACCCGTGTAAAGTGCAAAATGACTGTTTTGCCCTTTTTAACCCAGGTGTCCGAATTGAATTCTACGAAAGCCTAAACTTAGTTTCTTTGACGTCCCGGACTCAGTAGTGGAGTCTAAACTAACAAAATAAAAACTTATGAACTAAAGACATAAAAATTTGATAAATAGAATGAATTCAAATGACAATGAACTGAATTACCTGTTATACTTATAGGAACGCAAAAGGGCAAGGAGAAGGTGCTCTGACCTTCAGTATTATCACAGTGATCCTACCATACCTCGAGTGCACTTCTTGAGTTGAGATCGATTTACAGGTACGATATATTGTGCTAAGTAAGAAATAGAATTGAGATTAGGAGTACTTGTTTCGCTGCATTGATTGTTCACATGTTTGTTTGAGTGTTCACATGTTTATGTGCTACGTGCTATCTTGCTGAGTCGTATGATGATTATGGATATACTGCATATGTTAGTGTAGTGTGTGAATAATATACTTTGAAGAACTATTGATATTATGAATTGTGTACTTGAAGGCATGCTTTATGTATGAATGAGATACATCATGACATGACGAGATCAGAGCATATTGGCATAGTGAAATTCTTTGGACATGGCGTGGGTAAGCACTTGGTGCTTTGCATTATGAGGGTGTAGATCCTGTGGTGAAAAACTCAAAATCGGCCAATAGGTACTTGCCAGCCTGACGGGTTCCGGACCGTGAAGCGAGACATACAAGGTACTCATGCCGACGGGGAAGGACCGTATCATGAGACATGGGTGGGCATAGAGTTGCATGGGTGTGTCACGCATACTACTTATATACTGTACATTGTTCATATCCTGTCATCATGATATCGAATGCCATATAGAAATAACTGTACACTTGCACATGCCACGACCTTGGTTTTGTCTCTTGCATTAGCATTATATTGTACCAGCATGTTGAGCTGACCCCTTTAGTGGGGCAATATTTCAGATGATGTCCCAGCAGTACGAGACGTGGAGATGATTTGACTAGGGACTGTGTTAGGCCCAAGGGGCGTTTGTTTTTGATATTGTATAAGGGCATAAGCCCAAGACCTTATTTCATTTTACATGTTGTAAGCAAGTGGACCAGACCTATGTATGTATCAGAACAGTGTACAGAATGTATGAGAATGTTATTATTATCTTTTATTTCTTTATTATTTTATTTTCCTTTGTCTCGTTACTCGCACCTCGGGTTCGCTGGAATTCGGGGCGTGACATTAGGAGAATGGGTATAACGTCAGACTATTATATGTCAGAGGGATCGTCGCACTCGTGCTGGGGCGGCAAGGATAGTGATGATGAGTCTGAGCTGGAGGAGCCATCGAGCGAAGACAGTCGAATGGAAATTACTGAAGGTCATGGCTCAATGAACCCTGCAATATACAAGGCCGCTATAACTGGGGACGTTAATGCACTAGATGATCTAGAAGCCTCTATTCTCGATCAAATAAGCCCCCAAAAGAACACCATCCTTCATATCGCTGCGAGCCGAGGCCATGACCATCTTGTGGAACCCATACTCCGTCGTCGCCAACGCCTTTTCAAACTTAAAAACTCCGCAGGCGATCTTCCAATCCATCTTGCTGCGAGTTCTGGGCATCAATCTACTGTCCAGTCTCTGATCTCGAATGCAATAGAGAAGGATGTTAAAGACGGACTAATGGCAGCCAATAAGGAAGGGAACACGCCGTTACATCTGGCGTTGAAAAATCGTCACAAAGAGGTGGCTAAGTTATTGTTTGATAAGAACAAAGAAGCTTCGTGTTGTCTGAATAAAGAAGACAAGTCGCCCTTGTACATGGCTGTGGAAGCTGGATATCTGCATCTTGTTACTGTTATGATAACTTACTGCTACAGTACTAAAATGAACTACGATAAAATGAGACAAGGAAAGTCAATCGTGCACGCTGCCATCGAAACTAGGAATAAAGGTAACTCATTCCATTCTAATACATGCATTGCATTCGTAACGTTATTCCTTATTCTTGTTTATTAGTTGTTATTTTTTCTGTTATAAAATTCCAATACAGTCATCTTTCATAAAAAAAAATGGAGATTGAAAGAAACGAAAATTTATTTTGAATTTTACTATTTATCAAATTTTTTTTAAAAAATGTTGAGATGGTATGTATTAATTGGGTGCCGTCGTAAAGTTATGAGTTAAATGATAAACTGTAAAACTATCTTCCAATTACCTATGGCCCCGATTGTTTATCACGGATTAGATTATTTAATTTCAAGGACCTTGCAATCTAATGATTATTTAGTAATTCAGATTGTATATTCACAGTTTGAAGAAAAAATTTAGGGAAAGTGATATCACTTTCTCTTGTTTAGATATTGATGAAGAGAAAAAAAAAGGATTAGGAGAGAGTTTAAGTAATTAATATTTCATTTTCATTGAGAGTTTTGGAGAACAAAGAAAAAATTGAAATGAAGAGATAAACAAGATAAAGAAAAGATTTTGAAAGAAAGATGGAGTACTTCTCCAAAATTGAAGAGATTTGGAGAGAAAAAAAAATATTTTAAATGAATTTTTTAAAATATCAAATATATCCTTAAGTGTTTGTTTTAAAAATTATGATTTTTAAAACAAAAAAGATTTAATTGTCAAATAATTTATACATTTTCTTTTCTTTTCTCCTCTATTAACTATTCAAATAAGAAATCATTATTTTCTTCTCATTTCTCTCTTAAATATTCAAAAATGTTGAAAACTAACACTTTCTTTTCTTTTCCATTTTAAATTATCATTTCTTTTCTTTTCTCTTTAAAACTTCCAGGCAAGGGCTAAGTTGTTTTGTCACGCCCCAAATTCCAGCGAACCCGAGGCGTGAGTAACGAGACAAAAAGAAATAAAGAAATAAAATAATAATGAAATGAAAGATAACAATGACATTCTCATACATTCCGTACACAGTTCTAATACATACATAAAGTCTGGTCCGTTGGTTCACAACATTCAAAATGAAATACAGTCTCGGGCTTATGCCCTTACATAATATCACAAGCGCCCATCGGGCCCAATATAATCCTCAATCAGACCATCTCTATATCCCGCACGGCTGGAACATCATCTGAAATGTTTGCCCCACTAAAGGGGTCAGCTCAACATGCTGGTACAATATAATGCTAGTGCAAGAAACAAAACTAAGGTCGTGGCATGTGCGAGTGTACAGTTATTTCTATATGGCATTCTATATCATGATGACAGTATATAGACAGTATACAGTATATGAGCAATATGCATGACACACCCATGCGACTCTATGCCACCCATGTCTCATGATACGGTCATTCTCCGCTGGCATGAGTACCGCCACTTATGTCTCGCTTCACGGTCCGGAATCCGTCAGGCTCGCAAGTACCTAATGGCCGATTTTGGGTTTTTCACCACAGGATCTGCACCCTCATAATGCAAAGCACCAAGTGCTTACCCACGCCATGCCCAAGGAATCACGCCATGCCAATATGCTCTAATCTCATCATGTCATAATACAATCCCAATGATACATTTCAGTCATACATAAAATATGCTTTCAAGTGTACAATTCATTACATCGACAGTTCTTCAAGCAGATAATTCACACACCACGTTAATACATGCGATATACTCATAATCATCATTCAACTAAACAAGATAGCACATAACAAGTAAACATGTGAACACTCCGGCAAACATGTGAACAATTTACACAACAAAGCAAGTATTCCTAATCTCAATCCTATTTCTTACTTAGCACAATATATCGTACCTGGTAATCGATCTCAAACCAGAAAGGTATACTCGTAGTCAAGTGAAACCACCGTAAGAACACTGAAGGTCAAGTCACCTTCTCTTTGCCTTTCCGTGTCCCTAAAATTCATAACATGAAACTCAGTTTAATCGTCACTTGAATTATGCTATTCATCAAATTTTACGTCTTTATCTTATAAGCTTCTACTTTGCTAAATTAAACTCTACTGTTGAATCCGGGACGTTGAAGAAAATAAGTTTAGGCTTTCGTAGAATTCAATTTGGGCATCTGGGTCAAAAAGGGCAAAACAGTCATTTTGCACTTTACACGGGTCTTTACATTTCGTGATCTCTTTTTCACAAATCGGACTCCACGGTTGAGTCCGGAATGTTCGAGACAATAAAATTCTACTATTTGTTTACCTAATTCGGAATTCGTCTGACAGTGTTTCAAGTTAGGGGTATTTTGGTAATTTTACACGTTGCTACGTGTCTTTTATTTTTTGGGACCCCGTCTCGTAAAACGGACCTCACCATTGGTCTCAGAATGGCCGAGATAGTCAAAATACACTAATGACTTGTCCCATTTGGACTCCGGAATTTATTTGAATATTTAATTAATTAAATCAATTAAATTAAATAATTAATTAATTAATTTAATTAATATTTTATTAATATTTTAATCAGGTGGGTCAAAGTGTGATTTCTAATAGTTGGGGGGGTAAATCCGTAATTTCTGAAAGTTCAGGTTGAGGTTCAAATTCCAAAGGTTCAAATTTAAAGGGTTCAAATTCCAAAAGGTTCAAATTAAAACTAGTTTAATTTGTTATTCTAAATCAGGTTATCCAAACAGGGGATAAGGCTAAAACCGGGATAGGATATCCCTGTCTCTATTAAATTTCAAATTTTTGATTTCTTACCCTTGCAACCAAACGGGCCAAGTTCCCTTTTAATTTAAAACAACCACGCGACACGTGGCAGGGGCGGTCCACGCCCGACCCGACCCGGACCCGACCCGACCCGACCCGACCCGGACAGACCCCCCTTCTTCCCCCGATTTTCCGGCGAACCTCCGGTAGGGTTCCGGCGTCTTCTCCGGCGCCGGTGACCGGAATTTCAGAAAAATCAAGTTTTTAAACTTGATTTTTATGGCGTTTTCGAAGCCGCTTTCAATCCCAAACTATTCTAAAACGTTTTTGGAGCATTTTAATATTGTTTTGAAGCTTCCAATCACGGTGAAAACCCAGATTTTTCCCCCACGGCCGTGACCTGCACCTCCATTTTTCTCCCTCATTTCTCAACCGTTTTCTATCATTTTTGTTGCGTTTTAATCCTCACACTATGCCCTACAAGGTTCTATAATTTAAATCAATTGAAATGCTCTAAAATAAATCGAAACAGAAGTGACCCACTTACAAGTTTTCTTGGCCGTTTCTCTCTCTAGCCGTGCCCACTTCCACCTTTCTGGTTCCTCCTCGAGCCTCCTCTCCTCCTTCACGGTCTAGAACTCTCTCTCTCTCTGTTTCTCTCTTCTTTCTCTTTCTTTCCTTCTCTTCTTTTCCACCCGAGACCACTCTCTTTATTTTCTCTCTATATCTCTCTCTCTAAATCCGACCCACTCTCTGGCAACCCCACTGCCACACACAACTCTGCTCACACACTCCATCCCCCACTCCTCATTGAGTGTAACACACTCAATCTACACACACCCACACACACAACCGTACACACACAATCTGTCTTATATATATATATATACATATATATATTCACATATTAATATACTCACTTTGTACACATATACACACACAATTTAAATTTAAATTATATGTGTATATATATATACATACATACATGCATCCATCATAATAATACTAATAATAATAATAATAATAATATTAATAAAATTAATAATAACAACTTGAAAATTTAATTTATAAAAAAAAAAAATTTCAGGTTGTTACATGTTTTCTCCAATCTCACAAAAAGTGGAGAGATATGGAGAGAAACTAAACTTCATTTAATAAATTTTTTAATCACCAAAATACTCTTAAATGAATGGTTTAAAAATTAGATAAGTGTCAAATAAAAAAGGTAAAACTATCAAATAACAATATTTACTTTTCTTTTCTTTTCTCCTTATTATTAAACAAGAAATGATGATTTTTTTTTCCATATCTCTCTTAAACATTCAAAGAGGATGAAGATAAATAATTTCTTTTCTTTTCTCTTCAAAACTCTCAAACATGTCCCATGAATTATATTAAGACCTTAATAAGAGAGGGGATCGAGATTAATAGTCCCTTCACTAATAGTGGAGGTGGTCCAATCCACCCTTATCCTTGGTGGCAAACAAACAGGGCATTGTGATGAGAGATTGAGAAACATTAAACATGAGGGGAGTGAAGGGTATTATGGTATAATTTTTAAAGTAAATTTATTATTTATGAAACGATGATTTTTTTTATTATTTAAATCCATCAAAATCTTGAATTTCATTTTTTTTTTTCAATCCCATTGTTTGTTTTAGAAATTTTAAATTTTTATTTAATTCTTTTTTCTTTTATAATTAGCAGAATTACTTGACAAGATATTGACGGGCATGCCATTACTAATGGATTTAATTGATGAACATGGGAGGAGACCCCTTTCCTATGCAGCATCCATAGGTTACTTTGATGGAGTTTGCTATATATTGAATTCGAAAGAGTTCACTCAGAGCTCATACTTGCAGGATCGTAATGGTTTCTATCCGGTTCACACGGCTTCGAAAAAAGGTCATATCAATATCATTCAAGAATTTCTTCGGCATTATCTAGATTTCGGGGAGTTGCAGGATCGAAAAGGTCAAAATATCCTTCATACTGCTGCTATGAATGGAAAAGCCAATACTGTTCGCTATATGCTGAAAGCGCCAGAGCTTGAGAATCTGATCAATGGAAGAGATAAAAACGGAAACACCGCATTACATTTGGCCACCAAAAAGGTTCATCCCAAGGTAGTCAGTATTTTGTCATGGGACAAGAGAGTTAGCTTAGAGCTACTGAATAATAGAGGCATGACTGCTTTGGATATTGCTGAGGACTACAGAGGTTCAATACCCTCCTTTCAACAGGTATACATTTACAAAATTGTG
This sequence comes from Nyssa sinensis, assembly GCA_008638375.1. Classification (NCBI taxonomy): domain Eukaryota; kingdom Viridiplantae; phylum Streptophyta; class Magnoliopsida; order Cornales; family Nyssaceae; genus Nyssa; species Nyssa sinensis. The sequence continues at coordinate 41,586,406 of CM018047.1, read as the reverse complement.
ATAATTTAGGATTCTTATAGTAGATAGTCAACAACAACAACAAAAAAAAATTGTTTAGAATATCATTAATTATGGATGTGTCTGATTTTAGAATGTTATTAATTATGGCTGTACGTGTCCGATTTTAAAAATCTATTCTGAATTAATTATGAATTCATCCTAACCAAACATTTAAAAAATAAAAAAAAAAATTGTTTTGTGCTTTAAAAAATTATTAAATGCAGTTAATAAGACAAACCAACCACAACCAACATGTGCATATATGGCTCGTGAATTAACCACTCAATGAGACAAAATCTGTCTCCTTATATAATTAATCATTATAACTTAAAATATTTTATTTACACCAAATAACAGTCTTTTATGCTCTACAATTACTTATGAATAATTTTAACTAAACATTCAAAATCTATTTTACAAAGCTATTTTACAAAATTTATTATTCATATTCTATTTTTCGTAAACTGAAATTCTATTTTATATAACATTGAATGAAGCAACACTGAGTACAATCTACTAAAAAAAAAATGGCAAGAAATACGTTCATGTACTAAAATCATGTTCAACTAGTTTTTACCAAACATTCAAGTAATCAATTTTGTCATCTTAATCACTTCTGAAACAAACCACCAAAGTCAACTTTTTTTGAATCAATTTTTGTTTTATAGTCAAACTTAAAAATTTCTCGCGTGCCTTGCAGCGGTTAACGTGGCAAGCCTTGAGATATGCTAATGCTCCACGTTCAAAGACACAACTTTCAAGAGCTCAACTAAAGAGACAAAGTTCAAGGACTCAATCGATCAGACAACCTTCAATGACTCAATCGAACGCACAAAATTCAAGGACTCAATCGAACAGGCGGAGATCAGGGAATCAATCAAGCGTCGAGAATTACAAGGATAGGGTCAACACACTCTTGTTGGTAGCAATACTTGTGGTCACTGTGACCTTTGCTGCGGGTTTCACAATGCCAGGTGAATATAACGGCTCTGACCCAAACAAAGGCCTGGCAACTATGTTTGAAAAGCATACATTCCATATCTTCCTGATCAGCAACACCATAGCTATGTATAGTTCCATGGCTGTTGCTGTTGTCCTCATTTGGGCACAATTGGGAGACGTTAGTTTAATTATTGTTTCCATGAAACTAGCACTGCCGTTGTTAGGAATAGCTCTTACAATGGTCTCTTCAGCATTCATGGCAGGTGTTTATCTTGTGGTTAGCAAACAAACTTGGCTTGCTAATTTCATTTTGATCATCGGGTCACTCTTCCTCCTTGCTGTCATGGTACTGTTTGTTCCACTCTTTTTACCCTCTTCCTTGAACCATCATGTCCTACGCTACATCTTCTATTATCCCTTTTATATTTTGGTATTAGTTACCGAAAGTAATGCCGATGAAAACTCAACCAAATAATTTTCAATCTTCTACATTTTGTCAATCTCTGATTGTTGTGCATGTATGAGGATATCTTCTCATCTTTCGTACCACTACACCCGACTCTAAATCTTCTACCATTCATTTTGTCTTTGTTTTTAATGTTTCTCTGTATTTGGCCTATGCCACCTCCTTCTTGTCGTTAGTTGTGTTGTTGTATTTGTGCTCTCCTGGCTTGTAGTTAATTTGTTGGTTGCTAGTCTAAGTGCCCTGTGCAAACATCCTATGGTGGTCTTATGTATGCTATTTGCCTTGGTTGTGAGATTTGAATTCCTTTGCTTGTCTGTTTTATCCTTGTAATAAAATCTTACTTGAAAGTTGTGATGTTCAAGAGAATAATTTATAATCTCCTGTATGTTGCATTCTTGCAAGTAATGGGAATAAATTTCTATTTTTATTTCTTAAACAAGTATGTAATTAAGCAATGTCTTTCTTCATTGGAACTTTATGACTTGTATGCGAACCTCCCTTGGATTCTATTCGAGCTAGATATTAGTTTATTTTCAAAAGTAATTCTTTCAGTTAGAAAGATGGTTTTCTGTGGTAGAATTGAGGAAATCTAATAGGCGTCTCTTGATGAAATGATGGCACTCGTCCTTTCAGGCTTTATATGAATCATGAATACAACATACATGCATGGACTGTTTCATTTCTTGAATTTGTTCAGATCATAATGTTCAAGAATAGATGATCTATGTTTTATTTTGATGGACAATCCCTTTAGTTTAGTCCAGTCTATGTCAAGGTCCAGTCTATTTTAATGTTTATCCCAATTTAACCTTATCTTTAACAGATCCACATATAGGTGAAGCTATAAATCTAAGAATTTAGACCCAAGGATATAATTTCCTTCCAGGATCTGAAACTATAGCAGTCATCTATCGAATTTATTACAAGATCATGAATACTTTGACCCCTAATATCCAAAATAGAAGTACCTATGGCAAAACGCTTTTAATAGAATCAAATTTATTAACTTCTAATATAGCCCAACCTAGGATGATAGATTGGGAAGAAATTAAATTTCCAGAATCATGGACAATTTCTAATGTTGTTCCTCCCCAACCAGTTGTCCATCAAACAATAGATCACATCATGCAAACATCTGATGGTGATGTTGCAATCAGTTTCCATAGACAACCTAGGCAAATACTACCTAGATTATCCAAAAGTTCATCTTCTAATTATCTGCCAAGAGTGTCGATTCCCTCAACCTCCCGACATTCTTGTTCATCTAGACCATCTGTTTCTTCTTTTAAATTACAGGAAACAGAAGGAGAAAAATATAATGATAATGATTTAGAATCCGTTCCTCCTGAGTCACTACACTTAGAAGGATTAACAATCTCTCCAAATCAAATTCCTCATGGAATTTATCAACAAAATCCTCAACAACCAAGGAGAATGTCTCCAACGGCTAGTGAAATGAATTTTACAATTTCTTAACAATTTTAATGGACTCTGATGAATTTATTGTAGACCGTCCATCAATTAATACCGAATTCCAACAGGAGAAATATGCTCTCTTTAGGAGGTGGTACTTCCAAAAATTTAATCACAAAGAATTATAGGAATTCAAAGAAGAATTCTATAATTATATTCAAAAATATAAAAGAATTATACCTTTTGTACAGTGGTTCTATATGATCCACTTTACAGAAATGGAGCGTGCCATAAGGATAATGGTTTTACATGACCATTTCAAATCATGGCAAACCGGTGAAGGTCAAGTCATTAGATCTGTTCACCCTCCTCCAGAATCTTTAAAACTAGAACAATCAAGTTCTAATTCTTCTAGTGTTGCATTAGAAACCAATGCTTATGTAAACGTTAGCAAAGAAGGAAAATCTTCTTTGTATAATGTTTATAAGCAAAATAATTATACTAATCTACATCTTCAAACTATTGGTCAACAATTAACCAGAGTTAAGGATGCAGTGTCTCAATTAGAAGAATCTCTGACTAATAATGTCCAAAAAGTTTCAATAAAACCAAAAGAAATAGTTCAAGAGGCCAATATTAAACCTCCTATTCCAATAACTGGATTCAAATTATCCAATAAAAATAATGAAGAATTTATAAATGAATTACTTAAAAGATTAAGAGATTTAAATCTTAATACTTTAAATAATAATTCAGATTCTGATAATAATTCAGAAAATTCTAATATGTCTCATGAGGAGATAATTAAAACTCAAGCTTCTTTGCAAGCAATACGAAATGATAACCTTAATAAGATAGGTTATACCAAAAAATCTATGCAAACAGCTGACATTAATAGTCGTCATTATTATCCTAGGCCAACACCTCAGGATTTGCTTTATGAAGAAGATTTTCTTCATTCTCAAAAATCTTTTCATGGAAAAACCATCTATGAATGGAATATAGATGGAAGATCTGAATATCAAATTTTTGAAGTTATACATCAAATCATGATGTACAGCACAGTATGTAAGCAATACAGAAATAGTGACCAAAATATTGCTAAATTTATTACCACTGGCTTTACTGGCATTCTTAAAGGATGGTGGGATAACATTCTCACAGAGAATCAAAGGCAAGAAATAATGTTTGCCAAGAAAATTGTTAAAAATGAACAAACACAGCAACCTGAACAACAGGAAGATGTTGTTTATACTCTTGTGCAATCCATAATCTTACACTTTGTAGGACCATGGGATAGCCAAAGAGAAAGAAGTAGAGAACTTCTCCAAAATCTTCGTTGTCCATAGTTAACCCACTTCCGATGGTACAAAGATGTCTTCTTGGCCAAAGTGGTTCAAAGATTTGATGGTAATAGCGACCATTGGAAATCCAAATTCATTGATGGTCTTCCCAAATTATTTGCGGAAAAAGTTCGCAAAACGTTAAGAGATGCTAATGGTGGCATCTCTATTCCATACAATAATTATACTTATGGACAATTAATTACTATTATTGTCCAAGAAGGATTAGCATATTGCAATGATTTGAAAATGTAATGTGCTAATAAAAGAATAACTAGCAAAAAAGAAATAGGTGAATTTTGTGATCAATTTGCTTATCATACAGATATAAAATTCCCTAAGTCCAATAGACATCCAAAATCTAATAAGAAATCTCATAGAAATTATAGAAGACATAAAACCTCCAAAACAAAGGAAGAATCATCTTCCACCTCAAAACCTTCAAGAAAGAAAAGAAGGAAAACATCTAAAAAAGATAATAGATGTTATAAATGTGACAAAATTGGCCACTATGCAAATAAATGTAAAACAAAGAAGAAAATAGAAAATCTTCAAATTGATGATCAATTGAAAGATCAACTTTTTAAAATATTTCTAAAATCTAAATATTCAGATACTGAATCATCTAGTGCTTCTAGTAATTCTTCTACAACACAATCTGAAATAGATGTAATAGAAACATCTGACTCTGAAATTGAACAAGAACAACCTCAATTTTGCTCTTGTTCTACATTACAATCTAATAATAATTATTGGAAAGCAATTATTGAAATGAATGGCTTAAGTATAAATACTTTAACAAACCATCAACAATAATTATTAGATTTATCAGATCAAATTCAAGATCCAGAAATCAAGAAAAAATTAATTGAAGCATGTATCACATCTTCCTCTGCTTCATCTGAAGAAACTTCAATTCCTTTAAATTCAATAGAAGGATATAATTTAAGAGAAGTCTTTAAAAGACTTGAGACTCCTACTATCACAAGAACATCTTCCATATCTGATTTAAGAATGGAAGTAAATACTCTTAAAACTGAAATTACTCAGTTAAAAAATCTTCAAAAACACACTAATCATGAAGTCATACAACTTCAACAAAGAATTACTATGTTAGAAAATACTAAACAACCAATAATTCAGGAACCTCCTCCAAATCCTGAATATTTAAATAATATAAATCAAATAACATTTCAAAAATGGTATGTGTTAATCACATTGGTAATAAACCAAGAATATACCATATCAAATGCCATTGCACTAATTGATAGTGGTGCTGATATGAATTGTATTCAAGAAGGATTGGTTCCTACCCAATACTTTGAGAAAACAACTCAATCACTCACCAGTGCAAATGGATCTAAAATGATTATTAAATATAAATGTGACAATGTTTATATTTGTAAGGAAGGAATATGTCTTCCATCAACATTTCTATTAATTAGAAATTTATCCCAACAAATTATTTTAGGAACTCCATTCCTAATGGCAATAATGCCAATTATGAAAATTGACTCCACAGGAATTTATGCCAATATTGAAGGGCATCCTGTTACTTTTCAGTTCATAATAAAACCACAAACTAAAACAATACATGATATTGAAAATAATATCAATATGAAAATATCCCAAATTAATTTTCTTCAAAACGAAATTAAAATACTTTCTCTAGAAGATCAATTACAATCTTTTCAAATCAAAGAAAAGATACAACAACTTCATCACCAATTTGTTGTTGAAATCTGCAGTGACATCCCAAATGCTTTTTGGGAAAGAAAACAACATATTGTTTCTTTATCCTATGAATCTAATTTCCAGAAAAAATATATTCCTACTAAAGCCAGACTCAGTCAAATGAAAAAAGACTATTTAGAATTATGCAAGAAAGAAATTCAAGAATTATTGGATAAAAAGCTAATCGAAAAAGCTCATCTCCATGGAGCTGCACAGCTTTTTATGTCAATAAAAATGCTGAAAAAGAAAGAGGAAGACCTAGGTTAGTAATAAACTACAAACCTCTTAATGATTGTTTAAAATGGATCAGATATCCAATTCCTAACAAAAAGGATTTATTGGATAGATTACATGCAGCCATAATTTTTTCAAAATTTGATCTCAAGTCAGGTTATTGGCAAATCCAAATTAAAGATGAAGACAGATATAAAACTGCCTTCACAGTCCCATTTGGTCATTACGAGTGGAATGTAATGCCATTTGGTCTGAAAAATGCTCATTCTGAATTTCAAAATATTATGAATGAAATATTCATTCCTTATTCTAATTTTTCTATTGTTTATATTGATGACATTCTCATTTTTTCTTCCTCAATAGATCAACATTTTAAACACCTTAATATTTTTAAAGATGTTATAAAAAGAAATGGTTTAGTAATTTCTGCTCCAAAAATGAAATTATTCCAAACCACTGTTAGATTTTTAGGGCATAATATCCATCAAGGAAAAATAGTCCCTATTGATAGAAGTATAGAATTTGTTTCTAAATTTCCTGATGAAATTAAAGATAAAACTCAATTACAAAGATTTTTAGGCAGTCTCAACTACATTTCAGACTATTATCCTAATTTAGCCTAGGATGCAACCATCTTATATTCCAGACTAAGGAAAAATCCTAGTCCTTGGACCACAGCTCATACTCAAGCTGTTAGGAAAATCAAATTAAAAGCCAAACAATTACCCTGTTTAGCTTTGGCCAATCCCCAATGGTCTAAAATCGTTGAAACTGATGCTTCTAATCTAGGTTATGGTGGCATTTTGAAGCAATCCAATCCTACTACAGGAAAGGAAGAATTAATTAGATTTACTTCAGGCATTTGGAAAAATGCTCAAATCAATTATTCTACCATTAAGAAAGAAATTCTTTCTATTGTCAAATGTATTTTGAAATTTCAAGATGATTTACTTAATCAACAAATTTTATTACGCATTGACTGCAGTGCGGCTAAACAGGTCCTTAAAAAAGATGTGAAAAATTTATCCTCCCGACAAATCTTTGCGGGGTGGCAGGCTGAATTATTTGCTTTTGATTTTAATATTGAATATATTCGAGGAGAAAATAATTCTCTCCCTGACTTTTTAACCCGTGAATTTTTGCAGGGTCATGCACCGGCCATCTAATAGAGGCCGAGGACGTGGCAAGGCAACTCTTGGCAGAGGAATAACCTCTGATCCAGCCGAATGGCCATCTGTCCAACATCTACAGGACCTAATAAAAGGTTCCTCATCAGGATCTTCGTCAGCTTCTAATAAAGATGCTCAAAAATCTAATAAAGACGCCCTTCAATTAGAAGGCCCTCCTTTTATTGAAAATCAGGTAATAGAACCTGTAATTACCCTTGAATCAGAGGATCAACAATGGAAGCAGGACCCTTGGTATTTAAAGGATCATTATTTGGGAAATTAAGGTTATCTTGCACTTGATAACAAATATCGTTATTTGCAAGAAGCCATTCTTAAAGAAACTGGCTCAGTGGAAATACACCACTATTATCTAGACAATAATAAAAAACCAGATACTCCCATTGCTTATAGCAAATGTCACATTATGAAAATCATCAGGCCAAATGAATGGGGTTTGGATCCAAATATATCAAGGCAATTATCCTTGAGAAGCAATACTCATAATTTTAATTATTGGGATTACTAGCATGCTTGGAATGAGACTTTTTATTATCAAAATCCCAAGCACAAGCATACTTAGTTTTTCCATTTTAATAAGAAATTAACTGAGCAAATATTGCCCAATTGGATTTTTCAATGGTGGGACATATTTAGTCCTTCTCTGGATATTCTTCCAGAATCCATAGAGGTAAAATATTTACCATGGTTACAATTCCATCCTAAATCACAGGATATCCAGAAATATTCTGGACAAGCTTCATTTTATTATTTTGCAGAATTCAGTATTCCATGGATCTGGCGATGGAATATTGAATATGTTATTAATAGCTTGAAAATTTCAATTTTAGCTAGAACATTCCATACTAGATGGTGGCAAGCCTATCCTGTTGATGATAAGGCTAAAGAAATCCAATTTTGTATTGAGGATTATGCAAAAGCCTCAAAGAAGCTAGCAATTACGTCAGCCCCAACACCAAATCCATTTGATGCTTTAAAAGCTACAATCAAGCAGCAATTTCCTATGCTTGACGAAAAAGAATTAATGATTAAATGCATGGAAGCAATGAAGGAACAAATCTTCTCCACTTTCACTACCACCGACCTTTTAGATGATATGTCCATGACATCTGACACTAGTAGAGATCATAAACAAAACCAATTCACATGTCTAGCTAAAGAATCTCAAGACCCAACTGATGATGAGCCTACTTTTGGAGACATATGGGACACTATGATTCAGCTGGCATCTAATAAAGCAGAATCCTCCAAAACAGATAAAGGAAAAGAACAGATCCAATAATTCAAACCACTATTGAAGATAAGGAGGAATAAAGTCACTCCACTAAGCTTTAATAATGCTTGCATAGGTCATCTCTCAAGGTTGCTTGTAAACAAGCATTCATACCTAATAAGGTTAAGGGTTTGAAAGCAATTTGGACTAACCCTATATATACGAATTTATATTTGGGTATATGTCTGATTAGATCTTGAGGATCTAATAAATTAAGACACTCTTCACAACTGTCCAGACTAATTGTCTGCTCCATGGTTTTGATTGCCATGCTGCTAGAAAAATTGAACATACCTACACGGTATATAGTTTCAAGTTTAACCTGAGGTATAACCCATCGATTCAATTGGTCTTGGTTATTACTGAACTCTATTAGTTCACTATTTTTAACACATTCTTCCTTATTTAGGAAGCGTCTAAACATCAAAATGATAATAAACTGAAATGTAATTATATGTTGAGTATGTGATTTTCCTAGACTTATAATATATAAGATATTATCATTCTCAGTATGTTATGCCAGTATCTCTTTGCATAGGCCTGGATATAATTCTTTAACACGTCTATCAACGATTTACATGGCGACAACATCCCATACCTTGCCTCATATCCCGGGCCAATGGGAAAATCAAGCCATATGCGACTTTTGGACGTCCCATTAAAGAATTATAACCAGATGATTATGGTTAGAAGTTTTTGATGTGGAGGATCCATAGAATGGCAACCACAGAGCATACGTTTCTAACATAAGATTTGAGAATCATAATAACATTATATATTATGAGTATAAGAAAATACACATAATTCACGTATAATCACATTCACAACAATTTAAGCTGTCATACTGGCTCTGATACCAATAATATAAAACACAGGAAAATAATCACATTAAAACACAGGATATAGTGCAGCAAGCCAAAAGATTATAACAAAAGATTATGATGCCTTGAAATTAAAAATACAGGAAATTTTACAAGAGAGTGTTTGATGGAGATAGAGAGGAGAGGGGAAACTTAGACGTGCCTCTACAAGGGTGAGGACCTCCCTTTTATAAACAAGCACCTATGCTATTACAGGCAACCGGTTATTCCGGTAAACAGAACTCTGACATAAGAGATGACCTATGCAAGCATTATTAAAGCTTAGTGGAGTGACTTTATTCCTCCTTATCGCTACTTCGATTGATCTCTCTAGAAGGACAAAAATATCTCAGTAAAGTCAATCAAGCACCTTCATGGTTGTTTCTCTTGCCAAACTATGAAAGGGGAAATGTATTTTCATTTTTGATAATAGTTTTAATCTCCATAACTAAATCATATAATAAAAATAAAAATTGACGATCTCAAGGTTACAGGAGTCGCAAAAGTATTTTCACGTTCACGAAAATAAAGTTGTATAGAATCGCAAAAGTATTTTCACGTTCACGAAAATAAAGTTGTATAGAATCAACTCTTATAATTAATAGAGTTGAGAAATAAAAAAATTTATTATTTATTAAGTTTTAATTTTCTTTTATTAATAAAAAATTGGTTTATTTATGTATATTAATTTTGACACAAAAAGAAATCTTATATGTAATTTTTCAATAATATTTATAATATATATATATATATATATATATAATATTCAACTTTAAGTCATAAAAAAAATTCTAATACCCGTTTAAATTAAAAAAGTTATGTTTCATATGCTTATTTGTGTATAAATTTTCTCACTATAATTATTTTATATCTTTAATAATAAATATTATAAAATTTTATCTCACTATAATTATTTTTGTTAAAGACACAATGTCTCAATCTCAACCAAAATGTTATAATTGGAATTACTTTTTTTATTTTTATTATTATTATATGGAGCTCGCCTAATAATTAAGTTAATATGTTTTTTTTTTTTTAAATTTTATCTGAAAATTGGACTCATTTCATAACCTTGTTGTTTTTGGTATTTTTTATTTTTCAATTTTTTTTAAAATTCAAAACAAAAATATATTTGATTGCTCGTTTTTGTTTTTGTTTTTGTTTTTTTTTTTTAAAAATTTTTTCTCAGCCTCAGCCTCAGCCTCAGTCCTAGCCCCACCCCATCCCCATAGCCTGCGTTTCTATTAATTATACAACCTGGCTTTCCTTATCCACTGAAACTCTTTAACCGTTGTAATAATTTCATTTTGCATGTGGACATCCTATTCAGATCAGCATTGTTTTTTACAGGGCCAAACCTACATGAGATAAAATATTTTAATTTCTTATTCTTTTCATCTTGTTTTTTTACTAATTATTACAACAGCAGCAGCACTTAATCAATGTCTTTTGAGAATTCAACTTTTTCGTGTTAATTTTGACACTTTGACAAGTTAAGCCTACATTTCAGGTACACGAAACATCAAATCCACGTACAAGTATATACAAATATGAAGTCATAATTTAATAAAAAGCATATCAGACATGGAGAGTTGGAATTTACCAGGTAACTGCTAGCCAATTTGTTGGAAGAAGACATGCATGAGAGCTTGAAGCTTGTCTTTTCAAGCAGCACGAAACTTTGATTGATCTCTCTAGAAGGACAAAAATTTCTTAGTAAAGTCAATCAAGCACCTTTGTTTCTCTTGCCAAACTATGAAAGGGGAAGGGTATTTTCATTTTTGGTAATAGTTTTAATCTCCATAATCTTATAATAAAAATAAAAATTGATAATCTCGAGGTTGCGAGACTGCAAAAGTATTCTCAAGCTCATGCAAATAAAGTTGTATACCATCAACCTTATAATTAATAGAGTTGAGAAATAAAAAAAAATTATTATTTATTAAGTTTTAATTTTCTTTTATTAATGAAAAATCGGTTTATTTATGTATATTAATTTTGACACAAAAAGAAATCTTATATGTAATATTTTAATGATATTTTATAAAAAGAAATAGATATAATATTCAACTTAAGATATAAAAAAAACTCTAATATCCGTTTAAACTAAAGATTTTATGTTTCTTATGCTTATTTGTGTTATAAATTTTCTCACTATAATTATTTTATCTCTTTAATAATAAATATTATAAATTTTTTTTAAAAAAATTATTAATTATTAAATAATAAAATTATTAATTATCTAGTATAGAACTTAGTGATTCCTTAAGTTGACAAGAAGCAATTTATAATGAATAATGCTTAACTTTTAATTAGATAAGATAAACTGTGTGTTAATTTGTGTTAATTTTGTGTTTTGTTTGGGATAAGTTAATTTAATTAGTTGATGTTGGTTGTGTGTGCGAAGGACAATCACCAATGTTAGAAAGCAATAAAGAAGAAGTCAATACTGAGTCTTTTATTAAGTTGCTACGAAACTTCTATTAAGGAATTTATGGTATAATAGAATAATAGAAATATTGACTTCTTAAGTCCAACTAGCCGTGATGGCTTCATTAAGCCTAACAGCAACGTCATGCCATGAAGCCTTGTAACTGTTGACCCATAAAGTATGAATTATTACTTATTTAAATGGGTTGGAAGCCTCGGCCCATAAATATCCAATGATCAAACGAATAAAGAGCTTTTCGGATAAATATTTACATGTGAATTAGGATGAAATTTAAGGTTTTTTTTTTTTTTTTAATTTCAAAAGTTGCTCATTACTTTGTTACTAAAAATACCCTCTTTAAAAAATGCGGAAGACTCTTTCTTGTTTCGTCAGCATTTACAAAAATGCTGAAATGTTTCTCAATTTTTTTTTCAAATTTCAAAATTTAATATCTTACAAAATAAAAATCCATTTTAAATAAATTGAACACTCGGTTTAGGGAGATGGTTACTGTAATTTTGTTGGTGGAGATCTAGCTATTTGAATGGCCAAATGAGGTTTGTGATGCATGATTTGAAAAAAGAAATCCATTATAAGTCTCAATTTTTTGTTTTTAGGACAAATTTTGGTGTTTTGGTCGCATTTCTTACCATCCGTTTAAGCTGATGTTGTATGCTTTTGGAAGTTATACTGAAGATGATATGGAAGAGTAAATTACCTATTATACTGAAGATGATATGGAAGAGTAAATTACCTATATTTATCTTCTTTACAACCTACTATCATAAGGATCCTGTGAATAGTTCCTAATAAATGTTGTCATCAATGATTTGTTGATCAAAAGGTATGTGGCTAGTGCTCAAGAACTTCTTTACTTGCAAGAAGTCAGGAGTTTTTAATTCCTTAGGGCGAATAGGTTTAAGGGGGTAGAAATTTCAGTATATATTGGGTGAACGAAAAATATGATAAAAGAGTAAAACTTTTTCTGATTGTAAATAACTTTGTATATATAATGTATCCAGAAGGGGGAAAGAAAATTTTATATATCCTCATTTTATATGTCCTCAATGTTAAAATATGTCTCACATGAAAAGGTAGTATGGACATTATTTGAACTTAATGAATTTAGGTAGTTATTGGCTTTGGAAGAGATACGCATGGTTGCTTAATTAGTGAGATATAATTGGAGAAGTGTATTTCTTATATACCTACTTTTATGGGGAGTAGGATAAGAGTTGATTTTAAGTAAGAATTATCCTCTCTCTATCTATTTATTTTTAACCAGATTTTCCCATAACATTCTAGAGTAGAAAAAGAAAGGGGTCAAGTGAGATAACTAATTTTTACAAGCCATTTTTAAGAAGGAGATCTCATTATGGCTAATTCTGGTATGTTTCATGAAATATTTATTTCTGCATAAAATTATGATTATGTGATTTTCATGATAGTTGAAGATTCTTTATTTTTATAAATTAAATTTTACATGTAGTATCAGAGCATGATTGAGACTATTATAATTTTTTTTTTAATATAGAGATCGATTTCATTAATATATTTCGATCTCGTAATTATTTTTGTGCAATGTTTCCGAAGCACTGATTCATTAATCATGGTTGAAATCTGTGTTGGAAAAGATGAATCAAATATCATTCGTTATCTACGTTGTACTTCAATTTACACAGGGGAAGTTCACGTGGGTTTTTTACTATAAACATCAGCTGTGGGAATTATATCAGCAGGAAGTTGTTGATCTAAAATTTTTCTCTTCAAATAATGAATCACGATTTCTGTCTGTGGGACCAAAAAAAAGAAAAAAATTATGCCCAAAAGGTATATTCAAACTTGAAGAAGGCTGTAAAGATCCAAATTTTTGGGAATAATATATATATATATATATATATATTTTATTATTTTTTTTTGTTTTATTTTTTTTTTTGTTATGCTATATTGATTTAATTATTTAATTGTTTAATTATTAATGAAATGTGTGTGAAATGGTGTGTAGTACATGTATATATATATGGGTATATGTGTATACGTATAATATGGTGTATTATGTATAGATATATATATATATACATGAAATTATATGTATATATATATATATGTATGCATCAGATTTTGAACAGTAGTGTGTGCAGTGTGTGTGTCAGTTTGTGTGCAAGTGGGAAGTGCTGCCGTGTGTGTGTGTTGTATATATATATATATATGTATGTATATTAAGAGAAAACCAACAATGTAAGCTAAGCATTAAATGTAAAGCTGCATTGCTGCATGGGACAGGAGGTAAGGTCAAGAAAAAGGGGCTGTGAGTCAGGAAAGGTAGAGAGAGAAAGAAGAGAGAGAGAGAGAGACCGGTTGTGTGTGTGTTTCATATATGTATAGGTACGTTGAGTTGTTTGAGAGAGAACAGAAAAGAGAGGACCAAAGGGAGAAGCTGTGAGGAGTTTAGAAGACCTAAGAGTGAAGAATAGAGGTGAGAAGCCAAGAGGAGAGGGAGAAAATCGGAGAAAAGGTAAGCTTTACTTAGTTTCTGTTTTAACCTTTAAAAGCATGATAGCTTGGTTTGATTTATAAGGTTCTGTAAAGAATGAAACCAGAAATCTAATGCAAAAAGAATAATTAAAAATGATGAAAAACTGGGTGAGTAAAGTGGAGTTGCAGGTTAGGGAGAGAGAATCGGAGCTCCATGATTTTATGTCTTAAAACCGAATCAAGCTATGGGGATTTAACCCCCTCGAGTGCAGAAAAATTTTAAGAAAAGAATGGCATCAAAACAGTGATGAAATGGCTAGGAAAAAGGACTCACCTGAAAATTGCATGCGTGGCCGGAGCTACGGTTTTCCCTTGTTTCGTGAAGATGGGGTGAACCATTTTAAAGACCAAGCTTCAATATGAGTTCCTTGTGAAAAACCGAAGAGGGCCACATTTAAAAAGGGTAGAAAACTCACTGGAAAAAGCTGACAGTCGCCGGAGATGGCGACGGAACCCTAGGGTTTTCTCCACCGGAAAACCGAAGAAGACGAAGGGGGATTGGGCCTTTTTTTTTTGAAAACCGTTGGGCCTCTTCTCCTTTTAAATCGGTGTGGGCTTGTTGGTTTTTAAAAGGAGTTGGGCCATTTGGGTTTTGGGCCTGGTTTATTTTAAGGGTCCTTGGGCCTATTTTGGTTTTAAAATATTGGGTCTGTTTCATTTTTAAATAGTTGGGCCCTTTTAAAAATTAGATAAATATCAAATAAAAAAGGTAAAACTATCAAATAACAATATTTACTTTTCTTTTCTTTTCTCCTTATTATTCAAATAAGAAATAATGATTTTTTTTTTTTTCCATATCTCTCTTAAACATTCAAACAGGATGAAGATAAATAATTTCTTTTCTTTTCTCTTTTATTTTAAATTTTCCTTTTCTTTTCTCTCCAAAACTCTCAAACATGTCCCATGAATTATATTAAGACCTTAATAAGAGAGGGGATCGGGATTAATAGTCCCTTCACTAATAGTGGAGGTGGATCCAATCCACCCTTATCCTTGGTGGCAAACAAACAGGGCATTGTGATGAGAGATTGAGAAACATTAAAAATGAGGTGAGTGAAGGGTATTATCGTACAATTTTTAAAGTAAATTTATTATTTATGAATCACGATGATTTTTTTTATTATTTAAATCCATCAAAATTTTGAATTTCATTTTTTTTTTCAATCCCATTGTTTTGTTTTAGAACTTTTAAATTTTTATTTAATTCTTTTTATTCTTTTATAATTAGCAGAATTACTTGAAAAAATATTGAGCCGCAAGCCATCACTAATGGATTCAATTGACGAACATGGGAGGAGACCCCTTTCCTATGCAGCATCCATAGGTTACTTTGATGGAGTTTGCTATATATTGAATTCGAAAGAGTTCACTCAGAACTCATACATGCGGGATCGTAATGGTTTCTATCCGGTTCACACGGCTTCGGAAAAAGGTCATATCAATATCATTCAAGAATTTCTTGGGCATTATCCAGATTTAAGGGAGTTGCAGGATTGAAAAGGTCAAAATATCCTTCATACTGCTGCTAAGAATGGAAAAGCCAATACTATTCGCTATATGCTGAAAGTGCCCGAGCTAGAGAATCTGATCAATGAAAGAGATAAAAACGGAAACACCGCATTACATTTGGCCACCAAAAAAGTTCATCCCAAGGTAGTCAGTATTTTGACATGGGACAACAGAGTTAGCTTAGAGCTATTGAATAATAAAGGCATGACTGCTTTGGATATTGCTGAGGACTACAGAGGTTCGATTCCCTCCTTTCAACAGGTATACATTTACAAAATTGTGATAATTTACGATTCTTATAGTAGACAGTTGACAGACAACAACAAAAAAAAAAAATAAAAATCTTTAGACTATCATTAATTATGGATGTGTCTGATTTTAGAATATTATTAATTATGGCTGTTTCCCATTTTAAAAATTTATTTTGAATTAATTATGGATTCATTCTAACCAAACATTTAACAAATCAAAAATAACCCATTACTTTATGTTTTATTTACAAAGCATGCACAATGTGCATATATGGCTCGTGAATAACCACTCTGAATGAGACAAAATCTCTCTCCTTATATAATTAATCATTATAACTTATACTAAAATATTTTATTAACACCAAATAATAGCTTGTGTATTTATTTATTAAATTTTATTAACTTAAATTTACGACAATCTGTTAAATAATATTTAATACTATTTAATAATATAAAGAGTAAAATAGTCTTTCATGCTCTACAATTACTTATAAATAATTTTAACTAAACATTCAAAATCTATTTTACAGAATTTATTATTCATGCTCTACTATTTTTCGTAAACTGAAATTCTATTTTATAGAACATTGAATGAAACAACACTGAGTAGAATCTAATAAAAAAAAATGGCAAGAAATACGTTCAAATAGTTTTTACCAACAATTCAAGTAATCAATCTTGTCATCTTAATCACTTCTGAAACAAACCACTAAAGTCAACTTTTGTTTTATCAATTTTAGCAGAATTAATTTCCAAACAGCTACTTACAATTTTTGTTTTATAGTTAAACTTAAAAATTTCTCACGTGCCTCGCAGCGGTTAACGTGGCAAGCCTTGAGATATGCTAATGTTCCACGTTCGAAGACACAACTTTCAAGAGCTCAACTAAAGAAACAAAGTTCAAGGACTCAATCGATGAGACAACGTTCAATGACTCAATCGAACACGCAAAATTCAAGGACTCAATCGAACAGGCAGAGATCAAGGAATCAATCAAGCGTCGAGAATTACAAGGATAGGGTCAACACACTCTTGTTGGTGTCAATGCTTGTGGTCACTGTGACCTTTGCTGCAGGTTTCACAATGCCAGGTGGATATAACGGCTCTGGCCCAAACGAAGGCCTGGCAACTATGTTTGAAAAGCATACATTCCACGTCTTCCTGATCAGCAACACCATAGCTATGTATAGTTCCATGGCTGTTGCTGTTGTCCTCATTTGGGCACAATTGGGAGACGTTAGTTTAATTATTGTTTCCATGAAACTAGCACTGCCGTTGTTAGGAATAGCTCTTACAATGGTCTCTTCAGCATTCATGGCAGGTGTTTATCTTGTGGTTAGCAAACAAATTTGGCTTGCTAATTTCATTTTGAT
This sequence comes from Nyssa sinensis, assembly GCA_008638375.1. Taxonomy (NCBI): domain Eukaryota; kingdom Viridiplantae; phylum Streptophyta; class Magnoliopsida; order Cornales; family Nyssaceae; genus Nyssa; species Nyssa sinensis. The sequence goes on along the minus strand of CM018047.1, from coordinate 41,568,855 downwards.
CATCGGGTCACTCTTCCTCCTCGCTGTCATGGTTCTGTTTGCTCCACTCTTTTTACCCTCTTCCTTGAACCATCATGTCCTACGCTACATCTTCTATTATCCCTTTTATATTTTGGTATTAGTTACCGAAAGTAATGCTGATGAAAACTCAACCAAATAATTTTCAATCTTCTGCATGTTGTCAATCTCTGATTGTTGTGCATGTATGAGGATATCTTCTCATCTTTCGTACCACCACACCTAACTATAAATCTTCTACCATTCATTTTGTCTTTGTTGTTAATGTTTCTTTGTATTTGGCCTATGCCACCTTCTTGTTGTCGTTAGTTGTGTTGTTGTATTTGTGCTCTCCAGGCTTGTAATTAATTTGTTGGTTGCTAGTCTAAGTGCTCTGTGCAAACATCCTATGGTGGTGTAATGTATGCTATTCTCCTTGGTTGTGAGATTTGCATTCCTTTGCTTGTCTGTTTTATCCTTGTAATAAAATTTTACTTGAAAGTTGTGATGTTCAAGAGAATAATTTATAATCTTCTGTATGTTGTATTCTTGCAAGTAATGGGAATAAACTTCTGGTTTTATTTCTTAAACAAGTATGTAATTAAGCAATGTCTTTCTTCATTGGAACTTTATGACTTGTATGCGAACCTCTCTTGGATTCTATTCGAGCTAGATATTAGTTTATTTTCAAATTAGTAATTCTTTCAGTTAGAAAGATGTGTCTCTTGATGAAATGATGGCATGCGTCCTTTCAGGCTTCATATGAATCATGAATACAACATGCATGCATGGACTGTTTCATTTCTTGAATTTGTTCAGATCATAATGTTCAAGAATAGATGATCTATGTTTTATTTGGATGGACAATCCCTTTAGTGAAATCCATATTGAGGCCACCTGACCTGAGTTCACATTCAATTTAGTATAAAATGGCCAATGACCTGTGTAGGTGAGGAAAAGGGAAAAAGAAATTAATCCATCAAATCCGCACTTCTTCTATTCTAACATGAAAACCATAGAATTATTATATGGTGCAGTTGGATGTATAGATAATCTTTTAACTACAAAATGTTAAAACCAATATATATATATATATATATATATATATATATAAAACAGTTTAAGAAAACAGAATCTATTATATATAAATTGACAGAAAATAATCAAAAACTTTTAGAAAAGGAAAAACAGAAACTGGTTTACAGTATGATAATAGAATCAAAGCATCATGTTTTTCCTAAGCAGAATCGAAAATAGAAAACCAAAACAAAATTACAGTATGATGATACAGTAATGGAAACAATACAGAGACACTTAAAGAAACTAGATTAGATCAAGGCTAGTGATTGTCACTATATCCTTAAGACAAATTTCATCCTCGCAATGGAGCTCACGATCTTGGATGTTTGCCTCCTAGGATACAATGATCTAACTATCACAGAAGCAGCACTTCAATCTGTGAGTCTATCGAACCAACAATGGTTTACTCTTTCTCAATTAACACAAACACTGAATGCAGAAAACTTGTGAAAAACAAATACATGAATGTGAGTGTATTTATAGACCTCTTTATGACTGTTTGGTACAGTCATGAAAGTCTAGTTGTGTCTATTCATGGTAAACAGACACAGTCACACCCATGAACAAGATGACTGTTCAATCAAAATTCAAACCAACGTAATCGTAAAACGACATCGTTTTAGGTTTAAACCAAAACAAAAAAAAAAGTACTCGAAGGACAGTGACATTTTTCGTTTTAATTAATCTGGTAACTAAACAGTATCGTTTTGATTTGTATTTAACAGTAACAAAATGACAGTGTTTAATGAAAAATTATTTAAATTAATTTTCTCAAAAAATATATATATACAACAAGCCAAGCCTAAGCCCGAACCCAGCCCAGCCCAGTTCGTTACTGGGCGAGGCCCTGCGCGCGTGTGTGGTGAACCAAACATGTGCTAGGTCCTCCCCCTTTCACAAAACATGGGTTTCCCTTGGGGCCCAAATCCTCCTCCAGGTTATGTGTATATATTCTCTTTAAAAGCCTTGCACCCATCCTATGTGGGACACAAGCTTTTTGCACAAGCTTCTAGCTTTTGTTACCATTTCCAAGTGGTGATGTTTTGAGGCAATTTCTCATTCACTCCTTAATGGTTTTGAGCAACCCAATGTATAATCTTAATCTCCTCATGGAGGAGAACACATTCCCATGTGGACCCACTAAAATTAATTTGTGGTACTCATTTTACTTTTAGCTCAAAGATAGCTAATTATAATGGTCAAAAACCCATTTTTCAACAATCCCCTACACGAATGAAATTGACTGAAAGTAATGCAAATGACATGCAGACACTAAGAGAAAGTTTAGTTAAATTTTTTTTTGCATAGAGGAAGGTAGCTTGTGGCCTTGAACCTTCCCTTGTGAAATGCTATCAGGATTACTAATTGATCAGTGAACATGATGTCTTGAATTGTTCAATCTTTTGTGTAAACCAAGACAACAGTATTCACACAAAATCTTTGCTGACACAGTTGGTTCTCATGATTGTGTTCATTTTGGCCCTGAATAATTCCTGGCTTCATGAGTGCTCCTAGAGAATTTAGCATTTATCATTCTTATAGAACCGGCCCAGTTCACACTCACATAGGTGATTTCTTATTAAGAGTATCCTGTTATACCCCACTTGTATATGAACAAGGTGTAAGAATTATTAGAAGCTTAGCTTATCCTTTTCAATGCTACAGTCATCACTATTCTTATCATAGGAATGGATAGAAGATTTTATCTCCATAAAGATCTTTAATGAGTCTCGCATAATTTGGTTGTCCCTTTGAACCTAGATTTTGGGATCTCTAGTCAACTAGGTTGGGTTGCCATTATAGCAACTCTTAGTGTATAGGCTTTAAGCCCATTCCCCTCGATGATTTATTCACTTGCTCTTTGGTAAAACCTTTGGTTAATGGATCTACAATGTTATCTTTTAACCTTATGTATTCAATGGTCATTATACCATTAGAGAGAAGTTGTTTCACGGTATTATGTCTTTAACGAATATGTCGAAACTTACCGTTATACATATGACTCTGTGCCCTACCAATCGCTAATTGACTATCACAATAAATGTAGATAGCGAGCACAGGTTTTGGTCACATTGGAATATCTTCTAAGAAATGACGAAGCCACTTCGTTTCTTCACCAGCTTTATTAAGTGCAATAAACTCAGATCCCATCATGGATCTGGCAATGCATGTTTGTTTAGAAGATTTCTATGATACCGCTCCACTACCAAGTGTAAACAAATAACTACTTGTGGATTTTGAGTCTTTGGTATCGGATATCCAATTCGTATCACAATATCCTTTAAGTACTACTGGATTGTAACACCCCAACCCGATTAGTAGAAATTAAGTCACTAATTAAATATTAGGGACTTAAGAAAATTTGATCAAGATGATGGAGGCTAAAATAAATTAAATATAGGGTGAATAAGAATGGTACGTGAAGGAAATTAAAACGACAATGCTTCAACTAACGCAATCGACACATGAAAGGCATGAACAAAATTATAAGTCTTCAATTTATTAAATCAATACATGAATAAGCAAATATAAAAATCCAAATTAGCAAACTACGGAGACCACAAAAGAATAAAAATCGATGCAAGGCCTTTAACATCGAAGCTAACCCAAATAGGAAACGACCAGAAGAAACTGCTTCGTAAAAAAAGCAATAGAAAAGAAATTATGAGGGAAAAATCCAAAACAATAAACCGTGCGTGCCAAACGGGGCATAAGCATAAAATGGGATAAAATGACCAAAAGTGAGGCCAAGGGGTTTTGAACATTTGACCAAGCGAGACCAAGATTTAAACACCCAAAAAATAACCAAGTGGGTTGTCAACACTTTTGTGCTTAAATATACAACTTATATGTATATATACACATCAAAATAAAGCCTCACCTCCCAAATTGGCCAATAGCCATTCATGTAACTAAAACAATTATATATAAAATAAGATATATATATATATATATATATATATATATATATATATATGAGTGTTGTGGGAATTCAGAAAAATCAGATTTGTGATAGAGTGTGAGTCCAGGTCAAATGTAAAGAGAGAAAGCAGAGAGAAAGTGGGAAAGAGAGAAAGAGAGAGAAATTGATGGTTAGATTACCTCCATGCAAGTGGTTTGAAGGAAGGAAGGAAAAAGAAGGAAGGGCTGGCTGTACCTGCAAGGTTGGAGCATTGTGAGCCTAGGAGAAAGAATAGACCACCAAAGGTTTGAATTTTTCTCTCTTTCTTTTTGAAATTTTGTGTATTATTTTGGTTTTATTGAGCCTTATAATTGACATGCATGCATCTTAAAATGGAAGAAGATGAAAAGGGGCTAACCTAGAGGGCTTAGAATGCAAGACCCATAAAAAGCCGCTATTGATGGGCCTCTCTTGTAGCAGATTTGAATCGACCAAAAAGAAACTTGGTTTTTTCACTTAGGGCCCAAAATAGGCCTTAAGAGGGTTTCAAAAACCCTGTTCCACCATTTGGAAGCCTAGGAGAAAACCTTTAAATCATGGCATGCAGGTTTCAGCTCTAAGATGGACCCTTCAAAACTTGATGAGAAATTTAGTTTTGAGACCGAGGACTTAAACCCCATGATGAATAGACCACAATAGAAGAAACCCCACGAGTTTTAAGTCAGAAATGAGTAAGTATGATCAAGTTGTAAGTACGGTCATCAAGCTTTCAAGAAACGTTTTGGCTCAATCCGAGCTCCCTAACCAATGCTAAAACATTCTCTAATGCCCTTGAAGCTCGTAGGAGAAGGAAGCAGAGAGAATCAACCTCTCAAAATTCACGAAATTAAAAATAAAAGCTTCTGAAAATTAGGGCAACACAGTGGGGGAAGGGAGGAGGAAGATGAATAGTGTTGGGTTGGTCTCAGGTCGGATCCGGGTTCAGGTCGGGACTCGACCCATCGCATATAAGGTCTTAAGTGGGATGACACCGTATTAGGTTTTAAAATTAAAAAGGTTTTGGGGCTGTTTGGAAACTGGGATAATAAATCCCTAGTATATGCGTTGATTAGGCCTGGACATCCTTATCCCTATTCTGTCCATGTCAGCTGTTTGGCACGCGGATTATGTGAAAAAAAGGGGGGGAGCCCTATGGCTTCCCAAGTTCGAACATGTAACCCCTTGCAAGCCAAACCCTAAAACCCCCACATATTACCACTGAGCCACCCTTGCTCCTCTTTTAAAATATCGACTGAAATAATATATAATATATAATTGTATAATTAATTAAATTAAATTAATTTAATAATAGTAAAATAATTTGATGTCCAAATTAAATATATGAATAGTGTATTTTGACTATTTTAGGCATTCCGGACCCTGTAATAACCTGAAATTTTTTTTTTTTTAAATATATAAATTTCCATGGTTATTATTAATTGTTTTATTATTATTATCATTATTATTATTAAATCCTTGATGCATATGTTATATATATGCATGGTATATGTATGGTGTGTATGTATACATGTGTAGGGTGATATATGTGCATGAATATGTATGGGTATATACATATATTTAACAGTGCATGTGTGCACTAGGTGAGGGGGCACCAGACCGTGAGGGAGTGTGTGTGTTTAGTGTGTGTCTAGTGTGTGATGAGTGATATATATATATATATATATAGGCTAGTGTAGGGCAGCTTTGCATTAAATGCAAAGCTGCATGGTGGAAGAGAACAGGGTGGCTGATAAAAGAGGGAGAAGTCAAGAAAAGGGGCTGTGAAGGGGGAGTAACCGAGGGAGAGAAATGGAGGTGTTTGAGTGATATATGGGTGTTGGTCTCGGGTGGGAAGAAAAGAGAAGGAAGGAAAGACTGAGAGCAAAGGAGAGAGAGAGAGAGTTCTGAAGGGCAGAGGTGACCAAGAGGAACAGAAGTGAGAGGAAGCAACCCCCAAGGAGAAAAATAGAAATTTTAGGTAAGTGGGTGCTTCTGTTTTAAATTTAAAAAGCATGATTTGTTTGGTTTAAACCGTAGGGTTTTATAAAGCATGATTTTAGCTTTTAAGTGCAAAAAGAATGATAGAAAACGTTTGAGAAACTAGGGAGAAAACCTAGGTTGCAGGTCTCGGTTGTATGAGTTGGAACTTGGTATTTTATGTGCTAAGCTTGGTTTAAATGAGATAGAAATGATCCTAAGAAGTGCAGAAAGAAGATAGAAAAAGAAATGAGCCAAAACAGTCGAGAACCGAGCAAGAAATTAAGAAAAACCAGCTCGCCGAAAAACCGGCCGGAGCTGTTAAACCCCCTATTCGAGACGGATGAGTGGGTCTTGATGAAAATGGAGGGTAGATTTAGAGTCCTTGGGAAGGGAGGAAGAAAATGGCATTGAAAACAGTAGAGAAAAATGATCGGGAAATGTCGCCGGCGCCGGAGAAGGCGCCGGAACCCTACTGGCCCATCGCCGAAAAATCGGGGACGAAGGGGGGGCTGATCCGGGCTTGGGTCGGGTCGGTTCGGGTCGGGTTGGGCTTGGGCCGGTCCGCCCCTGCCACATGTCGCTCCCTTGTTTTAACTTAAAAACCCAATGGGTCTGTTTGGCTACAAGGATAAGAGATTAGAAATTAAAATTAAATGGGAACAGGGATATCTTATCCCTGTTTTTGATTAGCCACTGTTTGGCTATCCAAATTGAGAATAGGGTTTTGCAAATTACGAAATTGCCCCTGAACTTTCTGAAAATTTCCATTCTGTCCTGAACTTTCGGAAATTATCTTTTAACCCCCAAGCTTTAGAGAAATTACAATTAGACCCACCAGATTTAAATATTAATAAAATAATAATTAAATTAATTAATTAATTAATTAATTTAATTAAATATTCTAAAATAATCCGGAGTCCAAATGGGACAAGTCATTAGTGTATTTTGACTATCTCGGCCATTCTGAGGCCAATGGTGAGGTCCGTTTTACGAGACGGGGTCTCAAAAAAATAAAAGACCCGTAGTAACATATAAAATTACCAAAATGCCCCTGAATTGAAATACAGTCAAATGAACTCCGAAATTAGTAAACGAATAGTGAAACTTTATTATCTCGAGCATTCCGGACTCAACCGTAGAGTCCGATTTGGGAAAGGAGGTCACGAAATGTAAGGACCCGTGTAAGGTGCAAAATGACTGTTTTGCCCTTTTGAACCCAAGTGTCCGAATTGGATTCTACGAAAGCCTAAACTTATTTTCTTCGACGTTCCGGACTCAATGGTAGAGTCTAATTTAGCAAAATAGAAACTTATGAATTAAGGACATAAAATTTGATGAATAGCATAATTCAAATGACAATGAACTGAATCTCATATTAAGATTTTAGGAACACGAGAGGGCAAGGAGAAGGTGATCTGACCTTCGGCATTCTCACTGTGATTCTACCATACTTCGAGTACACCTTCTTGAGTTGAGATCGATTATCAGGTACGATATATTGTGCTAAGTAAGAAATATAATTGAGATTAGGAATACTTGCTTTGCTGCATTGATTGTTCACATGTTTGCCTGAGTGTTCACATGCTTATGTGCTACGTGCTATCTTGTTAAGTTGGACGATGATTATGGGTATATCGCATGTGTTAGTGTGGTGTGTGAATTATATGCTTTGAAGAACTGTTGATATGATGAATTGTGTACTTGAAAGCATGCTTTATGTATGAATGAGATGCATCATTGAGATTGCATTGTGACATGATGAGATCAGAGCATATTGGCATAGTGTAATTCCTTGGACATGGTGTGGGTAAGCACTTGGTGCTTTGCATTATGAGGGTGCAGATCCTGTGGTGAAAAACCCAAAATCGGCCAATAGATACTTGCCTGCCTGACGGATTCCGGACCGTGAAGCGAGACATACGCGGCGGTGCTCATGCCAGCGGAGAATGACCGTATCATGAGACATGGGTGGCATAGAGTTGCATGGGTGTGTCACGCATACTGCTCATATACTGCATATTGTGTATATGCTGCCATCATGACATTGAATGCCATATAGAAATAACTATACACTTGCACATGCCACGACCTTAATTCTGTTTCTTGCATTAGCATTATATTGTACCAGCATGTTGAGCTGACCCCTTTAGTGGGGCAAACATTTCAGATGATGTCCCAGCTGTGCGAGACGTGGAGATGAGCTGATTAGGGACTATGCTAGGCCCAAGGGGCGCTTTTGATATTGTGTAAGGGCATAAGCCCGCGACTGTATTTTATTTTGTATGTGGTGAAGAAATGGACCAGACCTTATGTATTTATCAGAATAGTATGTAGAATATATGTGATCGTCCTTAATTATCTTTTATTCCTTTATTATTTTATTTCTTTTTGTCTCGTTACTCGCGCCTCGGGTTCGCTAGAATTCGGGGCGTGACAAGTACCGTGCTATGGCCCATGCTACTGCTAAAATTGTTTGGCTTCGTGTTCTTTTGTCTGATTTGGGCGTTTGTTAGTCTTTTCCAACTCTTCTCTATTGTGACAACAAAAGTGCTATCCAGATTGCCCACAATATAGTGTTTCATGAATGTACTAAGCATAGTAAGATTGATTGTCATTTTGTTCGTCACCATTTGCAGTCTGGCTCTATCTCCCTTCTGTTTGTTTCTACTTTACTCCAACTTGCTGATTTCTACTTTGCAAATTGTAAGGAATATAATATATCAGAGGCATATAGGTAGATGAATATCAGAGGCAAATTGTGAGGAATATAGTGAATCATTTAAATCAGACTGCAACATCAACATCACCACGTTGGGGGGTGGTTGGTACATGTTGCATTTGCAACATGATACTAGGATTTATTATAATTTTTTTAATTTCATGTATTATTATAAGCTAGAGATTGGACAGAGGTAAACCGTATTTCAACTTTTTGGTGTGTATGTGTGTGTGTGTGTGTGTGTATAGTGTGGTTTATATCTAATTGGTGCCCTTATTCTATATGTTGTTTAATAAACAAAAATGAATTGAAACTTCATATTTTGTTATTGCGCTATAAAGGAATCTGGACTTGTTACAAATTGAATGCCAAAATTATTATTAATAATTTAGATTATAAAAATTAAATTATATCCAAATGCATTTTCAATATTTTTTATCTAAAAAATATAAAGTCAAATTTCGACAGAAATTTAAATTCAAATATTATTATATCCAACCGTATCTTCATAGTTTTGTTCTCAGAAATTTAAATTTGGATATTCTTATATCCAAATGCATTTTCACAGTTTTTAACTCAGAAACTGAATTCTGATTAGCATAACTAAACGCATTTTCACAGTTTTAAAAAAATCAATTACAAAATGCTGAAACACATTTCAAAAATATTTTTCAGAAAATCATATATAAATCACAATCCAAACTCATTTTTGCAATCATTTGGTCAATTTGGAAACTAAGGAATGATTGTGTATTCAATGGTAAATAATTTGATTCAGAGAGCTTGGTCGTATTAATTAAAACAAGAATTGCTTTATGAAGCAAAAACAATTTACATAATTGTCACTACTCAGTTGATTTCATGTATAATATCAAGCAGATTATGGAGGTGATTTAATAAAAGTAGTTCGAGGAGGTTTGATGACTTTACCAATGTAGGAATGGTATATTTGGAGTTTTGTTGTGTTTGAATCCCTCACTCGAAAGAGATTAAAGCAGAAAGTTGTGTTTTGGTTGTATTGGATTCGCTGATAATTTTTGTTGAGAAGTTTGTAAGATTCTTTAGGTGGTTATATTATGCAAATGCTATGCAAATTTAGGTCAGTATCTGGGTATTGATATAAAGTACAGTGTGGTGGGATGAATTTTTTGTTTTCATTAGTTTTGTTAAGTTGTTATCATCGTTTTGGTGGCTACTAGCACATGATGTGTTCTTGGCTTGGTGCCAATTTAGTTGGGATTCTGATGCCTTTTGCATTCTTATGTATTCCTTGTACATTCTATTACATTAATAAATTCTTCCTTTGCTTATAAAAAAAATGAAAATCATGACATTGACTATAGAGGTTTTGCCTAGCAAATTCTAACAAATAGAATGCTAGATAATTGAATAAAATCTAAATTAGCCTCCTAACCATTTGATAAATCTCACCAAATTGTCTTTTATTATTTAAACTAAAAATGAAAATGACTTGGACATGAAAGAATGAAGTTTAGCACTTGTGGACCAATCAAAATGCTAAAAACACCTAATTTATTTTAAGAAGAATAAAAACAAATCATAAAATATTGTCATCCCAAATTAATAGCATGCCTTCAAGAACTCAAAAATGGCCTCCAAATATAACATCTAACCAAATTGTCCCCCATACAATTATCAAAATATGCTCTAAAGAGCAGGACCATGCTAAAATTATGAAAATGTTCTTAAAAGGTGAGAAATTATCAAAACCCCTCCTTATTGGGGTAGAAAAGTCTTGAAATTACTAAAATACCCCCCTAAAGATAAAATTATGGTAAAATTCTAAAAATGCCATTAGATGTAGAAATCTCTAAAATTTACAAAAATGCTCCTATAGGGCAAGAAAATACTTAAAAAATATAAAAATTCTCCTAAGAAGTGAGAGATGACCGAAATACCCCCTCAAGGCAAAATATGTAAAAAATATGAAAATACTACTAGACCTAAAACTATCTTAGTAAATGACCAAATACTCATCCTTAATGAATAATCAAAGTAATCTCAATGACTAAAATACCCTCTAACCCCTATGTCACGCCCCGAATTCCAGCGAACCCGAGGCGCGGGTAACGAGACAAAAGAAAATAAAATAATAAAGGAATAAAAGATAATTAAGGACGATTACATACATTCTACATACTGTTCGGATAAATACATAAGGTCTGGTCCATTTCTTCACCACTTACAAAATAAAATACAGTCGCGGGCTTATGCCCTTACACAATATCAAAAGCGCCTCTTGGGCCTAACATAGTCCCTAATCAGTTCATCTCCGCGTCTCGTACAGCTGGGACATCATCTGAAATGTTTGCCCCACTAAAGGGGTCAGCTCAACATGCTGGTACAATATAATGCTAATGCAAGAAACAGAACTAAGGTCGTGGCATGTGCAAGTGTACAGTTATTTCTATATGGCATTCAATGTCATGATGGCAGCATATACACAATATGCAGTATATGAGCAGTATGCGTGACACACCCATGCAACTCTATGCCACCCATGTCTCATGATACGGTCATTCTCCGCTGGCATGAGTACCGCCGCGTATGTCTCGCTTCACGGTCCGGAATCCGTCAGGCAGGCAAGTACCTATTGGCCGATTTTGGGTTTTTCACCACAGGATCTGCACCCTCATAATGCAAAGCACCAAGTGCTTACCCACACCATGTCCAAGGAATTACACTATGCCAATATGCTCTGATCTCATCATGTCACAATGCAATCTCAATGATGCATCTCATTCATACATAAAGCATGCTTTCAAGTACACAATTCATAATATCAACAGTTCTTCAAAGCATACAATTCACACACCACACTAACACATGCGATATACCCATAATCATCATCCAACTTAACAAGATAGCACGTAGCACATAAGCATGTGAACACTCAGGCAAACATGTGAACAATCAATGCAACAAAGCAAGTATTCCTAATCTCAATTATATTTCTTACTTAGCACAATATATCGTACCTGATAATCGATCTCAACTCAAGAAGAGGTACTCATAGTATGGTAGAATCACGGTGAGAATACCGAAGGTCAGATCACCTTCTCCTTGCCCCCCTCGTGTCCCTAAAATCATAACAGGTGATTCAGTTCATTGTCATTCGAATTTATTCTATTCGTCAAATTTTATGCCTTTAATTCATAAGTTTCTATTTTGCTAAATTAGACTCTACCATTGAGTCCGGAACGTCAAAGAAGATAAGTTTAGGCTTTTGTAGAATTCAATTCGGACACCTGGGTTCAAAAGGGCAAAATAGTCATTTTGCACCTTACATGGGTCCTTACATCTCGTGACCTCTTTTCACAAATCGGACTCCACGGTTGAATCCGGAATGCTCGAGATAATAAAGTTTCACTATTCGTTTACTAAATTTGGAGTCTGTTTGACTGTGTTCCAATCTAGGGGTATTTTGGTAATTTTAAAGGTTACTACGGGTCTTTTATTTTTTGGGATCCCGTCTCGTAAAACGGACCTCACCATTGGTCTCAGAATGGCCGAGATAGTCAAAATACACTAATGACTTGTCCCATTTGGACTCCGGATTATTTTAGAGTATTTTAACTAATTAAATTAATTAATTAATTAATTAATTTAATTATTATTTTATTAATATTTAATCTGGTGGGTCTAATTGTAATTTCTCTAAAGTTTGGGGGTTAAAAGGTAATTTCTGAAAATTCAGGATAGAATGGTAATTTTTAGAAAGTTCAGGGGCAATTTCGTAATTTGCAAAACCCTATTCTATATTCGGATAACCAAACAGGGGATAGGGTTAAAACTGGGATAGGATATCCCTGTCTCCAATTCAATTTTCAATTTCAATTTATTAGACATGCAACCAAACAGACCCATTTGGGTTTTTAATTTAAAACAGGGATGCGACACGTGGTAGGGGCGGACCGGCCCAAGCCCAACCCGACCCGAACCAACCCGACCCAAGCCCGGATCAGCCCCCCCTTCGTCCCCGACTTTCCGGCGGTGAACCAGTAGGGTTCCGGCGCCTTCTCCGGCGCCGGCGACCGGTCTTCGGTGAGTTTTCTTGGTTTTTAAAATGCGATTCTCTCCCCCTTCTCGTGTAGATCTCATCCCCAACCTCTATTTCCCTCAAAGCCTTTTTAATCTTCACGAAATAGAGGGTTTAATAGCTCCGGCCGGTTTTCCGGTGAGCTGATTTTCCCTAATTTCATGCTCGGTCTTGACTGTTTTCCATTCTTTCTTTTTTTCCATTCTCTTTCTGCACCTCGTGGGATTATTTTTAGGTTATTTAAACATGGTTTCTCACATAAAATGACAAGGTTCAACCTCCATGGCCGAGACCTGCAAATCCCCTTTTCTCCCTCATCTTTCAACCATTTTTCTTCATTCTTTTTGCATTATTTTCCTTATGACATGCTTAATAAAACCCTATGATATAAACTAAACAAATCATGCTTTTGAAATTTAAACAGAAGCAACCCACTTACCTTGAAATTTTTTATTTTCCCCTTTTGGTTTGCTTCCCTTCTCCTTCTGTTCCTCTTGGTCACTTCTGCTTCTTCAGAACTCTCTCTCCCTTACTCTCAGTCCTTCCTTTCTCCTCTTTTCTTCTCCAACCGAGACCAACTCCCTATACCTCACTCATCCACTCTCACACGTTTCTCTCTCACATCAGCCCCTTTTCTTGACCTTTTTCTCTCTGCATCAGCCTCCCAAATTTCCCTACAAAGCAGCTTTGCATTAAATGCAAAGCTGCTCTACATCTACACCTATATACCTATATGCATATGTATCACTCATATACACACACTAGACACACACACACTAGGTCGGTTGCACACACACACTGCCACATATACATACATACATATTCACATATACATGCTTTTATCCCACATCTATACATATATATATATATACATATATATATGTTATGACATGAAATTTTTTTTTTATTATTCTTGGTTAATTTAAAATTTTGCTATTATTATTATTATTGTTATTATTATTATTATTATGATGGATGGAAGTATGTATATGATGTGCATGATATATATATATATATACATATACATGGATGTATACATATATATATATATATTTAATTAAATTGTGTAATGTGTGCATGTATATGGGCATGTGTATATGGATGTGTGGGAGGATGCATTTGGCAGTGTGAGTGAGGTGGCAGACCTAGTGTGTGAGGTGTGTAGTGTCGGCTGGGTGTGTGTGTTTGGTGTGTGTCTAGTGTGTGAGAGAAGTGAGCTATATATATATATATATATATATATATGCTAGAGTAGAGCAGCTTTGCATTAAATGCAAAGCTGCATTTTGGGGGAAGGAAGGTGGCTGATATAGAGTGATAGAGGTCAGAGAGAGAGAGACGTGTGAGATTGAGTTGTGATGCATAAGGTGGTCTCGGGTGGGAAGAAAAGAGGAGAGAAAGGCAAGAAAAACTGAGAGAAGGAGCAAGAGAGGTCATGTACATTGGGAGGAGTCCAAGGAGCTTGAACCAGAGGTGAAGCAGAAGAGAGAAGGAGAGGTCGGCTAGAGAGAGAAAAAAATCCAGAAAGAAAAGAGGTGAGTAGTTCCAGTTCTGAATTCTCATTTCCTTGCATATTAAATTGCTTTAAATATAGGGTCTTGTAATGTATCAAATGTAGATTATCTTGCAAGAAAAACCAAGTGGAATGACCAAGAAATGAGGGAGAACAGTAGGGTTGCAGGTCAAGGTTGGGGGAAATGGGTTGTGATATTTTATGTGTTAAATTAGACTAGAATGATGGGAAATAACCTCCTAAGGTGCAGAAACCATTTGGGGTCTGAACTAACCAAAACCAGTGAGGGAAAATGGAGAAATAGAATCGGCCGGAGTTTTGACCGAGGGTTTGACCCTCTATTTCGTGGGAATCTAATGGGTTGAGTCCAAAACTAAGCCTAGATATGGAATCCTTGGGAGAAAATGAAGAAAACTGCATTTTGAAACCTTGAAAATCTCGCCGGAGATCGGTCGCCGGCGCCGGAGAAGGCGTCGGAACCCTACTGGCCCATCGCCGGAAAATCGGGGACGAAGGGGGGGCTGATCCGGGCTTGGGTCGGGTCGGTTCGGGTCGGGTCGGGCTTGGGCCGGTTCGCCCCTGCCACGTGTCGCACTGATGTTTTAAATTAAAAACCTAATTGGGGCTGTTTGGTTGCAGAGATAAGAAATTAGAAATTTGAATAAAATAGGAACAGGGATATCTTATCCCTGTTTTGGATTAGCCACTGTTTGGCTATCCAAATTGAGAATAGGGTTTTGCAAATTACGAAATTGCCCCTAAACTTTCTGAAAATTACCATTCTGTCCTGAACTTTCAGAAATTACCCTTTAACCCCTAAACTTTAGAGAAATTACAATTAGACCCACCAGATTAAATATTAATAAAATAATAATTAAATTAATTAATTTAATTAATTTAATTATTTAAAATACTCTAAAATAATCCGGAGTCCAAATGAGACAAGTCATTAGTGTATTTTGACTATCTCGGCCATTCTGAGGCCAATGGCGAGGTCCGTTTTACGAGACAGGGTCCCAAAAAATAAGAGAACCGTAGTAACATATAAAATTACCAAAATACCCCTGAATTGAAGTACAGTCAAATGAACTCCGAATCAGGTAAACAAATAGTGAAACTTTATTATCTCGAACATTCCGGACTCAACCGTAGAGTCCGATTTGTGAAAAGAGGTCACGAAATGTAAGGACACATGTAAAGTGCAAAATGACTGTTTTGCCCTTTTTAACCCAGGTGTCCGAATTGAATTCTACAAAAGCCTAAACTTATTTTCTTCGACGTTCCGGACTCAATGGTAGGGCCTAATTTAGCAAAATAGAAGCTTATGAATTAAAGACATAAAATTTGATGAATAGCATAATTCAAGTGACAATTAAACTGAGTTTCATGTTATGAATTATAGGGACACGGAAAGGCAAAGAAAAGGTGACCTAGCCTTCGGTGTTTTTACGGTGGTTTCACTTTACTACGAGTACACCTTTCCAGTTTGAGATCGATTACCAGGTACGATATATTGTGCTATGTAAGAAATAGAATTGAGATTAGGAGTACTTGCTTCGCTGCATTAATTGTTCACATGTTTGCTTGAGTGTTCACATGGTTATGTGCTACGTGCTATCTTGTTGAGTTGTATGATGATTATGGGTATACTGCATGTGTTAGTGTAGTGTGTGAATAATATGCTTTGAAGGACTGTTGATATTATGAATTGTGTACTTGAAGGCATGCTTTATGTATGAATGAGATGCATCATGACATGATGAGATCAGAGCATATTGGCATAGTGAAATTCCTTGGACATGGCGTGGGTAAGCACTTGGTGCTTTGCATTATGAGGGTGTAGATCCTGTGGTGAAAAACCCAAAATCGGCCAATAGGTACTTGCCAGCCTGACGGATTCCGGACTGTCACGCCCCGAATTCCAGCGAACCCGAGGCGCGAGTGATGAGACAAAGGAAAATAAAATAATAAAGAAATAAAAGATAATAATAACATTCTCATACATTCTGTACACTGTTCTGATACATACATAGGTCTAGTCCACTTGCTTACAACATGTAAAATGAAATACGGTCTTGGGCTTATGCCCTTATACAATATCAAAAAAAAAACAAACGCCCCTTGGGCCTAACACAGTCCCTAGTCAGATCATCTCCACGTCTCGTACTGCTGGGACATCATCTGAAATGTTGCCCCACTAAAGGGGTCAGCTCAACATGCTGGTACGATATAATGCTAATGCAAGAAACAAAACCAAGGTCGTGGCATGTGCAAGTGTACAGTTATTTCTATATGGCATTCGATATCATGATGGCAGCATATGAACAATGTACCGTATATAAGCAGTATGCGTGACACACCCATGCAACTCTATGCCCACCCATGTCTCATGATACGGTCCTTCCCCGTCGGTATGAGTACCTTGTATGTCTCGCTTCACGGTCCGGAATCCGTCAGGCAGGCAAGTACCTATTGGCCGATTTTGGGTTTTTCACCACAGGATCTGCACCCTCATAATGCAAAGCACCAAGTGCTTACCCACGCCATGTCCAAAGAATTACACTATGCCAATATGCTCTGATCTCATCTTGTCACAATGCAATCTCAATGATGCATCTCATTCATACATAAAGCATGCCTTCAAGTACACAATTCATAATATCAACAGTTCTTTAAAGCATATAATTCACACGCTACACTAACACATGCAATATACCCATAATCATCATACAACTTAACAAGACAGCACGTAGCACATAAGCATGTGAACACTCAAGCAAACATGTGAACAATCAATGCAGCAAAGCAAGTATTCCTAATCTCAATTCTATTTCTTACTTAGCACAATATACCGTACCTGATAATCGATCTCAACTCAAGAAGGGGCACTCGTAGTATGGTAGAATCACAGTGAGAATACCGAAGGTCAGATCACCTTCTCCTTGCCCCCTCGTGTCCCTAAAATCATAACAGGGATTCAGTTCATTGTTATTTGAATTATGCTATTCATCAAATTTTATGTCTTTAATTCATAAGTTTCTATTTTGCTAAATTAGACTCTACCATTGAGTCCGGAACATAGAAGAAAATAAGTTTAGGCTTTTGTAGAATTCAATTCGGATACCTGGGTTCAAAAGGGCAAAACAGTCATTTTGCACCTTACATGGGTCCCTACATTTCGTGACCTCTTTTCACAAATCGGACCCCACGGTTGAATCCGGAATACTCGAGATAATAAAGTTTCACTATTCGTTTACTAAATTTGGAGTTTGTTTGATAGCGTTTCAACCTAGGGGCATTTTGGTAATTTTAAAGGTTACTACGGGTCTTTTATTTTTTGGGACCCCGTCTCGTAAAATGGACCTCGCCATTGACCTCAGAATGGCCGAGATAGTCAAAATACACTAATGACTTGTCCCATTTGGACTCCGGATTATTTTAGAATATTTAATTAATTAAATTAGTTAATTAATTAATTAATTAATTAAATTAATATTTTATTAATATTCAAATCTGGTGGGGTCAAATTATAATAAGTAAATAGTTGGGGGGTCAGTTTGTAAATTCTGAAAGTTCTGGGTCAAAGTTAAATTTCCAAAAGTCCAAGGGTAATTCCGTAATTTGAAAGCCCTTATCCCACATTTGGATAACCAAACAGCGTATAGCGACAGAACAGGGATAGGATATCCCTATCCGGATTTCAATTTCTATCTTAATTTCTTATCTCCGTTACCAAACCCTCCCAACCCAATTTTAATTTAAAACAGGAACGTGACACGTGGCAGGGGCGGACCGGCCCAAGCCCGACCCGACCCGAACCGACCCGACCCGACCCAGGTCCAGAACAGCCCCCCTTCGTCCCCGATTTTCCGGTGATGGCCAGTAGGGTTCCGGCGCCTTCTCCGGCGCCGGCGACCGGTCTCCGGTGACTTTTCCAAGGTTTTAAAATGCCATTTTCTTCTGTTCTTTTAGAGGGTTCCATTCCTATGGTTGGTTTTTAGTTTGGCCCTTTAAATCTTCACGAAATAGCCCCAAACCGTCGCTCCGGTCAACCATGTTTTCTTGATTTCGAGCATGGTCCTTAACTGTTTTGGTTTCTATTCTTCTCTAATGAGTTTCTGCACCTAATGAGGTTTGCTTCCTATCATTTAAAACGAGTTCAACACATAAAATATCACAACCCATTTCTCCCAGCCGTGACCTGCAACTCCCCATTTCTCCCTCTTTTCTTGGTCATTTTCTTTGATTCTTTTTGCAATCTTTTCCATTTTTCATGCTCTTTAAAACCCTACTCTTAAAATCAAATGAAAGCTCTTAAATCTTAAAAACAGAATGAGACCCACTCACCTTAAATTCCTATTTTTCTCTTTGGGGTTGCTTCCTCTCACTTCTGTTCCTCTTCAATCCACTCTCAGTACCTCCTTTCTTCCATTCTTTCCTTCTGTCTTCTCTTCTAACTCAACACACACGTCCGTATGTATGCACAACACAACCGACCCTTTTCTCTCTCCTCTCTTTCTCTCTCTATCCCTCCTCCACTTGCAGCCTTCCTTGACCTGACTTCCTCTCTGTTCAGCCCCTTGTTTCTCCCCAAATGCAGCTTTGCATTTAATGCAAAGCTGCCTATACACCTATATATACATATATCAATTATATACCCACCCTAGCCACACACCAAACACACACTAAACACACACACTCCCTCACGGTCTGGTGCCCCCTCACCTAGTGCACACATGCACTGTTAAATATATGTATATACCCATACATATTCATGCACATATATCACCCTACACATGTATACATACACATCATACATATACCATGCATATATATAACATATGCATCAAGAATTTAATAATAATGATGTTAATGATAATAAAACAATTAATAATAACCATGGAAATTTATATATTTAAAAAAAAAATTTCGGGTTATTACACGGACCGTGAAGCGAGACATACAAGGTACTCATGCCGACGGGGAAGGACCGTATCATGAGACATGGGTGGGCATAGAGTTGCATGGGTGTGTCACGCATACTGCTTATATACTGTACATTGTTCATATCCTGTCATCATGATATCGAATGCCATATAGAAATAACTGTACACTTGCACATGCCACGACCTTGGTTTTGTTTCTTGTATTAGCATTATATTGTACCAGCATGTTGAGCTGACCCCTTTAGTGGGGCAACATTTCAGATGATGTCCCAGCAGTACGAGACGTGGAGATGATCTGACTAGGGGCTATGTTAGGCCCAAGGGGCGTTTGTTTTTGATATTGTATAAGGGCATAAGCCCAAGACCTTATTTCATTTTACATGTTGTAAGCAAGTGGACCAGACCTATGTATGTATCAGAACAGTGTACAGAATGTATGAGAATGTTATTATTATCTTTTATTTCTTTATTGTTTTATTTTCCTTTGTCTCGTTACTCGCGCCTCGGGTTCGCTGGAATTCGGGGCGTGACAATATATATATACATTCCATACATACATATAATATTCCATACACATACATACATGGTACACATGCATACACCATGCATATATATAATACACATGCTTCAAAAACTTACAATAACAATAATATACATATCACATAATTTTCACATTTTTAATACCAACAATAATAATTAATACTAATAATAATCATAAAAATAACCATGAAAATTTTATAGATATAAAAAAAAATTTTCTGGGTTATTACACCCTAAGATTTCATATGTAGTCATATAAAATTACGAAAATAACCCTATAAAATCGAGGACCACAATGAGGTGTCTATAGAAGCATGGACTTTTTTGAGTTGCTAGATGTCATGGTCATTTCTTCAATATCCAATATTATGGATTTTTTTAAGTATCAGTTTAACGATTAACTACTATAAATAGTAAACTCGAAGTTGAGTGTTTTTTTCAAGCGTAGGAAATTGTACTATTTTATTATATATAGAATGGACAGTTTTAATTGGAGACATTTCATAATTAATAATTTTTCATAATTTCAATCTTTAGTTTAAGATTTGTTTTATTTGTTTCATCAATGTGCTTATAAAAAAATATAATTTATCACTATTTTGTTGATGCATACCTGTTGAAATGAGGGTACTGATCCTTTGTAGTTCTCAGCAATATCCAGAGCAGTCATTCCTCTCTTATTCACTAGCTCTAAGCTAACTCTCTTGTCCCATGTTAAAATACTGACTACCTTGGGATGTCATTTTGCAGTGGCCAAATGTAATGGGGTGTTTCCCTTTTTATCTCTTCCATTGATAAGATTCTTAAGCTCTGGAACTTTTAGCATATGACTAACCATATTGGCTTTTCCATTAATAGCAGCAATACGAAGAATATTTTGACCTCTTCGATTGAGTAACTCTATTGAATCTGGAAAACACAGGAGAAACTGTTGAATGATATGGATATGGCCTTTTTTGGATGCCATGTGAATCGGACATAAGCCGTTAGGATCGCGTATGTATGTGCAAATACTGAACTCTTCCGAATTCAATAAATAGCAAACCCTATCAAGGTGGCCTATGGATGCTGCATACGAAAGTGGCACGTAAGTTGTAGCTCAACAATATTTCCAATACTTCTGCAAAATTTCAAAGGATTTTTTTTTTAAATGAAAATTTAAAATATTCAAAACAAACAAATAACATGTTCGGAATGTCCCATATAGCCTAGTTTCTCCTTCCCTATGCAACATATAAGGCCCTCTTCCCCTCTCCTTAACACCTGGGGTTTAAGGAGCAGGGCTTCGCTTGCTAATATGGTATCAGAGCATAGGCTTCTTTTGGCATGAGTACGGAATGTCCCTCATTGCCCTTTCCGACCGATGTGGTCAGGGGGTGTGTTCGGAATGTCCCACATCGCCCAGTTTCTCCTCCCTGTGCAATATATAAGACCCTCTTCCCCTCTCCTTAACACTTGGGTTTTAAGGAGCAGGGCTTCGCCTTCTAACGGCATGAGTACGGAATGTCCCTCATTGCCCTTTCCGACCGATGTGGTCAGGGGGTGTGTTCGGAATGTCCCACATCGTCAATTTCTCCTCCCTATGCAATATATAAAGCCCTCCCCCCCTCTCCTTAACACTTGAGTTTTAAGGAGCAGGGCTTCGCCTTCTAATACAACAGCCAAACCATGACATAAAGATGAAAATAAAATAATTACACTAAAAATAAGCGAATTTGGTGGAATTTTAATTTGAAAACAGAGTTTTAGTTGTTAGAATAAGTGAAATTCAAAACCGAATTGAATTTTGATAAATTTAAAAAATATATTTTTTCAAAATCTTGTCAGAATTAATGAAATTTCATAAGAATTAGATTTACTTTAAAAATATTTACACAATTAACGTGAAGGAGAATCAAATACATTGAAATTTTTAGTAACCAAGAACAAAGGAGACTCCTCTCCCAAAAAGAACAAAACATAAATATATTATTAATAATTTGAATAATAAAAATTGTTTTACGTTATATATATAGGCTAAGACTACTACTAATTTGAATAAGAATCTACTAATTCCTTATACTAGTCCTATTAGAATTAAGAAACTAATATAATTTCGAAAAAGATGAAAAATTTGAAATTAATAAAAAATCGGACTTTTTAGAAAACTAAAAATTATAGTAAACTAAAACCGGACTAGAAGTTAATTAAGACTTTCTTAAACAAAGTAATTGAAAAATCTAAATTTACTATAAATGGCAAAAAAGTCAAATTGAAAACCCAAACCAAGTCATTTGGTCCGGAGCACCTTCGGTCATGGGTTTCTATTCCAAAAAATATCACCGACCAACTTTGTATCTAGTAGTACTTTTTTTTCTACAACTTGTTTTAAATCAGTTAGTCAAATGTCTCACTATCTCGTTTTCACTCAACCTCAAATAATTGGATTGTAGTTCTGGTCTTGTGACATCTACTAGTGAATTTTCTGAAATATTTTTTTGATACAAGATGTGGGATAGAGAGGAATTTTTTTTTTAATAACTATGCGTATATGTGCAGCAACTCAAACCGTATGAGAAATATGAATTTTTCTATTTCAAATAATAAGCCAATATTAAAATAGTGTAAAAATAAAGATAAGTGATGTTTCAGATTTATCCCAAGTTACATCAAAATAATGGATCGTTTTGAACGTTGAACTTTCGTAAAAAAATGGAATTATATTCAGAATGCGGAAGTAAATTAACTTTTTGGAGCCTATTTTCTTAGTAATGTTAGTCCACACTTCAAACATCAAAATATAAGCAAATTGGGTATTCTTAGTAAATGCCTCTTTGGAAGTGTATTATTAGCAATGCAACTATATCTCCTTCATAAATCAAAATTGTCATTGAATTAAGGCCATTTTGAAAAAGAATCAAGTTATGAATAATTAATTATTAGAAAATAAATTTTGAAGAAATGATTAGAACATAATATATTTTTGTTATTTAAGAATTGCGTATAAGTTTGTAAAAAATAAAAAAAATTAGAGATAATTACACTTACCTCCCCTGAGGTTTCTGACAATTACAGAAACCTCCCCTATGGTTTTAAAAATAACACTGTCCCCCCTGTCAGAATTTGTCTCCAAAAGGCGTTAACGAATTTGGTCCATTTACCAAATTACCCTTACAAATCATGATTAAACGACAAAACTACCCTCAGACAAATTACCCAATGTTCGCGCCACGTTCTTCAATTCTAGAACTGGAAAGATGAATTTTGAAACCTCTCTCAGGAAACCCTAAATTCTATAAAAATTCCAGCCAACATTTTATTCCCATCAATTTTGCTGCAATTATTTGCCCTAAACCCTAAAGGCACTGAATATCGATCGCCTCTATCTTTCACGCGAAGCCGACCTCCCGAATCAACACCATCATGATCAAAATCAAGAATAGGAATTGAATGCCCATCAATCTTCTTATAGTTCTTCGATTTAAACCCTAAAGTCACTGAATTTCGATCAATTACGGATTTAACCTGAACTCCAGAACCAAAATCGACTCCACTCTCGGTATTTTGATTAGATCCAACGGCTGCGGAAGTCCCATTTTCCATGGAATCCATGCTTTCGAAGAAGACCCAGGAAGAGAAGAAGCGCCCAGGGCAGGAGAGAGAATGTTGCTTCTCGGTGCGGTATCGCTGGCGAAGCTTCTCCATCTTATGACGACACTGGGCGGAGGTTTTGGAGGGGCTGGCGTTGGGGCAGCGGCTGGCGACGGTGGTGATGATGATGGTGGTGATGATGAATTCGGAGTCACTGAATTTCGATCAATTCGGAGTTATTGTTGCGCTGGCGGTGATGATGCCATTGGCGGTGGTGTTGATTTTTATCAATGGTGGCCCTGGCCTGTAGAGAAATTGACAGAGATGACAGTAAGATGGAGAGGAGTTTTCCCTGTGGTGGACTGTCAGTGGTGGTGATGAAATTAAGAGGGAATAAAGAAAAGGTAGTATGATGAGGGTAAAATTGGTATTTAGGAAAAAGTAGAAGATGACATCATCCTAAACTGTTTGGTCAACTAACGGTTGACTAACGGAGGGAGGTTTTTGTTACAGACATTAAAGCAGAGGGTTGGTCAGTGTTATTTTTAAAACCATAGGGGAGGTTTCTGTAATTTTCAGAAACCTCAGGGGAGGTAAGTGTAATTTACCCAAAAAATTATTACTCTTAATTATATGGACCCATATTTTCTTTTTAAGAATACAAATTTGTAAACAATGAGAATAATTTTCAGCAGTCTGACAGATTAGTGTTGGTGGCTACCGGTTACACTGACATGGGGTCGGCATGCCTAATGGAGGATAATTGGTGATGAAATAGGAATTTTCTTTCATAAAATAAAAAAATTTTAGCATTCAAGATATTCTTCTAATTTAATTTATCTTGTTTTACAGTTACCCTCTTATAACTAATATTTAAGAAGTTAATAATATTTAATAATCAATAAATTTTTAAGGAATTAACTTGGTTCTATAGTGGAGATTTAATAATTTTATTAGTAAATAATTAATTTTTTTTAAAATTCTATAATATTAATTATTAGATAAATAAAATAGTTATATATGTACATATTTGTTAGACAATTTGAGTAACAATGTTTCTAAAATTTCTCGCTTGTATTACATGTATTGACAATTTATTCAAAAAATCTATATTGTGCCCATAATTATTAAGTTAAACTAAGTCTTGTTACAGATTACAATGTTAGTCAATCATGTTACTAAAGACTTAATTATGTTAGACTCGAATTATAGTTACAAATAAAATACTGAAACATCGTTAAAAATTGGCATAGAAGATCCTTTTTTGTGTCGAACTTCATATACATGCGTAAAAATTAATTATTAAAAATATAAGAAAATTTAATAATTAATAAATATTTTGTCTCCCATATTTATTAATTAGAAAATGGTTGACTATATATATTTCACAAGGTAACAAAAACACTTCTAAAATAGTAGCTAATATTTATTAGCCTTGGATACACTATAGTCCGGCCTATGCATATTTGACATATTAATAAATAACCTACATTTTTAATTGATGTATCAAACATCATTGGTTTGAATGTAATGCGTCAAGACCGATAAATAAAAAAAGTTAACATGTAGACTTTTTAAAAATTAAAATATGTAAAAATTACATATTTATAAAATCCTAAACAAATAATGCCTGGGCCTTTTGTAACAACCCTTGGAAGCAAAAAAAAAAATAATGAAAAAGAAAGTATTTAATTTTTTACATGTAATCTCGCAATGATTAAACAAAAATATTATAAAAATTAGAAATGGAGAAAAATAAAGAAAACAATGACATGTGAAAGTATGAAGTTTTTAAAAAATTTATTTGAGCTTTGTAATATTTTAAAATAAATTTAGTAAATTTTTAGCTTCTTATTGAGAATAAGTAAGAATTTTGTAGAGATCTGAAAAAAATGCGGGAAAATTTTTCGTTTTGCCGGTAGTGTTATAACATGGAAATTTTTTTTTTTTATTATTATTTATTTTTGCAATTATTATTATTATTATTATTATTATTATTATTATAAAAATTATTGGATGTATGTGTATATATGTATATGTGTATATATGTATACAGGTGAGTGTATATTTAAATGTGAAAAATATATATATATATATATGTATATATATATATATATCAGGTTGTGTGAGGTGTGTGTGTGTGTGTACCCGGTTGTGTGTGTGTGTAAGTTTGAGTGTGATACACTCAAACAAGGCATGGGGTAAGGTTGAGTGTGTGAGTAGGATTCAGGGAGTGGGAGAATGCAGAATCGGCAGAGAGTAGGTTGGTCTTGGAGAGAGAGAGAGAGAGAGAGAGAGAGAGAGAGAGATATAGAAAGAGAGAAAATAAAGAAAAAAAGAGAGTAGTCTCGGGTGGGAAAGAAGAGAAGGAAAGAAGCAGAAAAGAAGGAGAGAAATAGAGCTCTGAGGGACAGTTTGAGACTTGGCTCGAGCTCGGAGCAAGAGGAAGAAGGAGGGCACCGCTAGAGAGAGAAACGGCCGAAAAATTGGTAAGTGGGTCGCTTCTGTTTCGATTTGTTTTAGAGCATTTCAATCGGTTTAAATTGTAGAACCTTGTAGAGCATAATGTAAGGATTAAAACGCAACAAAAATGATAGAAAACGGTTGAAAAATGAGGGAGAAAAGGGGATGTGCAGGTCACGGCCGTGGGGGGGGAAATCTGGGTTTTTCATCGTGATTGGAAGCTTCAAAACGGTATTAAAAGGCTCCAAAAATGTTTTAGAATGATTTGGGATTGAAAGGGGCTTCGGAAACACCATGAAAATCGAGTTTAAAAGCTTGATTTTTCTGAAATTCCGGTCACCGGCGCCGGAGAGGGTGACCGGAGCTCCGTCGGAAAAACGGGGGGAGAAGGGGGTCTGTCCGGGTCCGGGTCGAGCTTGGGCCGAACCACCCTGCCACGTGTCAGCCATTGTTTTAAATAAAA
Organism: Nyssa sinensis; assembly: GCA_008638375.1. NCBI lineage: Eukaryota > Viridiplantae > Streptophyta > Magnoliopsida > Cornales > Nyssaceae > Nyssa > Nyssa sinensis. The sequence goes on along the minus strand of CM018047.1, from coordinate 41,542,583 downwards.
AAATAGAATTTGAACCTTTTGAATTTGAACCTTTTGAATTTGAACCTTAACCCTGAAACTTTCGGAAATTTCAAATTGACCCCCCAACTGTTAGAAATTACACTTTGACTCATCTGATTAAAATATTAATAAAATATTAATTAAATTAATTAATTATTTATTTAATTAAATTAATTTAATTAATTAAATATTCAAAAACATCCCGGAGTCCAAATGGGACAAGTCATTAGTGTATTTTGACTATCTCGACCATTCCGAGACCAATGGTGAGGTCCCTTTTACGAGACGGGGTCCCGAAAAATAAAAGACCCGTAGTAACCCTTAAAATTACCAAAATGCCCCTAACTTGAAACACTGTCAAACAAACTCCGAATTAGGTAAACAAATAGTGGAATTTTATTATCTCGAACATTCCGGACTCAACCGTGGAGTCCGATTTATGGAAATAGGTCACGAAATGTAAGGACACGTGTAAAGTGCAAAATGACTGTTTTGCCCTTTTCAACCCTGGTGTCCGAATTGAGTTCTACGAGAACCTAGACTTATTTTCTTAAACGTTCTAAAACCAATGGTAGAGTTTAATTTAGCAGAATAGAAACTTATGAATTAAAGACATAAAATTTGATGAATAGCGTCGATTTAAGTAACAATAGACTGAGTTGTAATTTCTACTTTTAGGGACATTGACAGGACAGGAGAGGGCGATCTGATCTTCTACATTTTCATCCGTCGGTTCAGTTACATATAGTGCTCGATTTTCTAGGGTTGATACCCACCCATCAGGTATGGTGTTTTGCTAGTGTTAGAAATGAAGTTAAGTTAGGAATATTTGTGAATGACTGGAATGCTGTATGTGTTTATCTGTAATGTGTTTACCTGTTTATTTGGAATTGTTTGTTCACATGTTATGTGTTACTTGCAAGTTAATAAAGTGAAGAACATGAATCATGATGTACGAACAAATGAGATATGCATGTATATGAAACTGACTAGTGATTTATTTCTTATTGTCCGAGCATGTTATATTATTGAGATTCATGTTCATTGAGGTTGCATTGGCAAATTGGCATATGATGAATTCCTTGAGAACATGGCGTGGGTAAGCACATGGTGCTTTGCATTATGAGGGTGTAGATCCTATGGTGAAAAACCCAAAATTGGCCATTGCATTGGTACTTCGCGCCATCGGGGAGTACCCGTAAATGAGACATGGGTGTGGCATAGAGTTGTGCATGGGTGTGTCACGCATACCATTCATATATATTACTGCGATGCTTGAATGTCATTTAGAAATAAATGTACACTTTACACATGCCACGCCTTAGCTTTATTTCTGGCATTAGCATTTCATCATACCAGCAGTTGTGCTGACCCATTCGTGGGCAACATTTTCAGATGAGGATCCTCCAGCCACTAGAGACTCGGTGATGCCCTGATAGGGTGAAGCCTGTGATGTATTTGTGATTCGTGAGACTTGTACTTTGTTATGTAAGGGCTTAAGCCCGAATGACTGATGAACAATGTATTCAATGTTATTTTATGTATGGATGATGATGGACGCTTATTTAGTAAATCTAATTACTTTTATCCTTTTATTCATTTTACTTTCTGTCTCGTTACTCGCGCCCCGGGTTCGTCGGAAATTCGGGGCGTGACAACGTGGTATAAGAGCATAGGTTCGAATACCTAGAGACTGTGGGGTGTTGTTTAACACCATGAGACCCTAGAGAAGAGAATAAGACTTAGTGTAGACTGTTAGCAGCATGTGATAGGATCTTATGTGCTACGTGATTATGTGTCCTAGTACATGCCTTATTGTGATTACGTGAAGAAGTGATACAAAAAAAAAAAAAAAATTTCTTTTGGACTTGTAGATATGCCTCCTAGACGAGCTCCTACGAGAGGCAGACCACCCAGAGGGGGTAAGGGTAGGGGTGCGCCTCGAGGTGCCGCCCAGCCTCGTCGTGGCAGACCCAGAGCTGCTGCCCCTATTCCTGACGTGGTTGAGGAGGTAGTTGCCCCAGCTGACGTTCCTGAGCATAGTACAGCTGAGGAGGATGTTGCTCCAGCCCCTGTGGAGGAGGTGGGGCAGACTATTGGCGCCAGAGATTTGGCGACCATTATACAGGAGTGCTTCCGTGCTATGCAGGAGGCCAGGACCACTGATGCTGAGGCCAGGGCTGCTGATGCCGAGGCCAGGGCTGCCGGTGCCGCGGCCAGAGCGGCCGGTGGGGAGACCAGAGACACCTTCGTCATGAAGGCGTTTCAGCGTATGAGGCCACCGTCATTTGCAGGACAGCCTGATCCTTTGGTGGCCGAGGAGTGGTTGGACCAGATTGTGAGGATCCTGGACTCACTAGGGATTGTTGAGCCACACCTGAGGATACGATGTGCCACCTTCCAGTTTACAGGGCTGGCGAGCCAGTGGTGGAAGGTATCTGCCGGCAGGATTAGCAGGTTCGGAGAGGGGTGGGATGCATTTGTGGCCATGTTCAATGACCACTACTTTCCAGCGACTGCTAGGGTCGGGTTCAGGAGAGAGTTTGAGACCTTACTACAGAGGGACATGACCGTGACACAGTATGAGTCCCAGTTTACCGCATTGGGCAGGTTTGCCCCGCACATTGTTGGGGTGGAGGAGCTGAGAGTTTATCATTTTCTAGAGGGGCTGAAGACCTCTATCAGGGATAGACTGGCGGGTCACATCATTGACACTTACGAGGAGGCTGTGATCAGGGCCACGAGGGTAGAGAGGGAGTTGGCAGCTCTCAGAGGGATTAGGGAGTCCCGGACTCAGACCAGGCCAGCCACAGCACTAGCACTTACACCAGCTCAGCCTACTGTGACCGTCCCAGCTCATTCTGGTAGGAGACCGCCGAAGAGGTTCCGAGGCAGTACCTCTTCTCCATTTACATCCCAGAGACCTATGCAGCTTTTAGCTCCCCAGCCCACTATGTCTATTACTCCTCGAGGGGGGGCACCACAGCTGACCCTCACATGCTACCAGTGTGGACAGCCTGGCCACAGGATGGCTGATTGCCCACAGAGAGATCCTAGTCAGGGATCAGGGACAGGACCGAGCCAGCTACCACTTCCATCTTAGTCTCAGAGTCAGGCCTGGAGGGCCACACCAGTGTGCTATACATGTCATCAGCCGGGCCATGTCAAGGCCCACTGTCCTCAGGGGCAGACTTCCTAGAAGTGCACCGAGGTCCCACTATTTCCAGCCCACCCAGATGCCTTTACCCCAGACACAGTCAGGCTATAGACCCCCAGCACCTTACTACCAGCCAGCATCTTCTGCCTTGAGTGTTAGAGCCCCAGCCCCGAGAGGAGGAGGACAGCAGGGGCAGAGAGGGGGAGGCAGACAGGGTCAGACCGTACAGGGCAGGGTGTACGCAGTTGCTACCCCAGAGGCTTCTACTGCTGGGCCATCAGTAGTGCGAGGTACCTTTCTTATGTTCAGTTCATGGGCTAGCATGTTGATAGATTCTGGTGCATCGCATTCTTTCATATCCACCGCATTTGCCATGACATTGGGGTTGACTATAGACCGGTTAGATCCACCGCTACGTGTTGATACTCCTGTTGGGGGTAGTGTGACATTGACCAGGGTTTGTAGGGGTTGTTCACTTGAGATAGCTGACCGTACTCTCTGCTTTGATTTTATTGTGCTTGATATGACTAGCTTCGATGTTATTCTGGGTATGGATTGGCTGTTTACTTTTCGGGCTAGTATTGATTGTTTCAGGGGGAGAGTTACAGTGTGTACCCCTGAGGGGGATTGTTTTTATCTCACGGGAGATCGTGGAGACTTCTTGATACCACCCTTGTACGACACTAGGAGTTGGGGAGCCCATAGCTATATGTTGGCCAGTATGATTGCAGGGGATAGTGAGGCTACAGGGGTTGTGTTACCACCAGTGGTAGAGGAGTTTCCTGACGTATTTCCCGACAGCTTGACTAGTTTACCCCCGAGGCGGGAGGTGGAGTTTACCATTGAGCTTATCCCCGGTACTGTACCCATATCTATTCCACCATACCGCATGGCTCCAGCAGAGCTAAGAGAGCTGAGAGAGCAGCTGACTGACCTTCAGGGTAAGGGGTTCATCCGTCCTAGCACTTCTCCCTGGGGTGCCTCAGCACTCTTTGCAAAGAAGAAGGACGGGACGTTGCGGTTATGTGTGGACTACCGGAGGCTGAACCGGGTGACTATCAAGAACAAGTACCCGTTACCCAGGATCGATGACTTGTTTGATCAGTTGAGAGGTTCGAGATGCTTCTCGAAGATTGATCTTCGATCTGGGTATCATCAGTTGAGAGTGCGAGAGGAGGACATAGCGAAGACAGCCTTCCGCACTCGCTATGGTCACTTTGAGTTCGTGGTGATGCCATTTGGTGTGACAAATGCCCCAGCGGCATTCATGGATTTGATGCACTGTGTCTTCGGCCAGTACATAGATCAGTTCGTGGTGGTGTTTGTGGACGATATTCTGATTTACTCACCTTCTGAGGATGAGCATGCTTTCCACTTACGTACTGTGTTACAGATCTTGAGAGAGCATAGGCTGTTTGCCAAGCTCTCTAAGTGCGAGTTCTGGCTCCAGGAGGTACAGTTCTTGGGCCACGTGGTATCTGGGAGTGGAGTATCTGTTGACCCTTCGAAGGTCGACTCTGTTATGAGCTGGGAGAGGCCGAGGAACGTATTTGAGATACGGAGTTTCTTGGGGTTAGCAGGGTACTACCGCCGTTTTGTAGAGGGATTTTCTCGACTTGCCGCACTGATGACCCGACTGACGCGCAAGGGCGTCAGATTTCAGTGGACCGACGACTGTGAGCAGTCATTTCAGGAGCTGAAGAGGAGATTAACTTCAGCTCCCGTCCTGATTATCCCCGAGGGAGGCCTGGGTTATACAGTGTACTGTGATGCTTCCCGAGAGGGGCTGGGATGCGTATTGATGCAGGAAGGCCGGGTAGTAGCTTATGGTTCTCGCCAGTTGAAGAGCCATGAGAAGAACTACCCCACCCATGATCTAGAGTTGGCTGCCGTCATCTTTGCTCTTAAGAGCTGGCGACACTATTTATATGGGGTGAGATTTGAGGTGTTCTCGGACCACAAGAGCCTTAGGTATATCTTTACACAGAAGGATCTGAACCTTCGACAGAGGAGATGGATGGAGTACCTAGAGGACTACGACTTTGACCTTCAGTACCATCCTGGGAAGGCCAACGTCGTAGCTGATGCACTCAGTCGGAGACCGAGCAGCACCTTAGCCAGCCTAGCCATCAGAGAGTGGGAGATGATGGGAGCTATTGGGGAGTTTGACTTAGAGCTTACCGAGTCTGAGGGACACGCCACCCTATTCAGCCTGTGTGTACAGCCTACCCTTCTGACCCGAGTTATAGAGGCACAGTTGCTAGATACTGAGGCTGAGCAGATTAGGGCACGGATTGCTAGCCCTGAGGGATTTGAGGGATGGACAGTCCATTCTGACCTTGGTTTGAGATACAGGGGTAGGGTCTTCGTTCCCGAGTCTCTTAGGACTGATGTCCTTAGGGATTTCCACCATTCACGCTTGGCGGTGCACCCAGGGGGCACCAAGATGTATCATGATCTGCGCCGTCAGTATTGGTGGGCTGGGATGAAGGAAGATGTGGCACAGTTTGTGGCTAGGTGTCTCACGTGCCAGCAGGTGAAGGCTGAGCACCAGAGGCCTGGAGGTTTGCTACAGCCACTACCGGTAGCCGAGTGGAAGTGGGAGCACGTTACCATGGATTTCGTGATGGGTCTTCCGAGGTCACCTAGGGGCCATGATGTGATTTGGGTTATTGTGGACAGACTGACGAAGTCCGCCCATTTCTTACCGATCAGAGTGACTGACTCATCAGATGCCCTCAGTAGGTTGTACATTCGAGAGATAGTACGACTACATGGGGTACCGGTATCCATAGTTTCTGACAGGGACCCACGTTTCACTGCACGGTTCTGGCAGAGCTTCCAGACAGCCTTAGGGACCCAGCTGCAGTTCAGTACTGCCTTCCACCCACAGACAGATGGCCAGTCAGAGCGCACCATTCAGATCTTGGAGGATATGCTCAGGGCCTACGTCATGGACTTTAGAGGTAGCTGGGAGGACCACCTTGCCTTAGTTGAGTTTGCCTACAACAACAGCTACCAGTCCAGCATTGAGATGGCACCATTTGAGGTATTATATGGTAGGCCGTGCCGTTCCCCGGTATGTTGGACCGAAGATGGGAGAGACAGCTGCCTTAGGACCTGATATTGTTCGTGAGACCACGGACAAGATACAGGTGATCAGACAGCGGTTGTTGACAGCTCAGAGCCGCCAGAGGAGTTATGCAGATAGGAGGCGGCGGCCCTTAGCATTTGAGGTGGGGGACCATGTGTTCCTCAAGGTATCTCCCAGACGGGGCTTGAGGAGGTTTGGGCGCGGTGGGAAGCTATCGCCACGATTTATAGGCCCCTTTGAGATTCTTGGGAGGGTTGGTGAGGTGGCTTATAAGCTAGCCTTACCACCACAGCTATCTGGGGTTCATGACGTCTTCCATGTATCTATGCTGAGGAAGTACCATCCCGACCCCTCACATGTACTTGACTGGGTAGATCTTCAGTTAGAGGGGGACGCTTCCTATGACTAGAGACCCGTAGAGATATTGGACTCGAGGGACCAGGTTTTGCGAGGCAGGACCATCCCTTTAGTCAAGGTTCGTTGGAACCACCATGGGGTTGAGGAGGCTACGTGGGAGCGTGAGGCCGAGGTTCGAGTTAGGTACCCTGAGTTGTTCGATCAGTGATGTATTTTCTTTTGGTTCTATGTTATTTTAAATTTCGGGACGAAATTTTTGTAAGGAGGGAAGGATGTTATAACATGGAAAAATATTTTTTTTTATTATTATTTATTTTTGTAATTATTATTATTATTATTATTATTATTATTATTATTATTATTATTATTATTATTGGATGTATGTGTATATATGTATATGTGTATATATATATATAATTTAAATTTATTTGTGTGTATATATGTATACAGGTGAGTGTATATTTAAATGTGAAAAATATATATATATATATATATATGTATATATATATATCAGGTTGTGTGAGGTGTGTGTGTGTGTGTACCCGGTTGTGTGTGTGTGTAAGTTTGAGTGTGATACACTCAAACAAGGCATGGGGTAGGTTGAGTGTGTGAGTAGGATTCAGGGAGTGGGAGAATGCAGAATCGGCAGAGAGTAGGTTGGTCTTGGGGAGAGAGAGAGAGAGAGAGAGAGAGAGAGAGAGAGAGATATAGAAAGAGAGAAAATAAAGAAAAAAAGAGAGTAGTCTCGGGTGGGAAAGAAGAGAAGGAAAGAAGCAGAAAAGAAGGAGAGAAATAGAGCTCTGAGGGACAGTTTGAGACTTGGCTCGAGCTCGGAGCAAGAGGAAGAAGGAGGGCACGGCTAGAGAGAGAAACGGCCGAAAAATTGGTAAGTGGGTCGCTTCTGTTTCGATTTGTTTTAGAGCATTTCAATCGCTTTAAATTGTAGAACCTTGTAGAGCATAATGTAAGGATTAAAACGCAACAAAAATGATAGAAAACGGTTGAAAAATGAGGGAGAAAAGGGGATGTGCAGGTCACGGCCGTGGGGGGGAAATCTAGGTTTTTCATCGTGATTGGAAGCTTCAAAACGGTATTAAAAGGCTCCAAAAATGTTTTAGAATGATTTGGGATTGAAAGGGGCTTCGGAAACACCATGAAAATCGAGTTTAAAAGCTTGATTTTTCTGAAATTCCGGTCACCGGCGCCGGAGAGGGTGACCGGAGCTCCGCCGGAAAAACGGGGGGAGAAGGGGGTCTGTCCGGGTCCGGGTCGGGCTTGGGCCGAACCACCCTGCCACGTGTCAGCCATTGTTTTAAATAAAAAAATAGAATTTGAACCATTTGAATTTGAACCTTTTGAATTTGAACCTTAACCCTGAAACTTTCGAAAATTTCAAATTGACCCCCCAACTGTTAGAAATTACACTTTGACCCACCTGATTAAAATATTAATAAAATATTAATTTAATTAATTAATTAATTATTTAATTAAATTAATTTAATTAATTAAATATTCAAAAACATCCCGGAGTCCAAATGGGACAAGTCATTAGTGTATTTTGACTATCTCGACCATTCCGAGACCAATGGTGAGGTCTGTTTTACGAGACGGGGTCCCGAAAAATAAAAGACCCGTAGTAACCCTTAAAATTACTAAAATGCCCCTAACTTGAAACACTGTCAGACAAACTCCGAATTAGGTAAACAAATAGTGGAATTTTATTATCTCGAACATTCCGGACTCAACCGTGGAGTCCGATTTATGGAAATAGGTCACGAAATGTAAGGACACGTGTAAAGTGCAAAATGACTGTTTTGCCCTTTTCAACCCCTGGTGTCCGAATTGAGTTCTACGAGAACCTAGACTTATTTTCTTAAACGTTCTAAAACCAATGGTAGAGTTTAATTTAGCAGAATAGAACCTTATGAATTAAAGACATAAAATTTGATGAATAGCGTCGATTCAAGTAACAATAGGACTGAGTTGTAATTTCTACTTTTAGGGACACTGACAGGACAGGAGAGGGCGATCTGATCCTCTACATTTTCATCCGTCGGTTCAGTTACATATAGCTGCACGATCTTCTAAGGTTGATACCAACCCATCAGGTATGGTGTTTTGCTAGTGTTAGAAATGAAGTTAAGTTAGGAATATTTGTGAATGACTGGAATGCTGTATGTGTTTATCTGTAATGTGTTTACCTGTTTATTTGGAATTGTTTGTTCACATGTTATGTGTTACTTGCAAGTTAATAAAGTGAAGAACATGAATCATGATGTACGAACATATGAGATATGCATGTATATGAAACTGACTAGTGATTTATTTCTTATTGTCCGAGCATGTTATATTATTGAGATTCATGTTCATTGAGATTGCATTGGCATATTGGCATATGATGAATTCTTTGAGAACATGGCGTGGGTAAGCACATGGTGCTTTGCATTATGAGGATGTAGATCCTGTGGTGAAAAACTCAAAATTGGCCATTGCATTGGTACTTCGAGCCATCGGGGAGTACCCGTAAATGAGACATGGGTGTGGCATAGAGTTGTGCATGGGTGTGTCATGCATACCATTCATATATATATTACTGCGATGTTGAATGTCATTTAGAAATAAATGTACACTTTGCACATGCCACGCCTTAGCTTTATTTCTGGCATTAGCATTTCATCATACCAGCAGTTGTGCTGACCCATTCGTGGGCAACATTTTCAGATGAGGATTCTCCAGCCACTAGAGACTCGGTGATGCCCTGATAGGGTGAAGCCTGTGATGTATTTATGATTCGTGAGACTTGTATTTTGTTATGTAAGGGCTTAAGCCCGAATGACTGATGAACAATGAATTCGATGTTATTTTATGTATGGATGATGATGGATGCATGTTTAGTGAATCTAATTACTTTTATCTTTTTATTTATTTTACTTTCTGTCTCGTCAGTCGCGCCTCGGGTTCGGTCAGAATTCGGGGCGTGACACTGAGGTAGGGCCGAAATTACTCTTAAGGGCAGTGTTCTCACACGCTTCAACTACTAACTTTTCTTTCTCTATTTTCTTATCATAGATTTTGGTTCGTGATTAAAAGTTTTATAATCTGTTCTTACTGTTAAATTACAAGTACTATTCATACTACCCTTAAAATTTTTCAAAAGTTTACAACAATCTTAAGAGTGATTTTTTATGTGAATATTGTTAAAACTCTAATCATATATTTAATTTCTTGTTCGCAAATGTATGATGCATATATGGTTGCATACAAGATTGTTCTTTTTGAGGAAAACAAATTGATACTTCTCATTAAGTAAAATTCAATTTCTTTTGTTTATAAAAATAAAAATAAATAAATATAAGATGATGAAGTGCTCAATGTATTGGCCTATTCATGTTATAAAAGATATTGAATAAAGAGTAGGCCACGCAAAGTAATTCTTGATTCCAAACTTGTGAATTTCTAAAGATAGCATGCAGTTGTTGAAAAATATATATACTGATAGCAGTAGATTTACAAATTATTTGTCATACCAATGTTTAGTTTTTTGAACCAAATTTAAAATTTAAGAAACTAGACTCGTTAATGGTTCTACTAAATTTTGTTTCATTCAAAATTATGGATAGTTGAATTTAATATAAATTTTTGAAATTGAGTTTTTGTTATTGGAAATTAATCTATTGTGTTGTCAAGTGAACTTTAGATATTATTTAACTAAGTGATTGAGTTCAAAACAGTCTAAAATTTTGAGTGAAGATTATTAAATATTTCTAAATTATGACATAAATTTTCAGAATTTTAAGAAAGTATTTTATGTTTAGTGAATTTTGAAAGCTGGACTATAATTTGCTGAAAATTATTTCTAAGTGTTGAATCTAAAAATTAACATACCTAACCTTTTGTACTCAAATTGATTTGAAAATTTTATACTATGTGACCTAATGTATCTATTGTATTGTGGTAAATTTTCATGCAATTTTATAGAGAAATGTCGCTGTGATAAAATATTGAATTTGAGATGATAATTCTAGAAAATTTGGGATAGTAAGTTTGAATCTAATTTTACTTAGTTTTCAATTATTAAATGAAGTTCAAAAATTTTAAATTTCAGTGGTACGAATGATTAAGATGTTTACTTTCTAGATTATGAAATTTTTTTTGGATTGGGGGTCCTAAAACTTCAATTATAAATAGTTGTGCATATGGACAGCGTATTAATGTACTGTGACTTACCCACTCTATGAGATAGTATAAAGAAAATGATTCTTTGTAGATTAAATAAATTATGTAGAATCCCTTTCCTTATGGGGGAAAGACATATTTTCTACTTGTAGAATACATATAATAAAATTGTAATTCTTTTTAAGGAAGAGAATATGAATTACATGTACCTAATCTCAAATACCCAAAAATGTTGTAGTGTTGTACTAAAGGATTTTTTTTTCTTGAATCCAAAATTAAAATTGGGACCTATAATATTTGACCATGTATCTTTAATATATATATATATATATATATATATATACATACAAAATTGTGCGACACTTAAATTCTTGGTATATTATAGTGAAATCAACTCAATTGAAGAGAGTATAAACCAAGAATGTAAAATGTGTTGTGTTTAAGATTTTCAATCTAAATTATAAAAAAAAATGAAACTATTTGTATTTTGAGAATTTGGGTACTACACTCGTAATTAAGACATAAAAAGAGAAATTACAATCCTGCGTATGTTAATCTGGCTGAGACAAATGACATTACGATGTGGTCATTTCTAAAGTGAACATGGTGACTAATGCAAAGTATTGGATGATAGACTTTGGGGCTACCAAACACATATGTGAAAATAAAAGTGTTTTATCTTCCTGCACTCTTATGGGGGGAAGGGAAAGAACATATATGGGTGAATTGAAACCCATTCAGTAATTGGCAAAGAGAAAGTTCTTCTCAAATTAATTTCTTAAAAAATTGTATCACTTAGTGACATATTTCATATTCAAGATATTTGATCGATCCTTGTGTCAGTTTCCTTATTAGGGTAAAACATTTATTTGAGTATGACAAAATTGTCTTGACAAAAAATGAGAATTAATCTCATGGTGCCGAAATATTAAATGTGAAAATGGATATTTAGAAGTAAAATTTATTGGGTCATATGTAAATATAAATTGAGAGTAGTAATTAAATGCTACGAGTAAAGAAATAATACAATTTTCCTTGATACTTTGCTCGAATGACTAAAATTTCTCTTATTAAAGTTTTAATAGTTTTCATAATCTTATCATAAAATAGATATTAAAACTGTATGGTGAGTTAGAAGAAATTTATTTGAATGTTTTTGTATCTTTTGAGAAAAGAATATAAAGTATGTATATTGATGAAATTACTATATGATCTGAAACAAATTTCCAAACAAGTGACATCAAAAGCTTGATAATGTATGTTTAAGTAAATGAGATAAATCTACAAATGACATATGTGTGGTCACATATTAAACCATGAACGTGTTTTAAATAGCCAATAAGAATATATGATGACCGAAATAATATTAAGAAATTAAATCAATTTGATTGTGAAGATTGATTTATCTCATGTGAAGCTTGTGTATCGAAATATTTGCTCAAATTAATTGGTATGTTTATGTATTTGTAGTAGACTTGACATTGTTTGTGTAGGTCACATATTAAGAAGATATACAAAGTCCTCACAAGGACTACTGGAGAAGTATAAATTGAATACTTATGTGTTTGAGCGGTATTCTTTATTAAGATGTATAATGGATTTTTCACTGTATTAAAGGGTTACAGTGATGTTAACTGAATCTATGATTCAGATGAGGAAGAAATCCATAAATTACTATGTGTTTATCCATGGTGGAGGTGCAGTGTCTTGAAAATCTTCCAAACAAACCTACATAGCGCGGTCTACTATGGAGTCTGAGTTTATCCCCTTAGAGAAGGCAGGTTCTGAGGCTGAGTGGCTTAAAAACCTCTTAGTAGATATCCCTATATGGATGAGACCAACATCGTTTGTGTCGATGCATTGTGATAGCTAAACTGCAATAGCCCGAACTCAGAATAAAACTTACAATGGAAAAAATAGGCATAGATGCCTAAGACATAGTATTGTAAGGCAGCTACTTGAGACTGGGATGATATCCCTAGATTTTGTGAAGTCAAAGATGAACTCGGCAGATCCTCTGACAAAACCACTATGCAGAAAGTCAGTGAGTGAAACATCGAGGGGGATGAGACTTATGTCGATAACAAATGTCAATAGTGATAGCAACCTAACCTACATGAATGGCAATCCGAGGAAATAGGTTCATATGGGTACTAACAAGTCACAAAGTGACCCGGTGGTGCACTATCATATTTTATATCTTAAGAGTCCTTCCCTATGGTGTAGATAATGCAAGACTGTAATGAGTGAGGTTGAGCAATGCTCTTAATGAATGCCATAGCCCTTATGGGTGATGCGTTAATTAGAGCACACATTTAATGGATTCACTTATATGAGTGTGGAAGTGGAGCCGCTTCCTATGAGAGCTCAAACATGCTCTCTAGAGCGCTCATAAATATCCAAGTAGGGCGCAAGGCCTATTTGTGCCAACTCGCTCAGAACAACTTCTTCATTTGAGGAAACAATGTGGGTGGTAAGTTGATTGACTTACAATAAAGAAATATTGGTTCATAGAAAGTTACAAATTTTACTAAGTTTCTATAGGTCACGATTCGCTAATCCTAGGGCTGGTTTATAATTCAAAAGACACCAATTCCGATGCATTGTATTCTCAGGATTCTTTGATCATTCTCTTGTCATTGTCTTGATCTTCTTCATTATTCATTGAATCTCTTATAATTCTTTGTTATCCAAGTATTTTGAGATATGTGGGGGGATTGTTCGGATACATAGGTATCTCACAATACTTGTGTCTCACATCGATTGTTTTATTTTATTACCAATTTTTAATTAACAAAATTTTCAACACTAATTTATATTTGACTTTCATATTTGATTGTCAAACCTTCCTACACAATATTGATTTGCTTCCATGTTATATCGGTCAACCATTTTACCAGTTGACATAATCAATTGAAATGTTGTCAATTAGCCGTTACCATAGTTTGGGATAGAAATTATGCGCCTACCTTTGTTGTTCCTTGCCAAAACTAGTATAAATAGGGTGTTTGGGTTCATTGTTCAATACGCAAAAAGGTCATTTTCTCTTTTGTTCAATATTTGTTCAGTTTTGGGAGAGTATTTATCTTATTGTGTAGTTTTTCTTTGATTGGTTTGCTTAGCGCTCCATTGTTACGTTAGTTCCACCATTTTCATTGTCAGTACTTGTTCCACTGCAGCCTCTGTTTAGTTATTTTTCAGACCAGAGAACATGAAGGAGTGTTTATTTAATCCATACATTGCGAGTATATGCTTGTACGGATTTTGGCTTTTGTATCCTGGAGGGTGAAGCGCCGCCAACTTGTTACACTGAGGTTCAACCTTTGAGGGGCGAAATCACTATTAAGGGTAGTGTTCTTACACGCCTCAACCACTAAGTTTTCTTTCTTAATTTTCTTATCATAGATTCTAGTTCATGGTTAAAAGTTTTATAATTTATTCTTACTCTTAAATTACAAGCACCGTTCATATTAGTCCAAAAATCTTTTAAGAGTTTATAACAAGTTCATTTTTAGTTTAGGTTTATTCTATAAAATAAAATTTAAATTTAATAAAAACATGTAAAATATAAATGAAAATTAGATGTACGAATGAGAAAAAAATAAAAATATATAATAAAGAGTCTTTATGTTCCAAGGACCTCGTTTCAAAAAAAATAGGGACTTTATTGAGACTAACTAATAAAAGGCCGGCCAAGAGTAAATTACAAAAATATTATTGTATCATTGATAAATCCTTTATAAGCACATTAATCAGAAAAGAATAAAATAAATAAATACAGCAAAAAAAATGAAGTATATGCAATAAAAATTGATATGTTGAATGAGTAGTTTGTAAAGGGATTTTGCAACTATTATTCCTTTCATTCTCGTTTATGCGTTTTTTTAATCCCTTGATTTTTTTTTTTTTTTATGTAAATGTTCTTATGACATATGTTTATGGCCAAATTATGATTCAGTTTTTTTGTATATATTTACAAATAAATCAAGTGTAGACATTAAATTAAAAAGATGTCATCTTAATAAAAAAAACACAAAATTATTTAACAAAATTATAAAAATATCAACTTTTTTTCTTTTATATTTTGTCCTACGAAACAATCTTTCTATTAATGCAATATGCAAGATTTACAACATCATGTAGGCCTAAGTATTAGGTTTTAGAAGTCACACTTAATTAACTTCTATGTAGTTATGATAGAAGTGATATTATTAGTTTTTTTTTTTTATCTAAATAGATCGCGAATGTATTAGGAGTGCAATTTTAGAAGAAAAAAAAGAGAGTATAATATGATGTAACCACAAGAGATAATAAATATTTTTTTTTTCTTTTGGGAACCAAAAAATATCATTAAATAAAAAAAGAGTTATTTTCCATTTCATATCTTTTTGTTAATGTCATCACACTTGACACTTTAACTAAAATCATAAGAAGCTAGTTGTCAAACTTTTATGGTACACCAAATTTATGTAAAAATAGATCAAATTATAGTATGTTTTTTCGTCGACGGAACGGATATGTATGAGTAGTGTTAAGTATTTCTGATTTATATTTTTAATGTAATGTATCAAGATATAATAATTTTAAAAATCATAGACTCAAAATCATCATATATATAATTTACAAACAAACGCAGTCTACTAATGAGAATTAACCATATCACCGTGACTAAAAAATTAATATAACACCATACACTTTCAAAGTGAGGAATTTGAAACCGTGACTGTTCTTATATAGATATTAAAAAAAATACGAGATGTTACTTGGTCACTAAAAATTCAGCTTAAATCCAGTTCGTCACAAAGGTTCTTCTGGTGAATATAACCTCACAAATTGAGGTGGATGGTGTTTTAATTGTGTATAGGCTTGTACAGTTTTTTGTTTTGTCAAAACTTGAGACATTATTGCATGTGATAGGAGGGCCATCCATGTGAGAAGTAGCAGACTTAATAAACATGACGAAGACAGATCACAACTTGGCTGAGTCTTTTTCAATGATCTGAAAGCAACTGGTAATAGCTCCAAAGAAAACTAGTACCTCATATCAAAAGATTTTCTAAAACATGCAAGTATCTGCTGTCTTATCACATAATTTAGGTAATGAAATGCATGCCTTTCCAAGCTGGATAATTATTTGTCTTTGATTCAGGAAAAGCAGAGAGAGAGAGAGAGAGAGAGAGAGAGAGAGAGAGAGAGAGAGAGAGAGAGAGGGAGTGATGGTTGGTTTGTATTGCTGCCACTCAGACAACCCACTAGGATTTGTCTTTAACACGTATCTTGACATGGACAGAATGGATTACCAAACTCAAATTAAGATTAAGATTAAGATTAACAAAAACATGTCCCAGAAGGAACTCAGTTTGTTTTGCTTTCCAACAAAGTACTAGTACGTCCAGCCATATACATATGTTGATTGAATTCCAGGCTATAAATTTTTCACTTGATGAAAGTGAGGGAAATTCAAAGCAGTTCCATACTATTTCTTTCCCTCCATTTCTTTCATAATTGTTTCATTCAGAAATTTTGTTCAATCAAAGCTAAAAACCAGACCTTTCACTCTTTTGCAAATCCCAAATACTACAACCAGGAAAAAAGAAGCATCCTACGCATCCTATATATGCATTTTTTTTTTTTGAACAGCAACATCCTATATATATATATACAATCCCACAAATTGAACTGGGAACTTTATATGCATACAAAACCTACAAATTGAACTGGAAAGTTAGTGTATCACTAATAGGAAATATATTTATATAAACATTTTTTTATCACACACACATATATACATTCTCATACCGTAGATAAAAAAAACTAATAGATATTGTAAGCTGAGCTCAGCCCCATCCATGTGGGGACTGGGGAGCTTAAGGTGGTGATGAAGACAACACTAGGTTGCAGGGTCTTTGGGTCTTTTCCAACAGTCACAATCCGAAAGCAATTGGTAACAGATCCAAAAAGATTTACAACCCTGATATAATTTAAGTTTATTTTTCCTAAAACTTGCGAGTGTCTCTCTTGTACCATAATGTTTACAGATAATTAGGTGATGAAATGGCTCTTCAAAGTTCAAAGTGGAAAGAAAGAGAGAGAGAGAGAGATTCTTGCTTTACATTAATACCAGTGACAAGTCAAGACAGATGGACAACCACAGTGACGACCCATTGGTTGTTGTGTATAAGTACCAGTACAGCCACAAGGACGAAGTAAATTAAAGATTTCAATGAGATTAATTGATGGACTTTCTTCAACGTCATACCAAATATTTGAAATCAAATTTCACTTTTACCCGTTAAGCAAAATTTATAGACTATCAGAGCCTAGAGGATAATTTCACTTTTACGGGTTAGAGAAATTTACATGGCAAAGAATAAAAGGATTAGAAAGCTTGCTGTCTCCTTCAAATTAGCTATTCAAATTCATAAACTTGGGTAGGGGCTAAAATAAAATTGAAAGGTGCTTGAATAATTAATTTTACACTAAATATAAATTCATCTACATTTGATTCTCTAATAATAAATAATTATAGAAGACCCAAAAAAAAATTATTAAGTTATTATATGATTTTTATTATTAGAATAATATTATAAATAAAATTATTAAGATACAAGTATGTAATTTCTACTCTAATAAATAATATTATAAAATAATTTTTTTTTTTAAAAAAATGATACAACTTAAGTTTATCGATCTATATATTCAAATATTGACATGTTACCATCCAGAGTAGATAAGGACAATTTTACTAGATCTTATCTACATGGCTCTGCATTATTGGATTAGATAGTGGTTACTTGGATCGATACAATTTGACATATTGGGTAGATTAGATCATATCGGCACACTATGAAACTTATGATAAATTTAGCTCATTTGGGTTCTACCAATAGTTTAGCCTTTTGTTTTTCAAATTGGTATGCAGTCACCCATATAGAATAAGCATGATATCAAATCAAAATGATTATCAGCCTAAGGATCTTAGAGACTTACACTCCTACCAAGATCCAAAAACAATGTCCAATTTAGCAACGTCGTCTTCGACGAATAAGGCAAGTTCAAATCTTACTCTTCCACGGATTCTAGCCCAACTAGGCAATTTATTTCACTATAAATAAAGTGTCAAGGTACACACTTTAGAAGCTTAAATCTATTCTACAGATTTCAATTCTTCTTCTTTCCTTTTGTGTACTGACTTGACCATTAAAGTGACTTGCACCATCACTCCATTGGTGCCCTAGTCCTACTAACATATTTTACAGGCAAGGACAAGGCGGATCTTAGTCGTTCATCAAATTTATCATCAACTGATCAAAATTGGACTAATTTTGACAACATCAATTTGGGGTCATCTATGTAAATTAAACGAATATTAAGTTGTTTTCCTCCAAATTAGATTCGTTAAAGATGTCTCCACACTCACTACATGAGCATCAAAGTAAAAACAAAAAAAAAACCCACCTCAACAAGTAGAGTTTTGACTCACACTGTGGCCATTCTAATTCACAACCAAATCAGAATGTGCCTCACCCTCCCCCAGTCAACAACCAATGGAGGCATAATGCAAAAAAAATTTCAATATATAACACGATTGACAAGGAAATTAGAGAGAAGAAGACCGGTGAGAGAGCCAATCAGAACACCATTCAGGAAATCAGTTTAGGGCACCTTTCAAAAAAAAAAATCAGTTTAGGACTGAATTAATGGAAGATTCACAAGAAATCAATTAGATTGATATTAAAGGGAAGGCCCCCAACAAAGCAAAGAATGAAACTTATACATTCTTTATAGAATAACATGGACTCCTTTTATCAATAAGATCATGAATGAGGGGCATCCAAAGAAGTTCATCCTCATTAAGATCAAGCAGTATGATGGAAAGTCAAATTTTACGGATCATCTCTCTCACTTTCAACACACTGTGTCGCTTCAAGGCAACACCAATTACCTAATATGCAGGGCTTTTCTTATTGGTTTGAAGGGAGCTTCTTTGAAATGTTTCATCGTATTTCTTCAAATGTAATTAGTTTTATTATGAGCATCAAGTTCATCTATAGATTCATCACTAGCAAAAGACTCAAAAAGGGACTCGATTACTTCATCACTCTAAAATAGAGTATGGAAGAATATTTGAGGGTGTTCATCTTTAAATCCAATAATGAACTAGCATTAGTAGAGGACTACGATAGGAGGTTTAGAGTGGCAACTCTAACAATAGGTTTGCTTCTTGGTAGGTTCAATGATTCCCTTACAAAAAATTCACCTATCAATATGATGGAACTTTTAGCTATGACATATCATTACATCACTTTGGAAGATGTGGATAAGGCTATCAAAGAATACAAAGATCAAAATGATCTTCCTAGAGGAGATAGGGAAGAAACGATAAAAAAGAGAAGGCGAACTCCAAATAGAGAAGATCGAAAAGACACTATGTTGAAAAAGAGGCCAAACTCCTCCACTAGGCATTTTAATTATTTTACCTCCCTAGATGTCTCACTGGGGCATATTATCCACCAAATTTAAGTAAGGAAAAAGATACAACTCTAAATTTTATAGGGACCATAGCCATACTATAAATGAATGTGGAGTTTTAGAACAAAAGAACAAAGCTCTCATTAGAAGAGGTTGATTAAAAGAGCTTGTCCAGAACAATGACAGATCTAAAAGAAAACCTAATCAATGCTAGGGGAATTGAATAGATCAAAAGCCTCAATAGAGGAAAATAAAAGTCAATACAACCAACCATAGGAGGTCTATGTGCTACATACAAACTCTTACAAATCTGGCATGTCGAATAGAGCCAAAAAGGCTTGCAAGGAAAGCTTAACATGAGTCTCTCCCTTGCACGATCTATGCTTTGGAGAAAAGGTAGAAATCAATACAACAAAACACATTCTCATATCAATATCAAATTAGATCCCACATTTCTCATGAAGTTGCACTAATGATCTCTATAAAAGTGGCCAATTTTGTGGGAAATAGAGTTTTAATTGATATTAGAAATTTTGCTTGTCACATCCCAGATGCCACCCTATGCAAATTAGGAATAATGATTGGCAAGTTAGACACCTCACCAATACACTAACTCCTTTTAGCATATTGATGACATGTTTAATCGAAGTTTTCTTTACATATCCAAGTAGATTCCATTTTGTCATATAAAAACTTTACAGCGAAAATTTGAGTTTGTAAAAACTTTTTTGTTTGAATGCAGTCACACCCAGTAGACCATAAGTAACGTTACATCAGAGTTGCAATAATATGAACTTAACATTACATTACACATAAGTGTCTGAAATATTATATCATCCATATTCTATTCTTACTCTAAGTTATCATATTAATCTGGTATTCGTCATCTCAGGTTGGTACTTTCATAGATGGGATACTAATCCTCTTCTAGTTAGAATATCTATTCATCATAGCTCACTAGCATATGGATCTGTAACTTCTTAGTCCTTATTGAAAATATACAAGATGAACCTGTGAGCTTTAAGAAAAGCTCGGAGTAATTCAAATTTCTTGTTGTGGTTTTTAGAAAAACCTCTTTCATAGAATTTCGAGGATAGCAGTTAAAAAAGTTATATTAAAGCTGTATGTACACCTTGACCCAAATAAATAGGACTAATTCCATAAATGCCTAAAGAGGGTCAAAAAATAATACCAAAATAAACCCGAAACTGTGTAGGATTCTATGTTATGATATCGAATAAAATGGACGGTTTGGAATCTCAATAGTTTTGAATGTATAGATGATGCTCGGGCGATACCCGAGCAAACCATGAACGAATATTGAAATAAAAATAAAAAAAATAAAATTCTTGATATATATATATATATATATATATACACACACATATATGGAATATGGATATATAAATATATATAGATATATATATATATATGTAGATGTATATATATATATGTTAGTATATAAATATGTGATGCAGGTTATATATGTTAAATACATATATAATGGCAAGTAAGGAGGGGGGTTACAATCAAGGGAAGAAAAGAAACGGAAGAGAGAGAGAGGAGAGAGAGAGAGAGAGAGAGGAAAAAGTAACCGAACAGGGAGAGCTGTTCATAAGCCAAGCATGCTTTGCATGCGTAAAAAAAAAAAAAAAGCAAAGAGAAGAACCAGAAGGAGAAAGGAGGAAGGAGAATGAGAAAAGGAGAGGAAGGGAAGTAGCTTATAAGGTAAGTCAAAATTTTGTTCAAGTGAATTCAATTTTTGGGTTTTTTCATAAAGTTCCTGAAACTTAGAACCAATTGTATAGTTAAACTCTATGAGAGAAAAATGGAGCACGTAGGAAGAAATCGCGAGTGAAACGGTGAAGAAATAAGGAAGTTATGAGAGCTTAGCGGAAGTGGAATTTTTTTAAAAATTGAAATTTTGAAAGACTTTCAAGGCTTAAAATGCTATAAAAGGGTCCCAAATTGTGTT